>CM037788.1:31229140-31279140 GCA_021229015.1 Solen grandis | reverse complement strand
AACAACCCCAACGATGATAGCATGCGAAGAGTCTAAGGGAAAAAGTAAAACAAAGTATCAGGATATTCGATGATTATTTTAACGAGTACATGTACATAGATTCATCTTTGACATCCTTTAGATAAGTCACATCGAAATCTTCTAAAAGAAAAAGCATTTCTAAAATTACTACTCTTTTGAAAGGAATACACCATATTTGTATATCAAAATGTCAAAGATGGTATGAATCATTGATTATGGATTTATGTTTTATAAATACAAGTATAATACTATTTGCGCGTGTGAAGGTCTTGAAAAGTCATTCGAACACACAACCTTCGAATACGCTGATTGGTATGTTACCACTAGACCACAGCGCCCTAAATAAGATGAGAACAACTAGCGGAATGAACACGAAACCCACAAGTGGATAGACCCCGATATCGCAAAAAGGATTTCCCCCAAGCAAATAGACACCGAGACCAAAGTAAAACTACATCCCAACCCCTTGGCAGATATACTTCGAAACACTCTAGCGGTTAGAACCTGCGATGAACCCCGAGATCCTCTAGTGGGTAAACCCCGATAACCCCTAGTTGATACTACCAGAAATCCGTCATTGGACATCGATATCCCACAGCGGATAACCGTATAAAGCGTATAAACCCCAACCATAAGCGGATAGGTCCGAGACCATCCAATAGATTGGCCACGAGATCTCCATGTGGATATACCCTGAAACCTTCAACGAGTAAACCCCGAGATCGCTTTATAGAAAAATACCGAGCTACGTCGGAGACAAAGCATCGTGTTCTTTGATATCCATAAAAGTAATTGATTTGAAATTTGATATCACGCGACAACTATTGTGTTCGGAAAGACAATCACAATATATTGATTTAGTCATTTTAAATCACATCGGAAATTATCTACCACAAATGACAGTATCTATTTTATAAAACTGTTTCAGATTTTATAGCTATACGGGCTTCAATAATTGTTACATATATAGATTCTTTTCAAAGATATAAATTTTAAAAAACAGATATTGTTTCAACAGTATCTTTAAGGATTTTCAATTGCACGAATGTTGTCACATTTGTTGAGTTGATTGACGTTACGTAAGAACGCTAAATGCAAAGTGACGTGAGCGGACGCAACGTTGACGTGCATGTCACTTACATTGTAACGGAGATGGATAAACAATAGTGTGGAAAACTGGATATATATGCGTTGCTGCAAATGCTCTTCCATGAAAATACAATCAGACAATAAAAAAATGATGTCCGTAAGACGCGCTCGACTATTTCAAGACTTGTCAATAAAGACAATAGTAAAAGGCGCAATATGAATCTCTTTATTATCAAAAAGTAAACAAAAACAATAAATATGTATTCCAAGTTTTCTCAAAGGGTTCAGTGAAAAAGTAAGGTGGTATGCAAACCTTAACCAAAATTCTAAGTGAAAAAAGGGGCATAATTTGGCCAAAATCAATGACAGAGTTATCCACATTTGTCTACAGTTTGGGGTGATGGTCATAAACAAGTATTTCAAGTTTAACAACTAGACTCCAAAGGGTTCGGTGAAAAAAGTGACTTAGCCGAGATGCCGAGTCAAAAGTGTAACATTAAGCAACATCCATGACAGAGTTATATACTCTGTTTACAGGAGGCGTTGATAGTTCTACTTTCAAAGCAATATCTTAAAAGTTAAATGAAAATGTAAGGTAGTACAAAAATTTCAGCAAGATTCTAATCGAAACAGAGGCATACTTTGGTCAAAAACCAAGGCAGAGTTATGTACTCCTGCCTACACTGGAAGTGAAGGTCATAAACAAGTATTCCAAGTTTCAAAGCAATATCATAATGGGTTCAGTAATAAAGTGGGGTGGAACGAAATACCTAACCGTTACGGCGACGCCGACGCTCGGGTGAGTAGAATAGCCCTCATTCTTCGAATAGTCGAGCTGACAAACTCGATAGACCGAATACATACCTTTACACACTGAATCCGTTGTAGAAGTACAGGCCTTGTCAATGCCTTTGTCTTCACATCCATCACATTTTATGCAGGAAGTTGAGTTATGGTGTGTAGAAAAGCTCCCTTCTGGACATTCCTCACACATGCTGTCATCAAACTGACGGCAGTTTCTCACTATGTACTGTCCAGGTTCACACGCGGTGCATTTTTTACAGTGCGGTTCACCGTCCACATAGTAGTCCACATTTACACATGGTTTACAGACTGTGTCGTTGTATATTGAACAGCTGTGTACTTTTACACTACCACGTGGGCAATCGGAGCAGACTAAGCAGACTTGGGTACCATCAGGGAGGTCGAAAAGTTTTGTACCACCGGGGCATGTGGAAAAAGCAGCTTCCTACAAAAGAAAAATCGGAATGTAACCGATGCAATTGTAAAAGAACTGCATGCATTACTATGCTATACATCGTTGATGGTTAGGCGACATAAAACCCATCGATAATATAAATTATAAGACATTTAAATACTGAAAAAACAAATAAAGCCATTTACCTTGAATAGCCTTGATTATCATTTGACAATATGATAAAGCAGTGAAAAAGTTACCATTAATGGAATTGCACATTTTGAATTTCTTAAGTAAATCTTAAATGATATTCTTAAAATTTAGAAGAGTCTGTACTGCAACAAATTCAGTAAAATTAACAAAATTATGCAAAGAGTCACCGTAAAATTATATAACTTCAATTTCTATGCAATTGTTTCCTCTATAATAAAAGTGTTGATTATCTTTAAGATCAAATATCTGTAGAATTGATTGCAGTTTTCCAGTGCGACATTCACCATACTATATCTCGGTTTTCCTGTTACCCGGCTAAATACCATGTTCAAAAGTATAATCTTTAAATCCTACCTGTGGTAATATAATGAATGCACACTACTTTTAACAATGTAACAGAATAAGGTGTGCGGGTTGAAGTGGAGGTGTCATACCTTCATATTTTGTTTATCAGAAAGGGATTTTTTTCTTCAACCTCATCCTTTATGCGCACTTATGTAAAATGAAACGCAAACTGATAAATGATTCTCAAACAGTACATTCACGAAGTTAAACAATGGCTGTAGAGGAAGTGTATCTATAGCTATCTGATCTATTAAACATTTATAATACATAAGATTACTCGATGTCCTGCCATGATACTATGAAACTATTTATTTATGATTCTATTCAGTTTAGATAAGCCTTGATTTACGTCTGCAAGTCAATATATTTAATAAGGCACCGATATAAAGCTGTTAAAATACCCGCAATAGCAAACATGATTCTCAATGGATCCATCTTTGGTAATTGCTTATTATGATCAACCCAAAATCAACCCAGCAAGTTCTTTTTCTTCAAGGGACAACACGATGAAAAAAGAAACAAGAGGGCCAAGATGGCCCTGAATCGCTCACCTCTGAAACATTGCCTTCATTGCCAATTATGTATAAATTGCACACAAAAACTGTACCTGCCATCTAATTTTTTAGTGTCATAGTTCTAAAATGTCTATATAAAATCAAGTGACCCCTAGGGTTGGCTCCAGGGCCATGATTTGAACAGACTTGGTTGAGGTCCACTTATAAACATCTGAACTCAAGGACTTGTGGTTTCTTTAGAGGGGTTTTCCTATACAAGTCTATGTAAAATCAAGTGACCCCTAAGACGGGGCTAATTTTGACCCCAGTGCTATGATTTGAACAAACTTGGTAGCGGTTTACTAGGCCGTGTTACACACCAAATATCTAAACTTTAGGCCTTGTGGTTTCTGACAAGAAGATTTTTCTATTTTTACCTAAATAAGTCTATCTAAATTCAAAAGACCCAAAGGCCCGGGGGACAATTTTGACCCAAGGGCCATGATTTGAACTAACTTGGTAGAGGTCTACTAGGCCATATTACACACCAAATAAGTAAACTCCAAACCTTGTGGTTTCTGACAAGAAGATTTTTCTAGATTTTCCTATAGAAGTCTTTGTAAAATCAAGTGACCCCTGGGGCGGGACCATTTTATCCCCAGAGCCATGATTTGAACAAACTTGGTTGAGGTTTACTAAGCAATGTTACACACCAAATATCTAAACTCCAGGCCTTTGGGTTTCTGACTAGAAGAGTTTGATTGATTTTCCTATATAAGTCTATGTAAAATCAAGTGACCCCCTGGGGCGGGGCAAATTTTGACCCCAGGGCCATGATTTGTACAGACTTGGTAGAGGTTTACTAAGCAATGTTACACACCAAATATCTAAACTCAGGCCTTTGGGTTTCTGACAAGAAGATTTTTCTATTTTTCTTTTCAAATGTAAGTCTATGTGAAATCCAGTACCCCTAGGGCGGGGCCAATTTTAACCCCAGGGTCATGATTTGAACAAATTTGGTAAAGGTCCATAAGACAGTGTCACATACCAAATATCTATGCTCTAGGCTTTAAAGTTTCGGAAAAGAAGATTAGTAAAGATTTCACTTTAAAAATATATATTTAGCTACTGTGACCCGGATATGCAACGGACCGGAACCATTTGAACAGCTTTGGTAGAGCTTTATGCAAGGATCATTACAATAAATGTTCATCATATTTGGCCTAGTGGTTTCAGAGGAGATGTCGTTTGAAACAGTTGTGGACGACGACGGACGACGGACAGCCATTGATCCTAAAAGCTCATGTGAGCTAAAAAGGAATCGGTAGAAAAAAAATACAGAAAACATTCGGCACATATTCATGACGTTAAATCCCGAATTTGTTTTTCATAGGGCACATTAACCTGTATGAGGTAAACGACCTGATAACTTTTCGGAAACACCCAAGTACGTGACGTCACTTACATAGATTCCAGTGCAAGTTGACTTGAATGTTCATCGTCCTCTCAATGATTCAGGAGAGAAAGAAAGGAGAATTATGTCTTATTACTTTACCAAGGGAGTCTGGGTGCGACACCCTAGTTCATATTACGAACAGACTCCTTGCTTCTTTTACATGCCAGATGTATAGAACCGATACTTGATTGTGAGACAAGTTCCTGAGAAGAACCAGTACTGAGTACTCCGAGTTCCCATAGAAAAAGGAAAACCAGGAAAGAGTGCATCTGGTAACAATTGTATACGTATTTGGTTTGACGCGGTCACGGGAGAAAACGTCCCCGGCTGATATTCGAACCCCAGATCCCCATATCAAAAAGCTTTATCACATGAGCTGTTTGTTTGTGGTGTTGTTGTTTTGTTGTTGTTATTGTTGTTGTTGTTGTTTTCTTATTGTGTTTACGTCCTTAAATCAAAAGAAGAAATAAATAAGTCCTACTCTCCATCACCCACTTCATTTTAATAAGCTAGATCCATGGTACTTGGCAAACTAGTAGACTTGTATTAATTATTATGCTTGAGCATGACTGTAATATGATAAATGTGCATCGTGCTACTTTGCGAGATAGAACTGTTTATATTTATTGACCATTACTGCATTAGACGAGAGATAATTTAGCACTCTTTCGTAAATGACTTGTTTAGCAGCATTTCTTGGTATATTGTATTAGGTGCATACAAACATGCATCCACCCATGCACCAGTATAAGATTAAGCATACGTTTTTTGTCCTGTGTGTTGTGTCCTTCAATCCATCTATACAACGGTGATAAATCTTATCCATCCGATTTAATAGTGTTTCAATAAAGAAAATCTTCTTGATTTATAGCATTTATTTAGGCTGAGACGTAATGTTAGATACAGTTTTAGCTCCGCCCTCGTGACTATATCGTGTAGTTGAAGGCAACTATGAACTAACCTATACATATCTTATTCGTTTTCGGAGAATGCTGAAATTATGCCATGCTTTGATGAACTTTAAAATTATTTAAACATTCGTATTGTATGAACACTTTATAAGGATACTATATATGTATAGGTTAGTTCTATGTCGTGTAGTTAAACGCAACTATGAACTAACCTATTTAGCACATGGTATTTCCCTTCCACTAGCGACAAAACGTCACAAAAGTGTGAGTTATGTGGTTACATATTCCACATTATGAAATATAAGATATTAGCCCCTGATTGGACGAGAGGAAAATTTCATGTGCTAAATATAAATAAGTACGTTTTAAACAAAAGTGGTGTATGATTAAGGGCTATCTAATCTACTTTAATCAATTAAAGAAACACTGAAGTATCCGCTTGAACATTGATCTTGAATACGTATATATCGTACAAAAATAGGATGAGAATGTTCCTCCGGAATAGAAATGAGAGAGAGAGAGTGGAGGGGAGGTTGGATTATGTATTATCAAGTCAACTAAGCTGAACGCATATTCATTTAGATATTCCATCCATCAAAAAATTATAATCATGGTCTTTCAAATGCATAAAAAGACTTAAATGCAGTTGCAAGCGTCCATTGATATGGAGTTTTTGACTCTTTTGCTCAAAGTTTATAAAGGCTTGCATTTACTATAAAAAATCCCATGATCACTTGATGGGACATGGTTACAATTTAATAATGGATTACCTTAAGCTAGACATCTGTTCAAGGAAATCACTATCATTAACAAATATATGACATCGTTTAATTAAATTATCAATAGTATTATGAATTTGATTTGAAAATTTTAAAAATCCATATAGCAAAATATCAAGGTAATGGTAATGTCTATAATTCATTGAAGAGAGGACATTCAAGAAAATAAAATATTCTACATGAACAAAGGGGCGGGTGATCTCACCAGGAGTCTACCACAATTTTTATATATATACACCATATACCAAGTGATACCCACGTCCATAGTAATAATATAGAGATGCCTTTATAATACGTGCTCTATCATAAAGTAATATTTGAAAAGAATACGAACTTTGGTCTCATGTGACGAATGTATTTACCTTCTCCTTGACGGAAAAAGAACCGATTTTAATATCAATATATAATTATATAATGTTATTTGAGCAGATGGTAAGTAATTATCAGAGTTCCGTAAGGCATAATGGGAAGTTTGATCCCCAACAATTACAACTTTGTTTAATAAATACTCGAGAAATCGTTTGTTTTTATTGCATCTGTTATAGTATGTGAACTCTTGCTTAAGTTCCGTCGTAATTTTTATATATAGCGCACTAAGTAGTTTATCTTGAGTGTTTTCACGCGTATATTGCATGATCTGTAGAGTACACACGAGGACTGCCCACGAAACTATTCTACGTACATTTATAACTAGAAGGAGATGGGACAGTTTCACGGTAAGCCCAGACATGTTTACCTTGACATTTATATAAAAAAAATATTACAACTGTATGAAAGTTCAGGCATCTATAAACCACATCAAAATGTGTCGGCCTGTCGATGTGAATTGGACATTAACGAATTAGGAACTTAAATCATTGTTAATACAAGCTTGATTACTTTATCTATACGTGTGCAAATCTATCAGAATGTCTCACCGCTATGTTTAAAACGAGATTTACAAATCGAGGGGTGAGAGCGAAACTATGCTAAGTGCATAAATGTTTATAAGCACTTAGCATAGTTTTGCTTTCAACCCTCGAAATCAATAGACACGAGAACTGTGTGAAAAAAGTGTATTCACCGTTGAATATCGATTTGTCGATTTGTAAATTGTGGCAGGCATGTAAGGCATGATAATTTCTGCAATGTCACATCCACGTTTCAACAATTATACTAACGGAAGGCTACCGAGTCCATGAGCGCCATTAGCCTGCGTTCCCTGAAATATCGTTTTCAAGATTTGCGAAAATTGAAATATAACAAAACATTACAGTCTATCATTGATTTTAGAAGACATTTCATGAACTTATTGTTACTGATAATATGCACATGAGTTGTTGTCTGTATTGAAAGACCATCAGAATTGAATTCAGAACTTCACAATTTTGAGTGAACTTGTTGTTGTTGTATTGGGGTTTACCGTCGCTGCGATAGTATTTCAATCATATAGCGACGTCCAGCTAATTACAGGTGGAAGATCCCGAGTACACAGAGATACCCGGGTAGAACCATCGACCTACCGCAAGCCAGCTGGAAGGCTTCCTCACATGAAAAATCCGAAGTCCCTACCGGGATTCGAACCCACAGCGGTGAGGGGCTGAGAGATTTGTAGTCCACGACTGTAACTGCTCGGCCACGGCGGCCCCTTGATTAGTTTTATTAAACTAATACTTGGATAATGATGGTTAATGAAACGAGATATTCTGCATTTTATATGGAAGAATTTACATTAATAACAGGAAGTATCATAAGAGACTAGATTTTACATTTATTTATTATTCATAACTGAAGAAATACTTACAAATAGAGCTAGCCACATGATCACAGCATGGAAGAAACGCCCTCCGACAAACATCTTGTACACTTTTCCAGATAGGAATGTATTCTATTTAGTCAACAATAGCTTTCCTTAAATGTGATAAAGAAAGCAGCAGGGTTTTCCCAGTAAAGTAAAACGCACATTCTGGTACCCAGCCGGTCTGTTACCCGTAATAAAAGGGGAATGTACTCAAACATATTTTCCTGTCGTGATCTCCCTTATTTCCCTATTCCTCGACATTTCGTCTCATGCTCAGCAGATTGATTGCTGCATATATATAATGGCTGGTTATTGTATAATACATTTTGTAACTGCAGTACGGCAACGTCCAATGCATCACTTTTGTACACAAAAACAAAGGCACAGATTTCTTTCACTAACTCTTTAGAAACCTTTTCAAAATATTCTATTATAATAAATATTTCACTACATATGAAGTGGACACCCTGTTGTAAGTTTCAGTCGTTGATCCTGAAATTTAAATTTAAAAAGTTATAACGTTAAAATCATGCTAAATATGAATATTAGGAATAGTGTTCTCATGTAAATGTCGGTTGAAAGGTTATGAAATTTTATAATAGGCAAAGAGATGCTTAAAATATTGAATTTACTAGCTTTAGAAAATCAACACTAAAAATATAATTCGTTGACACGTGTAATGTATACCCTTACAAACCATTACCATTCTGTGTTATCATTTAAAATTGTATCTTTATGATTCGGCAATGAAACAATTAAAAAGACAGATATCAAAAACCATGCACTGAGTTAACTTTTCATGGCAACTATATCAAGTATTTGTTTGTTGTTGCTTTTGCTGTTGTCATTGTTGTTGCTGGTTGTCTGGGTTTTTTCTATTTGTATTGTATAAGTAACAACAGTCCTTATTACTTACAAAATTGTCTATGGATAACTATTTACACACATTGTAGTCCCATCAATGAGCCGCTCGGCGCGACATGATATTTTGGGTACTGGTTGTCACGCCTAAGGGGATATCGCCAAATCGAAAGTAGAACGATATCACAAATTATGGGTACATATATGTGGACTATACACATTGCAATAATGTGAAACTGAGTACATTGTAGATCTCATTGTTTCAATTAAAAATGCTGAGACATTATTTTATGATTGAGGATGAAAAACTATATAAAATTATTTCATGACATATTTTATTTATGTTTTGTTAGAATCAAAATGAAAATAAGAAACGAAACTCGATTTGGAAAGACCTTCTGTATGTAGTTAATATAAGGTAGTTACTTTGGTACAAGTAGAAAAACTCGGCCAATGATATTCTTTAGTCGGTTAACTAATTTCCGACAGTATTTCAGTCATTTGGAGACGATACTGCGATAGAATAACAAATAATGCATGCATAGGTATTTAAGATGAATTCCTGGTATTTGATTTGTTTGTCGTTGTAGTATTCCTCTTGCAGTTATTATACGAAAGTGCCGTACTGTATCAAATAGTCAACAAAATCGAAATTACTCAAATGAGCTGTTTGATCTAATAACCCTCATTTACGTTTTATTCATTCATATATTCTTTTATAGTGCAGTGTCGGATAAATATTTGGACGAGTGATCAGATGACAAAACAAACTCCAATAGGAGTTGGTCATCTTTGCACTTTTCATTCTGTATCAAGTTTTATTGAAAATACATTTCCAGTTGTTTTAACAATCACATGTAGATATTTGTATAGATTTATAGAAGTACTAAGACTCTAGATATGGGCATGTTTTACAATGTGAAAATTCGCTATATATATGGCTGGTTTCGTGCTCACGTGGCATTTTAGAATATCATTGATTTCGCAAATATACATAAAATCCTTTTCTCATTAGTATATAAAGCATTTCAGTGCCGTCGTTATCAAGGAATTGGGCTCATGAATTTTGTGTACTGCAAGATGATGATTCTGTTGCCCAGTAACATAATATATTTGGGCAGTGTTGTCACAAAATAATTTTGACGTGGCCTGAAAATAAGTGTAGATTAAGAGTATTTTGTATTTGTCACGTAGGCCAGAGTGGAACTGTGTTAGCCGATTCTTGTTATATAATGTTTATCACAGGTTTTTTTTATTACCTTTTGTTCAGAATGAGATATGATTAGGATTTGAAATGGTTATATCTACTGTTTTGCTAAGTTTTAAGTGTATTAATAGAGATGTTTAAGGCTTAGAAGTTTAAACCTATAGTTTCTTTACATAGGCCCTCGGGATGCACGGGATTCAGCGATTTACAATTTATTGCACGTTTCACGTGATATTTGTTTTTTAAGAGTAAATCGTGGGGTTTTAGTATATAAGTTGATTTGTATGGAGCCTCGGTGTCAGATATCGATGGGAGCTACGGAAGATGCCTAGTCCAGTCTAGAGTATGCTGACCAAATTACATTACGGAGCTTGTGTGAGTAAAATTTTATTTTGTATTTCATTTTTTCAGGTAGATATGAAACTTAGATTTTATTTTAAACATTTATTTTGTAGATTGGTGTATTGTTTCTTCTTGGTATGTCCTTTAATTTGATATTACCAGAATATACATGGAAGCATTTGTCCAACAGTATTTGTTTTGTAATTAAGAAACGTGGAGTTGCATGGAATATGTCTGGTATATAATTGCTAACGAGGACGGTTCTCTGTATTTAATGCACTGATGTAATTAAGAAATGTGGAGATGTATGGAATATCTGTTTGGTATATAATTGCTAACAACAAGGGCAGTTCTCTGCGTTAATGCATTTATGTAAAATCATAATATTGTTGTATGGTATAAAATACACGTATGTAATACCAGTGATTTGTTATTTGGTATGAAAGTAGTATTATGAAGTAATACAGTGTCTGCACTTTATATTTTGTGTTATAAGTAAATTAGAGCTATTTATTGTTTGTAGCCGTATTTAGTTGGGGCATGGTGCCTATCTAAGCTGGATGGTTACAGTCGATACGGGACCCCATTGGTAGACTACGTCGCAAGGACGGGAGAATCTACGTATGCGTCATATGGACGACAGGGTGTCTACGGTGGACTAAGTAGATCACGTTTACTGAAGGGACAGCGACGACAGGAAGTCGGTCCAGGTTCATCGATAAGAGCACGTGATATAGTTTATGAGTACTGTAAATTTAGGAATCGTTTTTTGAATGTGGCACATTGAAGTGCGTTCATAACAGTAAGCCATTATGTAGATTGATATGCGGCTATAGAGTGATAACAGAACTTTCAGTGCAGTTATTATTGTACCAACAGATAAAGAGACAGTTAGCCGGCAGTTTTTTTTTTAAAAATATTCTTTAATTCTTTTCTAATTTCCTCATTGTATATATTTTTATATTAAATATAATTTTAAAGAAAAGTTGTTTGGTATTTATTCTACCTTAGAAAGTTGTCAGCCCTTGGTCATTTTGTTACAATGGTGTCAGAAGTGGGATTATGCTAAGGTGACAACGATCTAGGGTAGAATAAGAAGACTGTGTACATATTTTATTTCTAGCTTTGAAACTTTGTTGTAAGTTGTTTCCTTTTAACCCTCAAATTTAAGAGTAATTAAATTTGTTTATATTTTAGTGTAACAGACAGTCTGGGCGGACTCCGTGGAGCATCAGCGGTGGCTGACACTCAGGCTCCATCATCAGGGGGGTTAAGTCTTTTGGTATTACCCAATGATGAGGCACAGCGTCGCTGTACCATCGCTAGCGATTCCGTAGATAAGCACGGAAGCTGAGGGTAACGGCAACTGGGTGTACAGTTAAGGTTAACCGGGGATAGGGGTGGCCTATGACATATTAAATTCTGTTTTGAATTCATCGTAAGTTAAATTTTATGTTGATCTGTTTACACTTTAGACTTGAGGGTTGTTTGACTTTAAAAGATTGGTCTCATGCATAAGGTATCAAAGTTAGATTTGTTTGGATTTTAAAGGTAATAGTGACATGTATATACACAGTGGATGTTTCATGGATGTATGACATACATAGTTATTTGTTGTAATGTATATTTGTTGATCTGTAGTGTGGATAATTTGTTAGTTGGTTTACCGTATATGACCTGTCAAAGTCATAGGACTGAGATGCTGTTTTTGTTTAGCTATTGACAGTACATTTATATGGGTATATGACAGATAGTGGATAGAGATATACACGTTACGTGTATTGTCAACAGTGTTGCCCGGATAGTTCTTATTTTAGTTTTGTGTAACATAATCTCATATGCAAACATATCTAGTATGAAAGAACTCTTAGAGTATGGTGAGAGGTTTGAGTACTCAGGTAAAGATTTGGAAGAATTTTTACGGGAGGAAAAGGCTAAGGAGAGAAAGCAGAGATTAGAGGAGCAAGAGCGTCAGAAAGAGATAGAGGCAGAGGAACTGGAGCGTGAGAAAGAAAATTAGAGGAATGGGAGCGTGAGAAAGAAAGAGCAGAAAGAGAGCAGGAAAAAGTGGCAGAAGCTGTGTGAAGTTAGCAGAATTGCAAGCAGAAGAGCGGGAGCGATAGATCGAAAGAGAGAAAGAAAGGGCGGCGGATGAGTACGAGAAAGCTATGAGGTTAGCAGAGCTGCAGCACCGGCATGCATTGGAGTTGGCCCATATAGAAAAAGGTAAGCCTATTGTAACAGAAAGTTAAGGGGCCGAAATTGCCAAGGTTTGATGAGTAAAGATAATATGGATAGTTATTTATCAAGGTTCGAGAGGTATGCAGGGGTGCAAGGTTGGAACAAGGAACAGTGGTCATTACATCTCAGCGCTTTGTTAAAATGTAAGGCTTTAGATGTTTATTCCAGATTATCTACAGAGGACTCACTGGATTATGACATACGGAAGGCAGCTTTGTTGAAACGGATCGAACTGACAGAGGAAGGTTTTAAGAAAAGGTTAAAGACAGCTAGGCCTGAGAGGTGAGACTTTTGTACAGTATCTTAGCAGGTCAAGGAATTATTTAGAGCATTGGATTGGTTTAGGTAGTGTAGCTAAGACATACGAGGGTGTTTTGGATTATTTGCTAAGAGATCAGTTGTTAGCTATCAGTAACAAAGAGATGTTTCTATTCTTGAAAGAAAAGCGTTTCACTGATTGCTTAGCTATGGCGGAGCAAGCAGATTTGTTTGCAGAAGTCAGGGGTGGTTGTAGGAACGAAATGTTGAGTGAAGGCAAAGAAAAAGATAGGTTTGTCAAGGAGCAAAGGTCAGAGCCGGTTCGTAAACAGTTTGGGAGAACACCAAGGGAAGGTAATTCTTACTTTGCTCAGGTAAGATGTAACAAAGGTAACTATAAGTCTTTAGATTGTAGGAAACGAGGCAGTCAGTATAGGGTAGCCGCAGTAGATAGTACAGAAAATGTGGAATTTAATATTAAAGACAGATTATTGGAATTCACCAAGAAATAGTTTCAACCAGGATATGTATGAAGCTGCAGACCATAGGAGATTTTATCAGTTGATAGTTCCCAAGAAGTGTCGTGAGGCGGTGATGAAGATAGCACATGAGTCGCTGATGGCGGGTCATTTAGGAATCCGGAAGACTAGTGACAGGGTATTAGCAGAGTTCTATTGGCCAGGTGTAAACTCAGAGATTAGTAGGTTTTGTAGGTCATGTGATATTTGCCAACGGACGTTGCCGAAAGGGAAAGTTCCGAGAGTACCGTTAGGGCACATGCCGTTGATTGAGACTCCGTTTAAGCGTGTAACAATAGATTTAGTAGGACCGATCGAGCCATTGACTGACCTGAAGAACAGGTATATCTTAGTCATGGTAGATTATTCCACTAGATACCCAGAGGCAGTTGCTTTACCCAGTATAGAAACAGAACGAGTAGCGGAGGCTTTGGTAGATATGTTTTGTAGACTTGGTATACCAGAAGAGATGCTCACGGATATAAGTTCACAGTTCACGTCAAAGCTTATGTCAGAGGTCAGTAGGTTACTGTCGTCGCAGCAGTTAACTACAACCCCATATCATCCCCAGTGTAATGGACTTGTTGAAAAATTCAACGGCACTTTGAAACAAATGCTGAGACGTATGTGTAGTGAACGGCCCAAAGATTGGGACAAATATCTCAATGCAGCATTATTTGCATATAGAGAGGCACCGCAAGAGAGTTTGGGTTTTTCACCATTTGAGTTACTCTATGGTAGAACAGTTAGGGGACCGGTTAGTATTCTGAAGGAACTGTAGTCAGGTGAGGTGAACGATGGGGAGATTAAGACAACTTACCAGTATGTAGTTGATTTACGAGAGCGTCTGGAGGATACATGTAAGCTGGCGCAAGAACAGCTAAGTAGATCTAAGGTAAGACAGAGAAAATACTACAATAAGAAGGCAGGGTCAAGATCTTTTGCAGAGGGTTCAAAAGTATTGGTTTTACTACCGGTAAGTAACAACAAGGCACCGTTTTCAAGTCCTGTAGTTATGCTAAGGAAAAGGGATGGTAGCATAAGATTCTGTATATATTTCAGGCAATAAAATAGGGTAACTGTTTTTGATGCAGAACCGATGCCAAATGCAGAGGAGATATTTTCAAAATTGTCAGCAGCAAAGTATTTTTCTAAGATAGATCTTAGTAAAGGTTACTGGCAAGTTCTTGACTGAACAGGCAAAGGATTTGACTTCGTTCGAGACACCGAAAGGCTTATTTCGGTTCAAAAAGATGCCATTTGGTTTGGTGTGTGCTTCAAGTACATTCAATAGGTTAATGAGAACGGTTTTGATTGGTTTAGAGTGTGCAGATAGTCTTATAGATGACATACTGATTTACACAAGTACGTGGGAACAGCATATCACTGCTTTGCGGGAAGTTTTGGATAGGTTGCGTGTAGCAGGGTTAACTGCTAGACCCAGCAAGTGTAGTCTAGGGTTTTGCCAGTTAGAGTTTCTAGGACATGTTATAGGGGAGTTTCAAACTTTGTTGCCTGTAGCTGAAAAGGTTGAGTCAATTCTGAAGGCGGAAAGACCACTGACTTAGAAGCAAGTCAGATCTTTCTTGGGTCTTGTCGGGTTCTACAGGAAATTTGTGCCCAATTTTTCTGCCATTGCAGTGTCTTTGACAGATTTGACAAAGAAAGGACAACCAAATAAGGTCATTTGGAGTGAATGCCAGGAAAGTGCATTTCAGGCATTAAAGAAATGTCTAGTTGGCCCACCTATTCTTAGGTTGCCACAGTTTGACAAGCAGTTCATTCTCAGAACTGATGCTTCAGATGTGGGTCTTGGGGCTGTTTTGTTGCAAGAATCCGACGGAGAGGAGTTGCCAGTTGTATATGCAAGTAAGAAACTGCTGGATAGAGAGAAAAACTATTCAGTGATAGAGAAAGAGTGTCTCGCAGTAGTTTGGGGTGTATCAATACATCGGTATTTGTTTGGTAAGGAATTCATTCTAGAGACAGATCACCAGCCTGACTTATTTAAACAAGTCAAAGATGGCGAATTCTAGACTTATGAGATGGGCTTTGGCACTTCAGCCATATTGCATGCGAATCAAAGCAATCAGAGGTAGAGACAATGTGGGAGCCGATTATTTGAGTAGATTAGGTGTGTAGGTTGTTAATAAACTAAGTATAATGTTAACCTAGAGGTATAATGTGAGGTTTTGTAGCTGTGTAGTTGTATATAGATGTATATAGATAACTAGTGCTAGTTTAAAAGACAAATCGACTAGTTGTTGTTGTTGATGTATTTTTTTGTGTATTATTTTGTGTGGTTGTAAAAAGTATATCTACTTTTTTTCCCAAGGGGGAACGTGTGTCACAAAATAATTTTGACGTGGCCTGAAAATAAGTGTAGATTAAGGGTACTTTGTATTTGTCACGTAGGCCAGAGTGGAACTGTGTTAGCCGATTCTTGTTATATAAGGTTTATCACAGGTTTCTTTTATTACCTTTTGTTATGAAATGAAATGGGATTAGGATTTAAAAATGGTTATATCTACTGTTTTGCTAAGTTTTAAGTGTATTAAGAGAGATGTTTAAGGCTTAGAAGTTTAAACCTATAGTTTCTTTACATAGGCCCTTTTTATCAGTATACCTCAGTGTTGTCAGTGTTTCTCGGGATGCACGGGATTCAGCGATTTACAATTTATTGCACGTTTCACGTGATATTTGTTTTTTAAGAGTAAATCGTGGGGTTTTAGTATATAAGTTGATTTGTATGGAGCCTCGGTGTCAGATATCGATGGGAGCTACGAAAGATGCCTAGTCCAGTCTAGAGTATTCTGACCAAATTACATTACGGAGCTTGTGTGAGTAAAATTTTATTTTGTATTTAATTTTTTCAGGTAGATATGAAACTTAGATTTTATTGTAAACATTTATTTTGTAGATTGGTGTATTGTTTCTTCTTGGTATGTCCTTTAATTTGATATTACCAGAATATTCATGGAAGCATTTGTCCAACAGTATTTGTTTTGTAATTAAGAAACGTGGAGTTGTATGGAATGTCTGGTATATAATTGCTAATAATTAAGAAATGTGGAGATGTATGGAATATCTGTTTGGTATATAATTGCTAACAACAAGGGCAGTTCTCTGCGTTAATGTAAAATTTATGTAAAATCATAATATTGTTGTATGGTATAAAATGCACGTATGTAATACCAGTGATTTGTTATTTGGTATGAAAGTAGTATTATGAAGTAATACAGTGTCTGCACTTTATATTTTGTGTTATAAGTAAATTAGAGCTATTTATTGTTTGTAGCCATATTTAGTTGGGGCATGGTGCCTATCTAAGCTGGATGGTTACAGTCGATACGGGACCCCATTGGTAGACTACGTCGCAAGGATGGGAGAATCTACGTATGCGTCATATGGACGACAGGGTGTCTACGGTGGACTAAGTAGATCACGTTTACTGAAGGGACAGCGACGACAGGAAGTCGGTCCAGTGTTCATCGATAAGAGCACGTGATATAGTTTATGAGTACTGTGAATTTAGGAATCGTTTTTTGAATGTGGCACATTGAAGTGCGTTCATAACAGTAAGCCATTATGTAGATTGATATGCGGCTATAGAGTGATAACAGAACTTCAGTGCAGTTATTATTGTACCAACAGATAAAGAGACAGCCGGCAGTTTTTTTTTTAATATTCTTTAATTCTTTTCTAATTTCCTCATTGTATATATTTTTATATTAAATATAATTTTAAAGAAAAGTTGTTTGGCATTTATTCTACCTTAGAGAGTTGTCAGCCCTTGGTCATTTTGTTACAAGTGTACTTTCCAATAACATCATCTATTGGACGATTCCGTTTTACAAATACGTTTTGTGGATTGATTGAGGCAATCAAACATGTATATTGAATTTATAGATATATTTTGACGATTTTATCAGACCTCTCCACAGTGTTTAAGTTGCAGACCATTTTTTTCTCTGAACATCCCCATGATGCGATCGTTTTGGCAGTAATAATAATAACAGTCTACAAATGTATGTTTGCGCATGCGTTTTGTAAAATCAGAATCTGATTTTGAAAAATATTTAGTCGCACAAAACAATCTTCAAAGAAGTTCGATTCTCTTTATTAACGAAGTAATTTACCTTACCAACATACAATGCATTAGCCATTTTCTCTTTTAAATTGTATCGAATAATTGTTCAGGAAAAATCGCTGAATTATCAATTTTGCTTACAGTTCAACATGTCAACTTCGATTCTACTTTTTATATAATTCGATTTCTTCTAATCTATGATACGAAAGTACACTAATCTTTTCTCTGTAAAAATATATATACAGTAATATCATTACACGGCGGCTGACCTCTCACTGGCTCGGATAACTAGGAAACTCAGATTTTAAATTTCGTTCATATGTTCATATATATATATATATATATATATATATATATATATTAGATTGTATGTGCTGGTGTTTATTAGAATTGCGTGTGTGTTTGTGAGAGAGAGAGGGGGCAATATATGGCATGTTGTATTTCCATACAGTATGGTCAATTTGTTGTTATCGGGTAATAGTAAAGTTATATTCGTGGGGTCAGCGCCAAATGGTCGTAACATACATGTATTAGAGAACAAGTTGAAACCGTTTTGCTCTAAGCCTTCGTATCGTAATAACGTATATTGTCTTTGATTTGGTCTCTTTATATCAGACTATCATTTTACATTTCATTTCTGCGATGCTTTTTATTAACAGTTGTAGTACTTCCACATGGATGGACCTTAGTTATAACTTTGGTAATTTTCTTGCTTATTCTAATCGAGTGAATGTTTTGTTCTTATTTTGTTGTATAATTTTATAAAAATAATATATATTGCCCTTTGTTTCTAGCAATTGATATTAATTAATATTTAAGCGTATAACTTTATCGTAATAAATCAAAAGCTTAAATATTCAAATGACCATTGATATAGTTTATTTGGTTTATCAGTCTAGTGATAGTTATCTCAATTATACACGTTTTATTACCTAGGATATACATGTTTCTAACATATTACTAAATGTATTGAAAAAAAAAACCCAGATAATTTGATATTGATCAAAAATATAAATAAGCATACTATACTAGCAAATTGCGCACTACAAAATATAACAAATGTGTTAAATGGAATAAACATACTATAATAGAAAGCTAAAATTCTCGATAAGAACATGCATCTTATAATGTTTATTTTAGACACAACGCAACAATAAATTGATCAAAATCACAAATTATCCCCCCCCCCCAAAAAAAAAAAACAAACAAAAAAAAACGAACATTGCGTGGAGTCACAATTTTAAATCGGAGCAGGATAAGTAGTTTCATTGATAGTTATATTGGGCAAGTATCAACTATAAGCAAAATAATATATTTTATTCCTAGAGCAAAGATGCTTTAGCGGAATTTTGTTTCGATATCAAATCGAAGAGAATTTAATATTGTTCAAAAACATATGTGCTTTAATAAGTATGAAACTCATATAAGTATATATGTTTAAATGTCCAGGGCTTTGTTATTGCTGTTGTTGTTGTTGTTGTTTATTTATTTATTATTGTACCACTTTAATGTTAATAAAAAAATAACATCATTTCTTTAGACCAAAGGTCAGTCATTGTGCAGTTCATTTACTATTTTGCAGATTTGCAAATTTGTATGGAGACAAACTTTTCCTTTTGATTCAATCGTTCAAAGTTTGATATTATATAATTCGATATTCATTTGACTATTTGAGTTAGTAGCCTCAAGTCCGGTGTTTTTCGGTTCCTTCACCTGCTACATAAACCTTCAGTGTTGATTTGATATCGGTGTCTAAAATCATTCAGCGTGAATCTGTTCCTCATTTACGTGGGTTGTTCTTTTCATGCAACATGTCGAACAACCCATTTCATAATCCTGGCTATTTTATGAATACATCTCCTAACGATAAAATCAAAGCGCAGAGTGCGCTGAAAGACTGTCGGCAGGATTTACGAGCTGAACTAGCTATACATTTGATTCTAACTCCGGCTTATAGGCAGGGAGGTCTTCATAGAGGCAAAGGTAATGTAACATCATATGACTCGTTTTCCTGCAACTCTAGTTACTAGTAGCAAGTCTGTTGAACTTGCTTTTCGTTTCATGATAAACCAGCCGACAGTCTCTCAGTGCCATGAGTACTTTGATTTGTTTCATTACAATCCTGAGAGTGGTTCCATTCATAAAATTCATACATAAGGAGGTCATTACCTTACAAACAATCTCATTGGTAATTATGCAAATCAACAATGCCTGCTTTTGATTTACGGCTACATAAGACTGGTGGCTACCGACAGTCTAAAACATCAACTTCAAATATCAACATAGAAATTTATGTTTTGTTGTGAAATAAGTTAATGTAACAATACAAACAATATTCACAGGGATAATCCTGTCTGAAAATGACCAAAATAAGTGAGAACTTGTCTATGAGAACAGATTCATGTAATTGTGTTTTGGGCGTTTCTTATGCCAAATGACGTGCTCTCAACAAAGAAAATAATTTTTGGCGGCATGAGTTTAAAACAGTTTAAGACTATGCCAAAGATAAATGTTTTTCATAATTCCACTGTTTATTTACATTTTTGCCGAGGCATTTTCGACCAATTGCGAGACGAATTAAAGAATAAAACACATTTTATAGCTTAAATATGTTCTTTAAATGATAGAATTTTGACCGAAAAGTCGTCATTGTGTACGAAAATTTAAAAAGTTCAGTTACATGTGGTTTAAAATAACCCAGTTTAAGCTATTAAAGTTTTTTAAATGCATCATGTTTGTGTTCAAATTATTGCATTTATGTATTGGTATTGTGTGCTATCAAAAGCCACGTTTCTGATTGAGCATATTCGTACTTATAATAGACACCATGTTGAAGAAAGAAGAAATAGAAACGTTGCCAAGTCACAGGTTTCGACAGTTGATTGTCTATCTTCTAAAAACATCTGCTACAGTAAGGTCGAAAAAAGTTACCCAATAATCATATTGACAAAAAGTTACGGCACATATCCCGACACTTTTATAACAGCCCTCATACTTAATATTATGTTTTCTCAGTTTAGTCAGTCTGCGATTATGACTATAATATTTCAATTAGTATTTTCTAACGGACAGACTTTTCTAAAGTTTTGCACATTAGTACTTTAGACTATAACTAAAAGATATATGAATTAAAAATAGGGAGTTACCATGCTCGTTTTAGAGATTAAAACTGCATTCTAAATACTTAAATATCATATTAAAATAATTTTCTCATAATGCCTTATTTATGACACGATGGTGTACATTGTTTGAGGATGTTTTTTTTTATACGTTTGTCCTCTTAAGCTACACATGTTACATTTTGTCAGTATTGTTATTTCTTACTTCTCTCTTTTGAGAAAAAGCAATATATCATAAATTAGTAGGCTTTCGTGAAATCTTATTTTATATTGATTGATTCTATAGATTCTGAATTTCGGAGATGGGAGAGCATATTTAACAATTTCAAAGGCGAAAGTAAGTCATTTTTCAATGATACAAATTACAGCTTTAGATTTCAACTCTGTAAACAAACCTAAGGCGTAGTAATTTGTATATATATACATGTATAATTTTACGATGGTATAATACTTAAATTAGCAACGGTGTATAAATCTATTTAATCATCTCAAATTCCTAGACGTCAGCTAATCATAATCTAGTATTTGTTTTCCAGTGCCTTTGGATATAGTATATACATGTTGTGTCATTTTATATTATATGCAAAAGTATTGCTTTTTGTACTCGGAAATAAAATTTACAGTAGATTTTTTTCAAATAATTTTATTCTAAAACCTATTGAAAATCTTATCAAACCGTCCCCTGTAGCCGAGTGGTTAGAGCGTCTGCCTCGGGAACGGGAGGTCGTGGATTCGATAGCCGGCCGCGACATGATAAAAATCGTTCAAATTGTACTGGTATAGCTCTCTTGCTTGGCGCTCAGTATATCAGTGTAGTTACAGGACTTGTTGGCCCGGTGTCAGGATAATGTGACTGGGTGTAGTATTATGCCACAGGTCTACGGTGTGATACTGCATTGTGACAGCATTTTATCTGTCTCAGGAAGTCATCGTCTCCAAATTACTGAAATACTGTCGGTGGGACGTTAAACCCAACAAACAAACAAACAGGTCTACGGTGTGATGCTGCATTGTGACATCACTATATCTGTCTAATGAAGTCATAGTCGCCAAATGACTGAAGTACTGTCGGTGGGACATTAAACCCAATAAACAAACAAATCTGACCTGATTTGTTAATGTTCTTACAATCTCGCCCAGAATGACTATACTCGAGACAAAGTCGAGATATCATATTAAGTTAATTATAGCTTTATCGATTACGCTTTTATTTTAATCTTTATGTCCGAGGAAATTATATAATTTAAAAAAAATGACGTAGATTTTTCTAAAGCATTAAACTACATGTTTGTATTTGAAATTGTTCTCATCAATCGAAAGACATATCAATTATGTACACGAATTCATATAATATTAATAATTTTCAGTGACGTATAGGCCCGTGTGACCGGATGTTCTTGTGTCTCTTAATGATTTCATATATATATTCATATAGTGTATAACACAGGTCAATATAATAAATAATTTACTCACATACATAAGGTTAATAGATCAACTCTTAGGAAAATAAAAGAATTACATGTAGTTAAAAGGCAGTCTAGTACTGGGATAAAAGCAGAATGTAGATGCTATGCAGATATGGTAGGTATTATCCAATATGAACGTAATTAGTTTTCAATACTGTAGAACAATGCATACAAAAATCATTAAGGTCGGTGGTTCTACCCGGATGCCTCCGTGCATTCGGGGTCTTCCTACACTTGTAATTACCTTGACGTCGCTATATGACTGAAATCTGTCGAAACGACGGTAAACTCAAATAGTCAAGTCAAAAATCATTAGCCACGTAAAAATAACATCAGTGGGAAACTCTACATAACCTTACCGGTGTCACGTTATGAATGTAACCAGATGAGTGATGAAGTTACCTAAGATTTCATTTGCATACCTAGAAGCTCGAAAAATGTCTTATAGCCGCTTGTGCTTTCCGTAACCTAATTAACACAACCCCAAAATTGTAACCCAACACTAATCTATCCCTAATACCCTTTCTCATGTGCATCTCATTCATAAGAATCTTCCTTTACGGGTAGCTTTTATAACATTACACCAGCTCTAGGACATGTGGTTCACTACATTTATTTTACGCCTTTAAAGCAGTCTACTTAACCTCCGATCAATCAGGAGTAATGTCACCTATCAAAGATTGAGACTGAACCTATGCTAACAACGATACGGAAACTTTTTATCTTTTTTCCAAATCGAACGTCTATCCGCAAACGCAAAACAGATTTATCTTGGACATATTTATCAATATATTTCAGTGATTTCCATGATTATAGGGACCTGAAAAAAATATTTCAGTAAAGTGATATTAGAAATAAGTTATCACAGAAACTTATACGATATCCCCCGAAAACAATTTGTCATAAAGCAGTTGTTAAATTGGCGACCTTTGTAGTCAATAAACACTGACTGCCACTACACCAAAATAATTTGTATAATGCTCGTGTAGGCGATTTTTTTTCCGCCGTTGGCTGTTTTGTTTTTACCTGAATTTCCTGTCTAAACATAAAGGTGAAAGTCACTCAACAGCTGATGCATATTATAAGTTGTGATTGGTCGACTTAAAAATTGAAAGTATCCCCCCGGAAAAGAGATCAGATTGTTCGCTTTGTATATACATTTCTAAAACCTCGATTTTTCAACAGAAATATATTAATACATGTCTTAACGTTCAAAATATTTAATTCAACTACACACAAAACAAGCATATCTGAAGGATGAAAAACACATGTCGGATTTGAAACATTCAGGCCCCTTCGTATCCTAGAAATAGCACAATCGTTAAGATATATCCTTATACCATTTTATATGACGGATGCACTCCAAACTTGTTTTATATAGTAATAAGTATAATTTTGATCATTTGATATTCACCCTTTCTTTGACAACTGCTGGAATGCAGGTGACACAAGTGTTCCGAGGGACACCCATCTAGTTGTATTACCTGAAGGGACGTATTATGTTGTGAAATGGTCGTCCGTCTGTCCGATCGTCATACAATTTCATATCCCCTCTATAAATTTTGAACGCTTGAAAAACATTCATAATACTCGGGTCAAATATCCTCTCATCAAGTTCCAGAATAAACACTAAATATAATTAATATCCACGACCATGTATCTTTATAAAAGATACTTCTTGTACCAATATTCTACTATGGACGGTACCTTCTTTGGACGATATGAGACCCAACGCCCCTTTTAACCTACAAATGTATCATTAAAGACACTTCGAATATTGAAATATACTGCAAAGTCGTTAATAAGACCTTAAGTATCGAGAAATGAGGTTATCATATTAGAGAATGTATCAGAAGGAGATTTCCCTTATCGTGAACTGTCGTTTAAAAATAAAATATGTTTAGTCCACTCAAAAGCTTTACATGCATGTTTATTTGTACAGATATTTGAATGCTATTCACCCGTATTATATCGCTGAGAGATCATGTCTTTTTATTACACCGACTACCTGATAATCATGCACTAGCCATACAATATGGTTTACATGCGCGATATCTCCTTCACCTTGAAATTGTCGATTGTCAAAATATCAACAAGGAAGATAATAGTGAAGTAGCTTAAATCAGTTTTGATATGCGAGAGAATGACAACAAAAGAAAGATATAAACACAGGTAGGGTATGTGTAAAAATGCAACTTGTTTGGAAGAGGTGCATTTCTTAAAGTAAATGTACATTGTATATGTCAAACAGATGGGGTTGTAGTTAGGAAACAACTTTACATTTTGTAAACTGTGATATTAATTTCTGAAAAATTAAACTCTCAATCAAACGTGTTACCAGATGAAGGAAATAAACTGATGGTAATATAAAAATGCATGATTTATAAAAAATGCCTACATGTTACGGCTGTGTGATGTATCAGTAGTGCAACTGCTAAGTTACCAAGTAACTAGTGATGCACGCAACACATGAGTCCCTTACCGGTGAGGTGCATATTTTTTCCGTTACCATAGCAATCATTATTTTGGTCCAAGAAAAAAAGAGTAGCTTGCAGAATCTCCATAATGTCATCTATTCATATACCAAGTTTCATAATGTTATCTGAAACGGTTTTTAAGTTATCTCGGGATCCAGATTTCCGGACATCCGAACAGACAGTCAGAGGGCAAACCTATAGTCCCCTCCGGTGTAAACATCGGTAGGGGACTAAAAACATTTGTAAAGAGTTACCCATGGAACACCTGTGTCAAAAATATTTAAAATTTGGCCTGCAATTTTGGAGAACAGGTCTCTAGAGTTTTCACGATATACATATATAAGATAAACTGGATCCGCCCCTGGCGCAATGTCTTTTAGCAATCTTGGTAGTGGGTTACACAAGGAACATCTGTTCTAAACTATTTTGAAATCTGGCCAGTCGTTTTGAAGAAGATGATTTTTAAGTTTTCTTTTTTTTTCTTTTCTTTTCTTTCTTTCTTTTCTTTTTTTTTTTTTTTTTTTTTTTCGCTACCATAGCAACCAGAAATTTGGTCCGAGAAAAAAAGTAACGCGCTGAATCGCCATACTGCCATCTATTAATATACTAAGTTTCATAATATTATCTTAAACGGTTTTTAAGTTATCGCAGGATCAATGTTTCTATACATCCGGACGGACAGACGAAATGACAGACAGACGGAAGGCAAACCTATAGTCCCCTCCGGTGTAAACACCGGTAGGGGACTTATAAATCATATGTCCGACGGATGTAAAGTTTGCTATATCTATATATCGTATCGAAATAATTGCAACTACTTCAAATGCAACGTTGTCGCTAAAGTGAAACTGAAACCTGATATTGATAATAACTTAAAAAAAAAGTATAAAGAAAGAAGAAAAAAACAGATTAAAGAAAATGTTCATAGTCCTCGGTGCAATAGATTATTTTGAAAATATATTTCAACGGATATTGTTGTGTGTGTAAAGCTTACTGATTGTTTTACTCCGTTAGCTTACACTACATGCAAATACCATAATTTGGTGAAAATACGCAAATGTTACTAGTTATATTCATTTCACAACCAATATATAAAGAAAAAGATATCACGTTGTCAAGGGAGATAACTCAATAATTGATATATATCATAAATGGTTTAGAGTTTCTTCCCACGTTACATGTATTTGATTAAAGACGGGAGCCAGATTGTATTTCTATCAGCTCATAATGTATAAAGAACTCTCTGCAGGAAAGAAAAGTTTGTTTCTTTTCGCTTTACATTCTCACGATGCATTATACAACATCATTGTCGTTTATGGTCAAATATCAACATGGAAGTATTTCTGACATGTTTCATTTTAAATGATTGACACCCATTCAAAACATGATTAAAACAGGAAGAACATAAATAAATAGAGAAAAGAAAATAGCCGATTTTTTTCATTTTTTCCCATATAAAACTGTGTAAAGAGCAAGGACATAATTAACACTGACACTGATAACCTGTCAGAAACCTAGGCGGATTTATTTTACTTAATAAAATTTAGTGATTTTGCAGGCAGAAAAAGGACAGACTGTAACTGCTAATGAATTTATCTTACAAATTTGATTGCTGTAAAATGAGATTTCTAAAAGTAATATTATACCCTCCGCTTCACACAGTGATGTGGGACTATATTTAGGATATATGTGGTTTCCCCTCCCGTCCTGTCGCGACTCGCTTATTTTTTTTTATATTTTTTTTCCGGATCAAGACGGTATGTTCATCATAACTAATCCTGTTATACAGCAAATGACATTGCAAGAAAAAACACTTACTCTTTTGTTATATTTTCAGTCATATATTTGAAAGTCTAGCATCGTTAGATTAATAGAAAAGTGCATATTCATACATGCCATAGTATCTGTTCTTGTTGTTGTTGTAATGGGGTTTACCAACGCTGCGATAGTATTTCAATCATATAGCGACGTCCAGCTAATTACAGGTGGAGGAAGACCCTGAGTGCATAGAGATACCCGGGTAGAACCACCGACCTACCGCAAGCCAGCTGGAAGGCTTCCTCACATGAAAAATCCGAAGTCTCTACCGGGATTGGAACCCACAGCAGTGAGGGGCTGGGAGATTTGTAGTCCAAGACTGTAACCGCTCGGCCACGGCGGTCCCCATGGTATCTGTGACCGCTGACGTACTCAGCAAATACTAATATGGAACATTTCAAAATACCCCCTTAATTCTAAAGTGAAATCATAATGCGCATGTGAAACTGGATTTTTATTAAATTTGGCATCTGTGTTCCACGGCAACCACTTAATGTCCGCCTCTGTACTACGTGCTTTATAGCCTCATATGAAATATGTTAACAGCCAAATACTGACTTCAAATGGGGGATATATAATTTCTCTGTGCAATCTTATGAAAGAGAGAAGTTCGACAGTGTAACAATGAATTTGCATTTCATTTCAAAAAGAAGGAAGAAAAAAATGTACATTTTTAATTCCTGTTTAGTATAATATTCATTGGAATCAAGGAAACTCGAATTTTATGATTGACGTTCCAAGTACTCAAACAGAGAGTATCGGCTGCCGTATCTGACCGACCTATAATCGGGAGGCCGCGCGTTCGATTCCCGGCCGCGATGTAGCAAAATCGTAATTAATTGTACTGTTATAGCTCCCTTTCTTGGCCTCAACATAAACGGGTATTTAGTAAGGATAATGTGGCGGGTGTGTTAATGCCACTTGTCTACGGTGTGATATCGCAGTGTGGCAGCAATGTATTTGTCCTATGTTGACAAATATATAGGTTCTGTGGGACGTTAAACCCAATTAAACAAACAAGCAAAACAATCCATGATTGCAGTCTCCCTGTGATAATCTAGATACAAAAGTTTTACTAGACAAACTTTTTTTCAAATGACTTGAAATCGTACACAACAATCAAGAAAATATGTGCGTACGTTCAGGGCTTTTAACGTCACGTGGTAAATATCATGTTTGTCCGTGGAAGCTTTATTTTTTAATCTTACGTGCTCCTCGAAATGTAAAAATGTGCATGTAAGTAAAGTTATCGTCAAACAAGGTCTAAAGACGATTTTTAGCATTTTCAGAGGTTTCAGAGATGCTGTTTGAAAATAAATCATATTTCACTTTTTTGTATTTCTTAAATTAAATGGAATGGTCTTAATATATATTTTCATTTGTTTTGTGATCATAGTAAGCGTTTGTGTGTTGTATTTTTTTTCTTTTTTGTTGTTGTTGTTTTCGACTCAAATAAATATTGGAAATGAAACTTCTTTACTTTTTGCAACATTAGCGATATAAAACGATATCTGCGTAAATACATTTGTACAAATCGCCCCGTGACACTAGTATATTAAAAAAAAACACAATGTTAAAGAAATGCGTCCGCCATTTTTTGGAAAGGCTTTCTGGTAATTAATTATGCTTACAGTACCAAAAGTTCACGGGGCAAAGGGTCACCGATACAAAATGGCTGAACACCATTCTAACAGCGTTCTATGTAAGGAAGAAAGTCTGCAGCTTATAAAAACAAATCTAGGTCCGTAGGGCCGAGATGTATATTACCATGAAATATTAGATAGAGTATCACACTTAATATTTTTTCCCTTTGTATTGATATATGAAATCACAAAATATGCATGAAGAATTAGAGGCAATCATGCTTTCATTCTTGAAGAAATAGACAATACCAAAGAAACACCAGGGACTAGAACTCTGTATGGTTGCCTTATGTAAACAAGCGAGTTTAATGTCATTCCCCTACAGCTAAAGTAGATGAACGAGAAAAAACGTGCCGCCTGTTTGTTGCCACATTATTATTCATGACGTTCCGAGCATTCCCGAATGCGATCGGATTGTTTCCGGCTATGTTAGATACCCCCGTGTGTAAGCAGTTAAACAGTCGGCGGCATTTTTTTTTTTTTTTTTTTTTTTTTTTTTTTTTTTTTTAAGGTTTTCCTACATTCATATATAACTTTGTCTGTTTCAATCTTTCAATTTTTCTGGAAATATTAACGCTGCACGCTTTATTTTCACACAATGTTTCAACATACACTTTCAGTCAAGATTGGTAGAGATAAATGTTGGATAGAATACATATTAAATGTAGATAAGTACTTCCTTAAAGAGGGAAAATATTAACAAGTAGGGAGTCCACACTGACAATGTAGTGTTATGTACTAGTCAAAATTTGTTAGCGTTCACTAAGTGAAATCCTATATACATGTACTTGTGAATTTATAGATCTTTTATTGACCATTTTGAATCACTATCAATGATAACTTTTTTGTTGCATTTGTTTGATTTGGGCCATAAGTCACAAAATTATTATTTTTCAATCATTGTATGAAATCATTCGAGTTATCTGATATGCAATGAAAAAAGTGATCCTTGGCAAATTTACGGTCGCTCTATATCATGGCCCACGTACATTACATGTAAGTATAAAACAGGAATTAAGTGTAGATTTACATACATCGCATACACTGTACATGAATTTATACGGCAGTATTACATAAGGTTACAAATTATTTTCATAAAAGACACACGGCTTAAATTCATTTTTTTTTTTACTGACATTGCTTATCGTTCTATGCTACTGTACTGAGGAAACAAAACCATTGTGAATTAAATAATTAAAATCGAATATGTCTCAAACAGGCTTTCTCTCCAATTTGAGAATCATTGTTAGCATTTGTAATATTGTTAGAATCTTTCGGTATTTTACGTGCACTGAACTATACATAATAACTATGTAATAAAATAATTTCCATTATACCAAAGATGGTCAAGCACACTAAAAGATGGGATGAAAAATCATTTTGTAAATAAATCAACTATCATATAAATGTTTGCGTGTTAAACATAAATATACAATGTTATTGATACTTTTTCAATCGCATATATATATATATACAAAAAAATGTATATATATTCATTCATGTATTTTTATAATTCGCCAAGACTCAAGTTAACCCACTTTTTAATATCACACAAAAGACGTCCAAAGTTAGGTTTTCATGTCGGAAAATATACGAGGTATATATTAAGTACACTTCTATTTAACATTGGGTACAAATATGACTGGGACTTTCATAGTTGACTTATACGGATAAAAATGACCTCATGGCATTAAAAGTATCGGGCTTACAATTATATTTATATAGTTGACTTATACGGATAAAAATGACCTCATGGCATTAAAAGTATCGGGCTTACAATTATATTCATATATTATTATTATTATTATTATTATTATTATTATTTTGCTTTGCTTTGTTTTAACGTTCCGTCGACAGTATCCTCATTATTTGGGAACCCGGCTCTGTCCTGAACTAGTGACATCATGTCTATTCACGTTGTCCTGATATTGGCCAACCAGTTCTGGAACAAGGGGAACAGTTCTAGCAATGGGACAAAAACTGTACAATTAAAATGTTTATGGCATGCCAGGTCGGATAAAGAATCCACGAACTTCAGCTTCGGGAGAACTTTGTTTTTATTTCGAAGCTTTCATGTCTGTCAGATTATGGTGAATTTGTTTATCGCTTTATTTTGAAATACAACGTATTCATCATACTGGTATAAACAATATCATTCATTTGTATTTCCTGATGTTTTTACCCCACCCAAATTTGGGGTGTGTGTGTTGACATAAATTTAAATCTGCAGTTTTGTTTATTTGCGCATGGCAAGGACATAAAAATGATATCAATATCAAATTTTATCATTAAAATGTTAGATGAGTGTTTGTTTAAGATAGAATGTCAACTTACTAGATATTCGTGCCACTAACAGTTGTTTGAAAACTATATTTTGTACATTGATCTTGTTCATCCACAAACTAAGACATAACTTATCCCACCTTTGTAAACTGTATTAGCTATAATTATTTAGGAGTTCATGGTGGCATATTTCTGCCAGCCACTTACCCACTTAGCTGTTTCGAAACTTTTCTGAAAAAATATACCACATATTTAGTTACTATCTGGCAAATAGAAAACTTTCGTATTATCCATTTAGGTATGTTAACAGGAAAAACTGCCTGATAGTGACCGCTACTGAAAAACTGCATATTCACTTTAGTTAACTGGATATATTGCTTTTTAATCAATTCAATTATGTGGATAAGAAGCATTTATTCACATAAGAATCTGGAAAACAGCATGATATCCAGTTATCCTATTATAAGTGAATATGTGGATTTCAGTAGTGGGCATTAACATATATTATAGATACTTGACTGGCAGAAATATGCCACCATACTTATTAGAAAAAGGATTATGTACATGACTTGTATATAAATTAGCCCCTACATGACGCAGTAATCTTACTCAAACCCTTGTTTATGAGTATCAAATGGAAAATCAGAATATATTTTATACATTAAAACCGTCCCCGGTGGGCTGATGGGTAGAGCATCCGCCTCGGGAGCGGGAGGACTTGGGTTCGTTCCCCGACCGCGATATACCAAAGTAGTTAAAACTACATGTACCTACTAGGCGCTCAGAATAATTATATACAGGGTGACCCCAGGACTGGTTGGCCGGGCGTCAGGATAATGTGACTGGGTGTTGTATCATGTTGTTTATGAATAGAATGACTACACATTTTTTTTGTTATTTATTTTTTTATTTTTTTTTTGTCTTTTCTATTCCGGTGATAGATATTGACCCTTTACTTTAAATACTCACTCCTCATATACTCACTGACACTATTCAGCCAGCTCAATTCAGGAGCTCTCCGACCTAAGTCTTCTTTGTTTGCTCATACAATATTGTAACGCAGAGCTCCAATGTTTGGCAAACAAATATCCATTGTTTCATATACTATTTAACTTTCAGTCAATTAATTTTCACTAAAGTCATGAAATTGTATTTGAATATCCATAATGTAAAAATTAAAGGGATGTAACTCCATAAAAAGGATTGTAATTGAAAGTATGACGATGGTTGGGAAAATGAGTGATGTAATCGGAAACAATGCATTAAAAATAATGGTTAAATTCTTTTTTATTGCAGGTGTGAAAATCATTTACATATGTGTTACATCACATCAGTGTTTTCGCTTATTGTCCTTTTGATAAAAGAAAAAATTTAATAACTGTAATATTATTTGTTATAAAATTGTCACATATAGTGTATTCAAAACAATGCTAACTGTTGTCTTTTCAGAGATTATATGTTTCAGAAATACGATTTCAAAAGTAAATACATTTTCACTTATACTAAAAAGTAACATTACATTTATATAGAAGAAAACTGTATCACAAGTGACACGTGGTGTCACAATGATAACACTTTCAACATTATACTAATCACTACAGCAGTTACCTGAGCACACATAACACATTAGCCAGCTTCGATTCAAAGTGTGTCTAAGGGTCACCTTATCTTTAAGTCAGACACTTCTACTGTTGTCACAAAAGCCTTTTGTTAACAACAAATTGATAAATCAAAGAATGCCTTTAAAGAAATTTGTGCCTAGATATTTACTATAATCATCGAAAAGACGCCCCATTCTGTGACCAACATGTGAATAAATGTAAAATGTTTGCAAAATATGGTATCGATATATGCAGCCACTGCTATTTTTAGACCGCTTAATAAAGGTTCATGTATATTCGGTTCCTAGGATGTACGTTCGAACCCCATTGGAAGCAAGGATTTTTCATGACATGTCAAAGCGCAAGGTACTAGTCCAACACTGGAACAGTCAAAAGAGGTTAATATAAGTTATAAGAATTTGTGTTTCCCAAACCGACGTAAAATAAATCAATTTAAACTAAGAAAAAACGATGAAAATTAAATATATGAAACAGAAGTATCTTATATAGTACGTACATAATATGCATTATTATTCATATTTTGATTTCCAAAACGAAAAAAAATATCTGTACCGTAAGTCATTACTTTGAATAGTTTTCAATTTATATTCCAGACACAGAAGTATCTTAATATAGATTATTAAATAAATATACCACCACCACCCCCCCCCCCCCCCCCCCCCCCCCCCAATCTTCGTTTGGCGGCGGTATAATTATAATAAATATTCTTTTTTAGAAAAAATCACTAGTTTTGGGATAAAAGCAGGATATCGATATACCGACGATATCCAGGTAGGGTAGATTTTATCCTATGGAAACGAATTCAGTTTCCAAAATTAAATTTACGATGTTATAATAAATACATTACCCAGGTAAGAATAACATCAATAAGGAAACTCTACAAAAGTTTACCGGTGTCACGTTATGAAAGTAACAAGATGAGTAATGAAGTTACCTCAAATTTCATTTGCATACCTAAAAGCTCGAAAAATATCTTATAGCAGCTAACGCTTTCCTTAACCGAAACACATCCCCCAAAATTCTAACTCAACACCAATCTATCCCTAAAACTCATGTGCATCAGATACATAAGGATCATCCCACAAGGATAGCTTTTACAATGTTACACCGGGCTCTAGGACATGGTGGTTCACTTAAGTTATTATTATTATTATCATTATTACGTCTTTAAAGCAGTCTACCGGTACTTAACCCTTTCCCTCATATAGACTCATTTTGACGCACTCAGTAGGTACAACATAAAGCCTGATCTGCAGAAAACCACAGTTAAACCTTACCAAATTTAATTACAAAATCCTCATTTCCAGACCACTGAGGAGCAGCGAACAGCATAAAACCTGATTAGCCTGCGAGTTACTCGAAGGCTGATCTAGTTTTATGCTGTTCGCATAGGTCTTTTCATGGTGTCCTCTGAGGTCACCTATCAATGATTGAGACTGAACTTATACTTACAACGATACGGAAGATTTTTTTTTTTTTTTTTTTTTCAAATTTCCATCCGCAAACGCAAAACGGAATTGGATATTTCTTTTGAATGATATTAGAAATAAGTAATCATAGCAACTTAAACTATATTCCGAGAAAACATTTGTAATAAAGCAGTGGTCAAATTCAATAAACACTGACTGCCACTACACCAATGTAATTAGTAAAATGTCCATGTAGGCATTTTTTTTATTCTATAATGAACGGTGCCTTTATTGTACGTTTTGACACCCAAAGCCCTCTTAATCTATATATATGTCATTAAAGACAGTACCCGAATATTGAAATATAATATAAGCCGTTAAAGAGTCCTAAAGAAGCATGAAATAAGGTTATATCAGAGAATATGTCAGAAGGAGATTTCCCTAATCGTGAACCATCGGATAAAGATAGAATGTGTTCAGTCCAATCAAAGCCTTACACGCATGTTTATTTGTACAGATATCTTAAATGCTATTCACCCGTTTTATATCACTGAGAGATCATGTCTCTTTATTAAACCGACTACCTGATATGCATGCATTAGCTATACAATATGATTAATATGCGTGAAGTCTCCTTCACCTTCACATTGTTCCGTATTCCAAAATCAATAAGGAAGATAATAGTGAAGTAACTTAAAACAGTTTGATACACGAAAGACTGTATAGGTTAGGTATGTGTAAAAATATAACTTGTTTTGAAAATATGCTTTCCTCAAAGTATATTGTATATGTCAAACACAATTGGACATAGTTACGAAATAAATTAAAGATTTGTAAACTAAAATACTTTTTTTAATGAATCCTATTTTTTCTGAAACATAAAGAACTCATACAAATTGTAACCAGATAAAGGTATTAGATGGTAATATAAAATACATGATATATGAAATGTTTACATGTAACTGTTGCGTGATGTATGAACAGTGCAAAACATATGAGCAACGGAAATAAAGTTTCTCATACTTATCTATCGTATTGAAATAATATCAACTATTTGAGATGGAACATTATTATTTAAGAGACGTTGAATCCTTTAACTGATAATGACTTTAACGAGGAAATAGGAAAGAAAGAAAACAATTCAAGAGAATATAATCCTCAGTACAATAAGAACTCCATTGAAATAATTTGGTAATCAACGACTTTTTGTGTCAAATTAACTCGCTTTTGAACACTTACACTACATGTAATAAAAAAAAAAAAAATTTTTTTAATTTATTAATATCCACCACATTAAGAGATTTAAAAAGGTTTGGGGTTTTTCATCAATGGTCTAACTTTTTCCCAAAATTTTCCAAAGAAAAAACAAAAAAAAAAATAATCACATTACAAAATTTTGTATGGTGGCTGCTTTCTGCCATTTCGTGTTGTCGTGTCTTCGCCCCGAAAGGCGAAAGGCGAAATAACGAAAACATGCCATATTGTCGTTATTTCGCCTGTCGCCTTTCGGGGCGAAGACACGACAACACGAAACATGTCAGGCGAAATAACGAAATTTTAACAGGCGAAAGGACGAAAAGTTTCGCCTTTGAATGTTTCGTGTCCGCGGGTCGAAACCTTTCGTGTTTGCGCCCTTTGTTTGTCGTGTCTTCGTGTCTTTGCCCCGAAACACGAAAGGCGAAATAACGACAATGTTGCAGATTTCGTGTTGTCGTCCTTTCGCCTCGAAAGGCGAAAGTCGAAATAACGAAAATGACTGTACGTTTCGGGTTTCGCCTTCCAAAGGCCTAGTTTGTCCAATTTGTTCATATGAACACTTTTCATTATTTAATTTGCATTGTTTGTTTAAGATGCACTCAACATTTTCCTTATCCCGTCGAAGACCGGGATACTCGTATTCACAATCCATTTAACATTCACATCTAATAGTTAAAACAAAGTCTTTCTATTAATGGATACTCAAAACCGTACAAAAATGAGATACATGTATATTTACAACATCCATGATACGGAAAATATATTTGGAAGCTTCAGTGAAAACATATTTCAATTGTAGCATAATTGAACCACTTGAAACTCTATTTATTGTTCAGGCACATTAACTTATAATGATTTAAAAAAAAACTAACATAAATTTATACTTATACGTAAGCATCTACATATAATGTGTATTAAAACATCAATTTTATTACTCAAAAGGATATTATCGGCGTATATATTCTGCTGCAGTGAAATATTTACAGCAAGTATGCATATGTGTTAACGTTCTGCGCATGTCTACCGAAAGGCGAAACCCGAAGCGTTGTCATTTTCGTTATTTCGACTTTCGCCTTTCGAGGCGAAAAGACGACAACACGAAATCTGCAACATTGTCGTTATTTCGCCTTTCGCGTTTCGGGGCGAAGACACGAAGACACGACAAACAAAGGGCGCCAACACGAAACACGAAAGGTTTCGACCCGCGGACACGAAACATTCAAAGGCGAAACTTTTCGTCCTTTCGCCTGTTAAAATTTCGTTATTTCACCTGAGATGTTTCGTGTTGTCGTGTCTTGCCCCAAAGGCGACAGGCGAAATAACGACTATATGGCATGTTTCGTTATTTCGCCTTTCGGGGCGAAGACACGACAACACGAAATGGCAGAAATCAGCCACCATAATTTTAACTAATGACGGGAGCCAGAATAAATTTTTAACAGCGCATAATGTATAAAGAAACTTGCTGCACGAAAGAAAACTATTTTTTCGCTTTACATCCTTACGGTGAATCATACAACGTCATTGTCGTTTTGCTGACCACGAATAGGTATGTTAAAATGATCAAATATCAACTTGGAAGTTCATTTTAAATTATTGACACCAATTATAAACATGATAAAAAACAGGAAGACAATAAGTAAACAGAGAAAAGAAAACAACCGATTTTTTATTATGAGATTTTTTTTCATATAAAAATGTGGAAAGGGCAAAGAAAACGTTGATCCTGATATTGATAAGCTGTCCGAAACCTAGGCGGATTCATTTTTCATATTGGAATTTAGTGATTTTTGCGGGGAAATAATTTGGAGTAGAAATTTGACAGATTCTAAAATTTAATGCTATTGAATTTATGTTACCATTAGGATAGGTGCAAAATGAACATTAAACTAATATCATACCCTCCGCTTCACACATTGAAGTTTGGACTATATTTAGGATTCATTTAGGATTCATGCCCACCCCGTCCTGTCGCGTCCTGTCCCATCCCTTCGTGACTCGCTCGCTTAAAAATCTTACAAATGTATTTTTCTTTCATATCGTTGAATCAAAGCGGTATGCTAATCACCTTCAGTGAAAGTTCTAGCTTGTCAACCAACTCTGTTCTTCAGCAAATGACATTAGGATAATTTAAGTTGTTGTCCAACAATTGGCACTACACAGCTAGTTAGTGTTGATTAAAGATTCCACTTATGTTAACACTTACGTCAATTTTAAAGCAAGGCTTTACTGTACATCTGAATCTAGATACTAATGTACTTAAGTATGTCTCATTCATGAAAGTATTTGGTACTTTTAATAGTTCTCTTCTCAAATAGGGGGGCCTCCGTGTCCGAGAGGGTAAAGTCGATGATTTTAACACTCACACAGCCCCTCACCGCGTGGGTTCGAATCCTCCAGCTGGCTTGCGGTAGGTCGATGGTTCTACCCGGATGCCCGGATGCCTCTGTGCATTCGGGGTCTTCCTCCACCTGTAATTAGCAGGACGTCGCTATATGACTGAAATACTGTCGAGGCGACGGTAAACTCAATTAGTCAAGTCAAGTCTCTTCTCAAATCGAAGCAAATTTCCAAACACGTTTCTTGTATCTTACCTTTTATTGTCTCTTTGCTGTTATTGTTTCATAATGGTAAACATGATATAATAAATACTCACATAACTTTAATTTTGGTGTTTCCATAAAGCATTTACAGTAATTCTTCAATAAAGTACGAGAGTAATAATTTTACCTGCTACTTTTAACACATGTATACATGTATAGTAGTACGTACATAACAAGGTTGTTCTGCAAACTAGTGTTTCAATATGTGTAACTTTTTGTTGGGTTATTTCCCCTTGCTTTTCAAAACATAATGTGTATAAAAAAAAAATTCCTTTTATTTTTATTTGTCTTATTAAATTTTTTTTCTTTTGCTTGACTCCCGGGAACTGAACTGATAAGGACACTTAGGATACTTATAATCTGATAAAGAAACGGACTAACATAAAAGGAAAAAAATATTTTAATTTGTGTCATTTACACGATTATTTTCTGTAAGTCTATGCAGTGAACCTGCTCGTATTGAATATACATGGGTAATATACATTTCACTTTTTTTCTTTTCAAACTAGTTGATAGGTTATTAAATCAAAATGATTAGCATATTAAAAACTAGTTACTATGCATTTGAACATTGAATAAGACTATTTAGAGACCATTAGAATCAATATCCACACAAATACTACAACCAGAAAAATTCTTGATGTCAGGAGAAAAGAAAAAAACTTGTTCCCACTTTGTTACATTTTAAGTCATCATATCTTTCAAAGCCAAATAGAATATTACACATTTGTATACGGAATATCGTCTGTAACTGTTGAAGGATTCGGCAAACACGGTGGAATATCAAATAGATCTGACATAAAAATCGAGTTCCCTTTTTTCCAATGAAATAATGATACTATTTATGAATTGGATATGTACAATTTTTCTTCCTCCTTTTTAGAATATACAAGTTTACTTGATAATTAATTAGGAGAAACGAAATTTGAAAAAAAAAAATACAACATCTTCAATTCAATTAATGTCGAACTACTCTCTTTCATAAGAGTGTACAGAGCAAATATATATCCCCATTAGAAGTCTGTATTTGCATGTTAACTTATTCATATGACGCTATAAAGCACGTAGCGCAGAGGCGGACATTTAGTTGTCGCCATGGACAACAGGAGCCATATCTTATCATCCAATCAAAACCATAATGGAATCAAAGTATTCTTTTTGTTTTGACATTCTTTTTCGATATTTCACATAGTTATGCCTTATGACTTCCTTTGAAAAATAAAAGAAGATATCCAATTCATAAATAGTATCATTATCTCATTAGAAACAAGGGAACTCGATTTTTATGTCAGATCTATTTGATTGACGATCCAAATACTGAAACAAAGAGTTGTGGCTGTCCCTCTCTAAAACGAGACTGGGCATCGACCGGTCCTGGTGGCCAAGTGGTTAGGTGCCCACCTCGGAATGGAGACGCCGCGCGTTCAATCCTTATGAAACAATACCAGCTATCAAATACATATTTGCGTGTTAAATATACAAGGTTATTGATTTCTTTCAATCACAGGTATCCTCATATAATTCGTCAAGACTCAAGTTCACTCAACTCAAATTTAAATTTAAAAAAATGTAGGACACAAAATATTTCCAAAACAAGGTTTTCATGTGGTAAACTATAATACGATATATTTATTAAGTACTCTTCATTTAATCATTGGTTACAAATATGGGACCGTCCAAGCTGGCCATATGGTTAGAGCGTCAGCCTAGATAGCGGCAGATCTTGGGTTCGATCCCGGACCGCGACATACCAAAGTCGTACAGGTACTTGTATAGCTCCCTTGCTTGGCGCTCAGAATATAAGGATAGGTCCCAGGGTCAAGATTATGTGACTGGGTGTGGTATCATGCTACATATTTACGGCGTGATACTTCAGTGTAGCAGCACTATAACTCTCAATTAGAAAAAAAATCTCCAAATGACTGAAAAACTTCCAGTGGAATGTTAAACCCATCAAACAAATAGATAAATAAATAAATATAACTGAGACTTCTTTCTTTAGTTGACTTGTGCGGGTAAAAGCAAACGTATTGAACGAGACATGACAATTTAACGATTGTCTTTATGTCATGCTTTTAGTATCTCCTCATCCATTTAGGACTCTGCTTTGCCAACAAATCCTGTCCTGCAATAGTAACACCACGTCTATTCACAATGTCCCGATATTAACCTATTGGTTTTGGAATAAGGAGACAAGTTCAAGAAATGGGACAAAAAAAGAACCATTAAAATGACAATGGTATGCCGAGGTCGGATATCGAATCCACGACCTCCCACTTCGTGGGAAGTTTGTTTTTATTCCTATGCTTCTATGTCCGTCAGATTATGATAAATTTGCTTTTCGCTTTATTTTGAAATACAACGTATTCATCATACTGGTATGAATAGTATCATACGCATTTTTATTTCCTGATTTTTGAAACAAGATTATTAATTTATTATACCTAAAGTTTTGGGCGTGTGTTTTGACACAAATTCATATCTGCAGTTTCCTCTATTTGCGCATGGCAAGGAAATAATAAAAAATATTAATATCACATTATCAGATAAAATGTCAGGTCAGTGTTTAAGATAGAAAGTCAACTTCTTAAATATTCGTGCCACTAACGGCTGCTTGAAAACTATATTTTGTACATTGATTTTGTTCACCCACAAACTAAGACATAACTTATCGCACATATATACAGCCATTATTCGTTGGTCTATGATGGCATATTTCTGCCAGGCACTTATCCACCTAGCTAAGTCGAAACATTTCTGAACAAAAAGGTCACATATTCAGTTATTATCTTGCAAGCCTAAATGTTATGACAAAGCCACTACTGCCAAACATATTCACATATTCACTTAGGTTAACTGGATATCGTGTGTCGCTTTTGTTGTTTTGTATAATGGCATATTTCTGCCAGGCACTTATCCACTTAGCTATGTCGAAACTTTCCTGAAAAAAATTGTCATATATTCAGTTATTATCTGGCAAAAAGAAAATGTTCAAGTTAACCACTTAGGTATCTTTACAGGACAAAACTGCCTGTTAGTGCCCATTACTGCAATCACATATTCACTTATGTTAACTGGATGTTATGTTTTGTTTTTCGGATAATTATGTGAGAAATTGCTTGTTATCTACATAATTTAACTGACTAACTTGAAACAAGGCGAGATATCCAGTTATCTTAAGTGAATATATCGCTGGCAGTAGTGTGCACTTACAGGCAAATTTGTCCTGGTAAGACCGTAGAGGATACCACGAAAGTTTTCTACTTGCCAGATACTGAACTGAATATGTTACAATTTGGCTGATGGGTTAGATCATCCGCCTCGGGAGCGGGAGGACTTGAGTTCGTTCCCCGATCGCGATATACCAAAGTAGTTAAAAGTGGTACTGGTAACTACCTACCAGGCACTCAGAATAATTATATACAGGTTGACCCCAGGACTGGTTGGCCCGGTGTCAGGATAATGTGACTGGGTGTGGTATCATGTTGTTTATGACTGTAGTGACTGAAAATTAATTAGTTTATTTTTTTCTTATCAAATCTTTACTTTGCTGATAGATTTTGACCCTTTACTTTATATATTCGCTCTGACGCATTGGCAAACACAGGAGCTCTCCGATCTAAGTCTCCTCTGTTTGCTCATACAATATTGTAAGTCAGATTCTACACAGTTTGTGTGGCAAAGAAATATCCATTGTTTCATATACCATTTAAATTTCAGTAAATTAATGTTCACCAAAGTCATGGTATTGTATAGGAATATCCATGAGGTAAACATTTTAGGGATGTCACTTCATAAAAGGATTGTAAGTGAAAGTATGGCGACTGGTGGGAAAATGAGTGACGTAATCGGAGGCAATGAATTGAAAATAATGGCTAAACTCTTTTTTATTGCAAGTGTGAAAATCATTTACATATGTGTTATATCGCATCAGTGTTTTCGTTGATTGCCTTTTTTTGTAAGACTATTTGTAGTGTAATCAATACAATACTAAACTGTTGTCAATGTGCATGTACATGTATATTCACAGAGATTATTTGTTTCAGAAACACGATTGCAAAATTTGATACATATTCACTAATACTAAAAAATTAATTACCACCTTTGCATGGAAGAAAACTGATGGCTAATGGTTAAATTCATTTTTATTGCAGGTGTGAAAATCATTTACATATGTGTTATATCACATCAGTGTTTTTGTTTATTGTCTTTTTGATAAAAGAGAAATTTTAATAACTGTAATATTATTTGTTATAAAATTGTCACATATAGTGTATTCAAAACAATGCTAACTGTTGTCTTTACAAAGATTATTTGTTTCAGAAATACGATTTCAAAAGTAAATACATTTTCACTTATACTAAAAAGTAACATTACATTTATATAGAAGAAAACTGTATCACAAGTGACACGTGGTGTCACTATGTTAACACTTTCAACATTATACTAATCACTACAGCAGTTACCTGAGCACACATAACACATTAGCCAGCTTCGATTCAAAGTGTGTCTAAGGATCACCTTGTCTTTAAGTCAGACACTTCTACTGTTGTCACAATAGCCTTTTGTTTACACCAAATTGATGAATCAAAGAATGCCTTTAAAGTTTAAAAAAAACGTCCTATTCTTACCAAATGTGAATAATTGTAAAATGTTTGCAAAATATAGTATCGATATATACAGCCACTGCTAGTTTTAGACCGCTCAAAAAGGTTCATGTATATGCGGTCATATAGGGAAAATTAATAATTTTGAATGTATCATTAAATTAAATTATTATTATTGTTTTTTTTTTCTCTAAAATTATTATTTATTTGAAAGTCCGCTAATGTCCCAAAAAACTATTATTTCAGCTTTGTTTTATATAAAATCATGATGAATTTGATGGATATTCAGCTTTTTGTAATACATGTACTAACATTACATCATTATATTTTCGGTATATTTGAAAATGTCGGGTTTATTTAATATCATTTTGTCTGGCATTTGAAGTGTGTTACATAACTTCAAACAACACCTTGTCGTCTTAACCTTCCAAGAGTAAATGAGGGGGCCATGGTCCATTGGCAATGTACCCGACTGCAGATGCAAAGGATGTACGTTCGAACCCCATTGGGGGCAGGGATTTTTCATGACATGTCAAAGCGCAAAGTACTAGTCCAACCGTGGAACAGTCAAAAGGGGTTAGTATAAGTTATAAGAACTTGTGTTTCCCAAACCGATGTAAAATAAATCAATTTAAACTAAGAAAAAACTATGTATATTAAACATTTAAGACAGAAGTATCTTATATAGTACGTATTAGTATGCATTATTTTTCATATTTTGATTTCCAAAACGTAAAAAAATATATGTGCCGTAATTCGGTGAAATAACGGAATTTAAATCATTAAGCTACAAATCAGAATCCGAATTTCGCTATTTCGATTTTTTAGCTATTTCGAAGTAAAAATCCCGGTCCCGAGGTCGCAATTCATGTACATTTTTCAATTTTTATTTTCGAGGTCAAATTTCATAATTTTTCGTGAACTAATTATCGTCCTTATTATCAATCGTATCCGGGTCAGTAACCAAGTTTATTTTGCGGAGGGACCTGGAGTGATGGCTCAGGCGAGTTTTTCACACCTTTTTTTTCGAGATTGGGTTGGGCAACGTGTGTCCAACCGGAAATGTTGATTGTTGCTAATCGATGTCTGACGGGTTGCATAATATGCATGTGCCAGCAGATAAACCCAGGTGTCAGATCTTTAGTATATTCCATATCATCGCGTTCGTCACCGGCATGCGACGCTACCTGAAGCAGCAGATCGAAGGTAAAAATATGTATCATTATTTGACATGGTAGAATGATTATGTTCATCAGAAGCATTTAAGTAGATCATGATATATTTTCATTACTTTTCATAACTTGCAAATAATATATACGTAAACCTAATATGTGGTTTTCACGGCATAATGCTTTCCACAATATGCACCGGTAAAATCGTTATTTCGAAGTTTTCAGCTTGATCCCAAGGGCTTCGGTTTAACGAGGTTCTACTGTATTATATGAAGTGTAGATATATTTACACTCGTGATGTTTTAGCTATTTTTTTCTGAGTTCGAATTGTTATGACATTTAATTGTAATGATCCTAAAGTTGAATAAGACTGTTTGGAAACTGTCAAATTTCAAACAGAAATGTGGTTCTGAAATGACTGTTTGATGATTTAAAACATATGCATCATTGTATATACACACAAATTATTGCTTTAAACACATTCATACATTAACAATTCATCATTTTAAATGTTTTCCCCTCCCTAAAATACACTGTGACAATTTGACAGTTAAGGTAATCCATCTATCATTAAATTTTAATCATGGTCCTTCAAATGCTTAAAAAACTTCAGTGCAAATGCAAGCATCCATTGATTTGGAGTCAGAGGCTCTATAAAGACTTGCATTTACTATAAAATTTCCATGATCCCTTTATGGATCGTTATCACAATTTAATGATGGATGGATTTCCTTAAGACATGATATAACAATAAATATAACACACGTACTTATTCGTACCCATCGTTACCATAATTTACAAATATTTTTCTATGTACACATAAATATGTTTTATAATAATATATAAGTATGTTTGAACAAAACCTCGCATGTCATTTGCATTTGAACATCTCTCTCTCTCTATCTATCTCTCTCTCTTTCAAAAAATACTATTATTGATTCTAAATATACACCAGGCACCCCGGCTGCCATTGAAAATTCAAGAAATTTCAAACAATGGTTCAATGCCATCAATGTCCATTCCATCCACCGTTTCCACCTCGAGACGCACGGATTCTAGGTACATTTGATAAGCACTTCACTATAGGTACAATGGCACTGTCCGAAGAGCGACGGCGAATATATTATTCCATTACAACTGCACAAGAGACGTGTTAAAATCCCATTAGAGCCCTTATTTTTAGGAATCCTTTATTTCCACAACTCCTCCTGAAATCAAATAATACGAAATTAAATGTATAACTGACATATTATGGACGAAAGATTAACTACCGGTAAGTAAAAAGAAACAACAAATAAGTTAAAACTAGAACTATATATGAATTTTAATCCTGTGTTTTATAATACCTTGGCACCCTGTTGAGTTGCTAGTATATAGCTTATATTAAAGTATGGCAGTAAAATTTTTGTGTCAATATATATGTTGCCTTTCTTTCTATATCAAAACGCACTACAATAAAACGTTCTTATTCTGTTAACTGTATTAAAATAACGCTATTCGCGAAGACAATATATGACGTCAAACAAATCACCAAATGTGAAATTCATTTTTCAAAATTAACGATAGTTTTCTTACTATACTACTTTAGCAAAATCTTTTTTTTTTTTTCATATTGAACGGATCGATGGGCTATGATCGGGCACCGTACCTCGATTCTTTACGATATAATGTGTAATCACCATGACCAGCATTTATTACAAATTATATTCCATCTTGTAATTAAATATTCACTTAAGGGCTTACTATTATAATAGACATTATTTTTATCATAAAGTTTAAAACAGTTGCCTTCTGAATTTTAAGGATACTGACTTGGTACAAAAGATTCCGTTCCTAAGTGCCAAATCAAACTCTACCATGCCATTTGGACTGGGATGCAAACATTCATCGACAGTCTCAATTAAATTAAATGTTTTTAATGTGCGTGTGTGTGTGGGGGGGGGGGGGGTAGACCGTCAAGGTCGTGGGTTCGACCCCTAGTCGCGACATACCAAAACCGTAACGTAAAAAGAGGTACATGTATGGCTCCCTTGTTTGGCGTTCAACGTATAAGGGTAGTTCCAGGGCTGGATGGCTCGGTGTCTAGATGATGTGACTGGATGTTGTGTTATGCCACGTGTCTACGGTATGATGCTGCAGTGTGGCAGCATTGTATCTGTCTCAAATAGGCATAGTCTACAAATGACTGAAATAATGTCGACGGGACGTTAATCCCAATAATCAAATTGCAAATTAAATCCATGCAAGGATCGTCGATGGGTCTTTAAATATTTGTTACTTATTCCTCAATAATCTGACTTTAGTTACTTTTAATAGCCTAGAAACCACGACTTTCATGAATAACATTCTATTTTACATTTCATATCATGAGACATATACGCTCTATCATACTCGCGCACACTCAAAATCCCCTTTACGCTAAGTTAGACCATGTCACGTGTTTTACAAGGAAGTTATCTCTGAAGTGACTGGTGAGAAAAATACTAGTAGACGAAAACAGGAAGATTATATCAAGATATAAGTGATCCGAGATTATTTAACAAAGAAAGTGGACCTGAGTAAATAAAAGCGTTTGAGTTTAAAAAGCCCCAGCTTTACCATTTCTTTTCAGGAAATATTAGTTTTGTTCCTTGTTTGACGAAAGGCGTGATAGTAATACATACAATGAAGATGAACACATGATGTAACTATTTACAGGATGGTGGTTACAACGGCACAGTAATAAATGGCAAATAATTTTCCCCAATTTCAGTTAATCATTTTATGATTCTTTAAACATCGACAGTAGAATGGGTATTTTTTTCTATTAACTTGTATCAGATTCGTTCGTGTACAACCGTCGTAAGATGTTGTGTAAAATAATCTATACATAAGGACTGTGACGTCACTTGACACATGAGGGTAAATTGGTGAGACAGTAATTTAATCAAAGCTCTGCCTCGCTGCTGCAGCCCCCCTTAAACCCCACCGTTGGTGTTTGAGAAATTGCGTGTCCCTAGTTTTCTTCGTATGCAATCTGATTAAATAGTGTTTATTTAATGTTTCGTCTGAAATAATTTTAGAAAGGATTAGTTCCTAAGTTTGGAAAAGGGTTATAACAGTACAATTGTTTACCACTATGGAATACCTGTCATTATTTTGGATCACAGAATGCATGCTATTGCGTTTAATGACTTAAATGTAAATGTTATTTAATTAACTGTACTAGACCTAACCAATGAGAAAAGATAATAGCTGAAACACTTGACATATCCTCAGCATCTTTACCTCATACAAACTTTTCTAACACACAATGCAGACAAGACGCAATTTATCTATCAAATAAAACCCAAAATGTTTCTATATCTTAGTCATACGTGCAGTCTATTCCAGTGTAACTGTAAACATGTTCCTGCCTAACTACTCTGAAATGTTAATGAGGCGAGGCCTCTGTCATGTCCCCCCAAACATCAAAGTTAGCCGACTATCTCTTACTTTTCATTCAATCTCTAGCAAAAAAAAAAAAAGGCTGAAACATAGCTGTTTGATACAATAATATGAAATATGCATGATTTGTGTTTAATTTCCAAATTATAACTTAACGCCCGAACAATGAAGTATAGATTGGGTACAAAGGTTAAAATGGCGGCCACTTGTTATGATACTTTCTACATGGCCGTGTTGATATAACGATTCACCAATGTACTCTATGGAGGTTTGACAATGTGTGAAAACAAAAAGAAAACCATCTCGACCAAGGTGTTAATTACAGGTGGTAATGGGTCGGAGTATGGTTGTCATGGAGATATAGGTAGGTTTTGATATCGACTTCGAGGAATCGCATAGAAATGATATAGGATATACTATCTAGGGACCAAGGACGGAGCTCGAGAAATCCAAAATCGCATGTTTGAAGAATCGCCTATAAATTTATATAGAATTAGAAGGGCTAAATCAAGGCACCGGGCTTGTAGCTCGAGCCATCGCCAGTATTCAATGAATCGCCACATTGAGGAATCGCGTGACCACTGTTTATCCTATAAATCTTTTCTCTGAAAACTTGGTTTATCTTTTATGCATTATATGAAGGCGGGACGGGAGACAGGGTAAATAGCCATGTTAGATAGATCGAATATAATTAGCTTTTCACCTATGCAACTCTGATTGGATCCCAAGTCCTTCCGTTGTTGTATATGAAAGCATCGCACATTCGGACACGTGGCTTTTTTCCGGCTACTCCAGTTTTCTTCCAAGTCAATGACTATGCGAACGACCATTGGTATCTTATTATCCCCCCGCATTATTTTGGACGGATTGTCGAGGCGGTACATAGAGAATTTGTAAACCTATCTTCGTAGTTAAATCGACGTAAAGTCGTCTATTTTTTGGTTTGATTACAGTTCAACATTTGTTTTTAATCAACTGACAAATTTACCCTGAAAAAAAAAAATGGTTGTGACAACCATTTTTTTTCAGGGTAAATTTGTCAATTGACAGATAACAATTTAACCATCATGTTAAAACATAAAAAAAAAACATCCAGTTGTTAAGTATGTTAAGTAAACGGTTTTTATTCGATAAAGGAATGATATTTCGCCAATAATGTCTTAAACAGCAGGCGTGTGTTTTTAGAGAGCGTGTTTCATTGACTTCTTTTTTGCTTTTTTCACCTGGCTAGCATACTGAGAGCTCATAAATCCATCGACAAATAGCTTTAGGTGTTATTTTAAACCACAGACCATATAGTAGTAAAAACGTAGATGACTACTTTTCCTATTGTTTTTTATCCTGACTTTAGCTGTCATCTCACTCATCTCCTGATTAACCTCTCAATATAACTTAAGGGTCCTTTTGGCAGGAATATACTGTATTTACAAAATGCAGTAGTTTCATGGAGCTTACATGTACATTTAACTGGATTTGTATGCAACCAGATGTTGCACAAAAAAAAATCGAGGAAGAGAAAGGCACTCTTTAAAGGTGCCTCGCGCAGTAACACATGATAAACAAATATGGTCAACAAGATTGGGGATTTTTATATTCGGAATGGATATTAATTGCTCATTAAATATGGAAATATAAAATGCTTTGTTTGTTGTTTCTATTTGGAGATAAAAAAAAAATCATGTGCCTGTTTAATTCAGGAATTATCTGCTGAATCTTGCAGGTCGATATTTGTCTTAAATGGAAGATAATATTGTCTACGTTAGACGCCATTTTGAAAACACTTTCTGCGCTAAGTAAGAGTAAAATCGTTGCAACACTTTGTGTGAGCAACTCGCCCTAGGCGAATGTGTGTATTTTAATTTCTTTCTTTTTCCCTCTTTTTTTAAATTTTATTTATTTATTTATTTTTTTTGCGCAAAATTTTAACTGTCCAAATATTCATATAATAATATCATTTAGTATATGGAACATAATTCTTTCATGTCAAAGAACACTCTGGACTTCTTCTTTGTAAAGGCGTAGCAATTAACTATGAGCTCATTTGATATGATAAAATAGCATGTGAGCTATCGGGAAATAAGAATTTCTGTTACCTCTAAACCGCGGGAATTTTTTGCCTATACAAAAATATATTCCAGCTTATCTACTATCAGTAATATTTGACAGATTTTCGATTGGGATTTTAAGCCAGTAAAGTCATCTTAACGCATTTCCCGCAATAAAAGCTTTTACCAACCTATATTCTGTGTGCAAAGAAATTATTCGATTCCCTTAATTAATTTGCAGTGTTATCAATTCTTGTGTGTAATTTCATACAGCTATGAATTTCAATAGTTTCGCCCATGTTACTTGTAAAACTCTTAGTGTTCGGAGCTGCATATATATAAAATTCAATTATAGAGGTACTCTAAAAAGCAGTTTGCTGGAAACTGGTATCGTTGGCTTTGCGGTTTTGTAGAGCAGTGAAACGTTTTAAATCACTGTCTTCAATAGATCATCATTGCTTCCAAACATATAGGTCTCAGAAACAAATATAAATGGTTATATATCAAACGTTTGCCAATATCCGGTCGACGTAATTTTCACTTGGATAAATTAATATGTAATCGACTCTGATAAAACAAATGTATTGAAAGATTGTGTATAAAGTGTTCTAGTATTCGATATATCATTGCCTGGCTGAGTAGTAAAACAACGGACCAGGACCATAGTATTAGAAAAAAAATAAAGAAAAATAATAAAAATAAACACATAAAAACTTGTATTGAGGGAAAATAAATGAGGGAAAAAAAGAAAACAAAATACAGACATTTACGTAATATTACGTCAATTTAGCGAGAAGTTGATAAATCTAGCAATTCATGTTTAAGTTAGACAACTCTCGTGTTGTATCATATCATTTCGTTTTGTTTTGAATTACCTTGTATTTAGACGAATGGTTCAATGATATGTTGTTGGAATCTACAAGGTCACAATCAAGTGCATTGTTACTCAAAAATGGTTTTCATATAAAACAATATAATAGGAAAACTTGTTTTAAGTGAAACAGTTTGACTTGATATTTTATATAGGGATTTCATTGAATTTATGATAAGTATTAATGATACAAACCTTGAGTCTCTGTTAAATCTACCTCCTCATATTGTCGGGGTGCCCTTGGGCGGGGAGCTGCGGTAAGAAAATCATGATTTATTATGACAGTAATCAAAGCGAACGCATCAAATATGGCATCATGTTAACCAGCGCAGGATGTCAACATGATACCGCGTTAACCTATTCACAGTGTCAACATGGC
>CM037788.1:31179040-31229040 GCA_021229015.1 Solen grandis | reverse complement strand
TGACATCACTTAATTTTAAACATGATGTTATCAGGATTGTACTTGAAAGTCTTCATTTTAATACCATTTTGACGTCAATTGCTATTTTACAACTTTAATTTTTGTTAATACTTAAATTAATAGCTTTTGTGTAAAAATCTGAGACAATGCTATTTTTTTTTTATAGTTTTTTGTGCCTTGATATTATTTAGTAAATGGTCATTTATGAAATACACTTGACTCAACATATATTAAACATTTTATTTTACAGAACATGATGGACTTGCATTTAAGTGATAATACCCATCTAATTGATAATGCTGGAGATATTATCACTCAGCCCCTAGATGTATATCTATACACAAGTTTCGCATGTTCGTCCAGAAAATTTATGTATCATCAAATAATTTGTCCATGTAATTAAATTAATCAATTCTGTAAAAAGCAAACATACAAACATTAATATGTGCAAGAGGATTTTACTCGCATTTATCCCATTAGTTGAACAAACTGATATGAAAAAGCCTGAAAATTCACTTAACATTCACTTTAACAATTCTACTTTATTTTTTTTTGTGGGTATATAGGAATCCCGTGTCTGTCTGCTGTCAAATCATTCTTTAACACAACTCTAAACCTATTTGACCCCCAAAAGGAGATAATCTTTCAATTTTTAAAAAAATAGCTTGTTTGCGCACTTTCCAAACCGAAATGGATTCACACAACTTTACACATGCACATCATTGTAAATCAGAAGTAGATTTAAATTAAAACTGAAAGGAGATAACCATTTCATTTTTTTAGCAGTAGTTGTGAAGCATGTGAAGATCGAGAACGAAACATGGATAATTTATGAAAGGAAAAAGTTTATTACTTAATAATTTAGACTTAAACCATTTGCAGGTGGGAGAGGTATCTCTTTGTATGTTTACATATAATTCTAGTTCTCTTTATTTTCCTCAATAACATAAACATGTTACAAATAATGATGTACTACTACAACGGGCAGAAAGTGTATAAGATAAAAGCTAAAAGGGAATTCTATATGGTAAATGTATATTGTAATCTTGATAACAATATGATGATATTTATATATATTTACAACTACTATATATTTGCATCTCAGTATATATTGATCCCATTGATATGCAAAAACTTGAATCAATAACAGACCTAATAAAATTGACTTATTAAGGAGTTATGCTCCATATCAGGAATTTTTACGAAGGGGCAAACATATAACTCCAAAATTATGAACCACAAAGTGAGGTTCCTATGCAATGCATTTTGCCTCAAAGAGATTCCAAATTTCAAACCTCTTATAATGTAGGAGTTATGCACCGACAAGGAATTTTATCAAAGGCATAACTCCATCAAAAATGGTCAAACTGCAAAACACAGGTAATATTCTCCAGGGTGACTTACTGAAGGTACTTCTGCTAAAGTATGGACAAAATTTATTAAGAAATGTAGAAGTTGTGCATGAAAGAATATTTCCCTTTATATTACATCCTTAAGGGGCAAGGCCATACTGATCATAATATCAACCCAACTGACAATTGTCAGCCACTATGCTAATAATGCTTCTGTAAATTTGGCCAAATCCTTGAAATGAGAGGAGTTTGCGCACAGAAAATTGTTTACCGCCCCCGACCCTTATCGCCGACATACCCCAATCTAATAACCAGAGTTTCCCTTCGGAAAACCTGGTTAATAAATATTAATAAATATTAATAAATGTGCCCCTCTTAAAAAAAACAAAAAACAAGGCCTCCCTTTAAATAAAAGGAATTGGAAAAAACATGCTCAATTTTGGTCAATATTAAAACATACATTCAATTGTCATAATAATGCAGTGCCCACAGGATAGTTTCTGTATTTAAAACCAGCGGAAATGTTTACCAGAGTGGGTGGTTGGTGCTATCAATTTCTTTTAAAAGTTAAGCAGGACAGATATTCAAGCAGACAGAAGAGTAGGAGTTGCACGATACACAGCCTCTATCCTGTAGATATCAAAATTGTTAATACACGTTTCAAAGAAAGAATAGAGCATAGAGTGTGTTGAACTCGAACAGCTGGATTAAATGTGTTTGATTCATTATTCATATGATGTTGAAAATGTATGAGAAATACACAAGTTAAATGTTATTCAGTTCTTATTTGAATATTTTCTTGGTGTTAGATTACAAAAGAAATTCAAACACAGTCTTTCCTTCATTTGTTTGTTTGTTTGTTAAACGTTTTAATGCTTTACTGTCACTATAGGTCATATGATAAAAAAGAATCTGACATGAATAGTCATTTCATATAAAATTTACTAAACTTACAGATTTTAACGAGTTTAGAATTTTTTTATATGAAATGGCAATTCATGTCAGATCCTACATATATTTGCAGTCCTTTTGTTATTATATTCAATTGATTTTGCTATATATTCGGTCCAAGTGTCTTAATACATAGTAAATTTGTCATTATGTTCACTTCAGCGGTCATTACTTTCAATGGTTTACAAACATATGCAATTCATCCTTTAATATATATGCAGTTGAAAAGTATTAATGTGCAGTGATTTCAACTTTATGCTCAGTGGTAAAGAGCGCTTTATTGTTGATTTTGTATTTTTTTCAGTTCACATGACTTTATATGCAGTGTCATTTAAAGCAAATTGTTGACAACGCATGACAGTGGACAACAGATGCAGGGTGATCCTAATGGCTCACCATGAGCACATTGTGCTCAGGTGAGCTAAATACATGTAAGTCTATATAAAATCAAGTGACCCCTGGGGTGAGGCCACTTTTGACCCCAGGGCCATGACTTGAATAAACTTGGTTGAGGTCTATTAAGCCATGTTACATACCGAATATCTAAACTCCAGGCTTTGTGGTTTCTGCAAGAAGATTTTTCTACTTTTTATGTAAGACTATGTAAGATCAAGTGACCCCTGGGGCTGGGCAAATTTTGACCCCAGGGCCATGATTTAAACAACCTTGGTAGAAGCCCATAAGACAATGCCACACACTAAATATCTAAGGTCTAGGCCCTGGGGTTTCAGAGAAGAAGATTTTTTAAGATTTCATTTTAAAAATCTATTTTTAGCTCCTGTGACCCAGATATGCAACAGACCGGAACAATTTGAACAACTTTGGTAGAGTTTAATATAAGGAACAACACAGCCATTTTCATCCACTTTGGCCCAGTGGTTTAGGAGGAGATGTCGTTTAAAGAAGATTGTTGACGCTGGACGCACATACAGAAGCACAGATGACAGACGCCGGACAAAACAGGATCACAATAGCTCACCATGTGCTCAGGTGAGCTAAAAATGTTAAAATCATATGAAAATTCAGCCACATCTCCCTACAATTCAAAACCTCATTTTTGAAAGGATCATCTATATCATACTTGTTCAATGAAACTGCAGCAGGCTGAGGGTCTAGTTGACCCCTAAAAACATCTCATTCTTTGATGATTAAGACTGTTAACCCAAGTTTAAAACATTCAGTCAATATTTTTGTGCCAGATAACCTTCAATTGCCGCCATTGACATCACAGGCCTACTGATACGACAAGCATACTGTAAGTATTGCTTAGACAATACTAAGTCCCCTACTGGCAAACAAGAGGGCCATGATGGCCCTTAATCGCTCACCTGAGAAATATTGCTTTCAATGGTTTATAATATGAACATACTAAAAGTGGGACCAATTTTGACACAGGGCCATGATTAAAAACAAACTTTGGTAAGGTCATTATTTTAACAACTTTTGTAGTAGTTCACAAGACAATTCTACATACCAAATATTCAAGCTCTAAGCCTTGCAGTATTTCAGGAGATGATTTTTCTATTTTTCCTATGAAAAATCAAGTGACCCCTAGGGCAGGGCCAATTTTCACCCAAGGGCCATGATTTGAACAACTTAAGTAGAGATCCACCAGACAATACTACATACCCAATATCTAAACACCAGGCCATGTGGTTTCTGATGAGAAGATTTTTCTAGGTTTTCCCTATATAAGCCTATGTAAAATAAAGTGACCCCTGGGGCAGGGCAAATTTTGACCCTAGGGCCATGATTTGAACAATTTTTGTAAAGGTTTATAAAACAATTCTACACGCTGTAGGCCTTACAGTTTTGCAGGAGAAGATTTTCTAATATTGCATTTTAAAATATATTTTTAGCTCCTGTGACCTACTTTTTCAACTAATCATAATAATTTGTACAATTTTGTTAGAGGACATCATAAGGATGATTCCTGTGAAATTTTGTCAAAATCCCTTCAGCGGATTAGGAGGAGATGTTGTTTAATGGAAAAAGTTGACGCAAGACGCACGCACGCACGGACAGATGGACGGACTACAGACACCTGACAAAAGGCAATCATAAAAGCTCACCATGAGCACGTTGTGCTCAGGTGAGCTAATTATCTAAGCTCTAGGCCTTATGGATTCATAAAAGAAGATTTTTAAGATTTTCCTATATAACTCTATGTAAAACAAGTAACCCCTGGTGCGGGGTCATTTATCACCATAGGGCTATGATTTGAACAATCTTGGTAATGAACCATTAGATGATATCTTGGCTCTAGGTCTTATGGTTTCATAGGAGGGCAGGGTCAATTCTAACCCCAGGGTCATAATTTGAACAATTTTTGTAGAGATTCACTGACTATGCTACATGCCAAATATCTTAGCTCTAGGCCTTATTGTTTCATAGAAGAAAATTTTTAAAGTTTTTCACTATATAAACCTATGAAAAATAAAATGACCCCTGGGGCGGGGCCAATTTTGACCCAAGGGTCATGATCTGAACAACTTTTGTAGATGTTCATAAGACAATTCTACATACCAATTATTAAAGCTCTAACCCTTACAGTTTTGCAGGAGAAGATTTTCTAAGATTGCATTTTAAAAATCTATTTTTAGCTCCTGTGACCTACTTATTCACCCAATCAAACTAATTTGAACAACTTTGATAGAGGTCATGATAAGGATGATTCCTGTGAAGTTTGGTCAATATCCATCCAGTGGATTAGGAGGAGAAGTTGTTTAAAGGAAAAGTTGACGCAAGACGCACGCACGCACGGACGGACGGACGCCGGACAAAAGGCGATCACAAAAGCTAATAAAAAACTAAAAACCCCTGCCCCTCTTCATGTTGATGAAAGTCAAAATGACAAAATATATATGAAAGTCCAGAAAACTGCTATTTTAAGAAATTTTCCAAGTCTAATAATCAGTGGACTGGAACAAAACTCGAACGTGATCTGTAACTCATGGTGAGAGACTCACATAACAAATTTTAGATAAATGTCTGCAAAAGTTTAGAAAAAAAGACCGGAAAACATGTGCGTGACTGACTGACGGACGAAGTGTAAACCTATAGTCCCCTTTGGCGATGCCAGTAGGGGACTAATGTCAGCCATTATGGCAGTTTATGCAAGACAGAAGAGTGATGGTAACAAAAGAATTTACTGGTCTAAGTCAGAATGGAGAATTGAAAAAACTAAGTCAGAATGGAGGAATGGACAAACATGGCCATGCCAGTACTCTTACACAAAGGACTATTGAAGGACTTGAATGAAGTCCTGTGGCAGATCCTGAAAGTGGGAGGGGAGGGCACAAGTGGGAAATACAGTTGAAGGACCATGGTCACTGATCAACAGTGATGCAAAAAATATACACCCCCTCCTCAACCTCTTCTTAAATGCTCTGCAAAACACAACTGCTTCAAATTTACTCAAGATATATGTGTGAAGTAAAATTTTACCATAGTTCAAAGCATCAGTCAATATATTAGTGTCTAATAATCTTCAGTTGCTATCAAACATGGGCCCATTGATGGGACTTCAGCTTTTACCCCAAAGTCATTCAAAATTATAAAAAAAAACAGGGATAATAAATTGCAATTTAGTACAGAGTTGATTGTATGAGCCATCTCCAATCATTTTGTAATTTTGTATGCTTTGCAGTGGCTCTAAAGTTGTTGCTTTTTTTTCTCTTTTCATATCATACTGCAGACCTAAAAATTCACAGAGCAACCATTGTCACTAAACAGACATGTCAAGTTATACAAACCCTTTACATCATACAGACTCATTTTACAACAATGGCAAACAGAGTAAACCCTTGACTGATAACTCCTTGCAGGAGCTGTCTGATCAGGGTCTCCTCTGCGTGCTTATTCAATATTTTAGCTCAAAATCTAGTCTGCACAGTGAAGATAATCACTGTTTCACATACCAATTTAAATTCTGGAAATTAAAATTCATCTTAAATTTGTACATTAATATTCGTAAGGTAAAGCACTAGGGTCTGGAACATTGCAACTCAAAATCTTAAGCTTACCTCCTCTTTGTCTTCAATTTATTGAGAATAGCCCTGCTTTTCTTTCTGTGTCACTTTATCCTCTTCCAAGTCAAAGCTTGTTATGCAGATAAAATTCTGAAAAAGGTAATATGTACACAATTACATTTAGATTCTGAGTATTAATTGGGTACTGCAATTGTGTGATCACATCAAATGTAAACCAGGCACAACAGAGTTCAATTAATTGCTAATTTTGCTTAAAACAGCTGCTGTACATTGCACATGACCATGCACAATTGTCCCCACTTCAATGAATATTCCCAAAGTATGCTATTGAGCATTTTTCCTGTTTACCATCTAGGTGTTAGATTGAATGTTTTGCAATCTTGAAATACAAGGCAGAAACAGAAAGCTCTTATTGTGACTGGTATCTTTACTCAGCTTTGGAACCTAATGCATGAAAATTAAAGGGAGAGAACTTTTAAAAGTAGTAGTCCAGTGTTTGATTATGTTATATAACCAATCATCCAATGAATTTGAAGAGAATGAGTGGATCATTTTATTTGTTTACTTTTTAGGTATGCTAGATCTAGTCTTTTTTTTAAAAATAAATTTCCCTTTTTTATATTATTTAATTGCATATTTTGGTTGTGTGTTTGTGCAGATATTTGCAACGTATCTGTAGCACTGTGCAATATAATCATGCATCTAACAGAAAATCGAATGAGAGCAACCCAAGTACAACTGATATTGATGTGGATATTTGAGGAACTCTCACAGTTCCCTGTCAAACCTTATTTTAGATGCTATAAATGGACAGTGAAACAAAACTACCAATAAATAGAGTACCTGCATACTGTTACCACTGTTGACTACTCCCTATCATTATACCTTACATTATTGTCTATTATAAAATTTCCATATACAAGTCATAAACCGACCCTCTGATGCAACAAATTTACCCTAGTAATAGTATGCGTTTAAACAAGACCTGATGGTATTATGGACATTTATTCCAGGCTTTTTTCACCCTTTAGGTCCAAAGATGTGGTGAACTGGATTATGAAGAATTCGATCCACTTAAGCAACTGTCCAAATAATGAAGCAATCCAATGAAGCACATAGAAGTTATAGCAGATTTTAAAAAATTCAACCTGAACGGAAAACCCTACGCCTACATCATCAATTTAAAAGATGGAATTTTTTCATTGAAAAACCCATCCAAAACTAGACTTATTGGGATAACCAAAATCTGTGTACTGGATTCAGCAATTTCAAGTGCTTGAATTTTACCAAACAATAACTTGTGTATGTCTGTTTTAGGTTCTTCAGAAAGGGAGAGATGAATCTGGACAAAATGGCCTGAGAGTTATGGCCCTTGATGTTCATACAGCCCTTGTGAGAGTGACCAAGAATGTGAAGTTTGATGTCAGAAGGTTTAACAGTTTAGAAGTTATGGCCAATATTAAAGTTTTTCAGATGAACCTAAGAATTATGGCCTTTGATGGAAATGGAGCCCTTGTGTAATGAAGTATGGTCGAGACTGATCCGACATCAAGAAAAATCATAATTTTTATGTCAACATATGAATTAACAATTACCTGGAAACATATGATCATATATAAACTATCATTCACAAAATGCACATGTATTTGACACAATTTGTTGTCTATATACCTAATAATAAATCTTGTCTTATATGTTATAGCCTTAAATGAGTTTTGTTGAAGTTAATGATGTTAGTTTCTTTCTGTATATTCGTTGTAATATTGCACAAGGCATCGAGGTTAGATCACGTGTAGTGAAAATAGTTCATACTTTTTTATGTAAGTTTAGTGTGTACTATGAATTATAAACATTTCAGTTTGCATTATTTCAAGTTGTAATTTGACACTAATTGCACTGGTTGGGGACATAATATCTAAGAAAGTGTGAAAACATACTACAGCGACACTGAATTTTTGCATGTCTGTGAGTATGTTGGCACATGTCGAGATAAACACATAGTTACAGGTGAGAATTTACCCACTGGGACCAAAGAAATAAGTGAAGATATAAAAAATGTTGAAATACCAAAATTTATATATTTATATTAATAGAGAAACAAGAGCTGTAAGAGGACAGCACGCACAACTATTCAAAATGCTTGTTGGTAAATCAAATGAAATCTATTTCAATTCTTGCCCTTTACATACCCTGTACATAATAATAGTCAAAAATGATATACCTTGACAGTCTGATACCCCGTAATATTTTTATGAAGTCTAAAATCAATCCCATGCCTAGTTACTGAGACATAAGCACAATAGCACTGTGTATGCAAAACTTTAACCAAAAATCCAACTTAGAAAAGGGCCATAATTTGCATAAAATTCAGTCCAAAAGTTATCCTCCGTGGTTTTCTGATGTCCCTGAAGACAATCCTTAACTTTCTAGTCAATTCCATAAGCAATTTCTGAGATATAAGCTGGATAGTAGCTTGAATGCAAAAATTTAACCAAAATTCTAAGATAAAAGGGGACCATAATTTGTAATATTCCAATCTACCTGCTGTCTGATGCCCCTAAACATATTCATAAACTTTCAAGTCAATACCATGAATGGTTATTGAGATACAAACTGGATAGTAGCTTGCACGCAAAACTTTAACCAAATTTTCTATTGCATGCAAAACTTCAACCAAAATTTCTAAGTTAAAAAGGGGCCATAATTCATATCAAATTCAGTCAAGAGTTATCTACCTTGGTTGTCTGATGCCCCTGAACATATTTATAAACTTTTAAGTCAATACCATAAATGGTTATTGAGATATAAGGTTGATAGTAACTTGCATGCAAAACTTTAACCAAAAGCTCCAATGCCAACGCCGACAACAGGGAGACTACAATAGCTCTCATATTCTTCGAAAAGTCGAGCTAAAAAGTAGGGATACACCAAAATGTTGAGACTCGCGAGTTCAACATAGCAAGTCTAAACTGTTATGAAGCTTGATGACAACAACTATGTAAATGACAATGACACCTGAGTGATGACAATACCTTGACAAGCTAACAAAAAGAGTTGCCCTATAGTAAGGAATGATATTTTATTTTTTATTTTGTTCAGTATAACAACTCGGTTCCATTAAAGTACAACAACTCAGTTTGAGTGAACTTTGTTCTATTGCCCTCAATGGAATCTGATAATTATATCCTTTGCACACATGTAGTGAAACAAGTAAACAAGAGGGCCATGATGGTCCTGTGCTGCTCACCTGAGTAAGGTTGCCAAAAATATGGCATTTAAAGTTCTAACATTTGACTTAGTGAACTAGATTTTGACCCTACCTAAATTTGCACTCATCTGGGATTTCATGCAGACAACATTCTAATCAAGTTTCATGAAGACTGGGACAAAAATGTAGCCCCTACAGTGTTCACATGGTTTTTTCTATGATTTGACCTTGTGACCTACTTTTTGACCACATGTGACTCAGTTTTGAACTCATCCAAGATTTCAAGTAGACAAACATTCTGACCAAATTCCATGAAGATTGAGCGAAATATGTGGCATCTAAAGTGTTCACAAGATTACTTTAGATTTACATATATAAATAATGTTGCATGTTATAGCATTTACAAATGTTTTCATGCACTTCAGTAGTTCAACTGTGTCCACAAACAAGGTTAATATATTCAGTGCTGGAAAACAGCGAGAACCAAAAGAAACATATTTGGGTAATTTCAATGTCGCCCAACATATTTTTTCCTAAAAAATGCCAAATCGTGTTTGGTTTAAAACCTGCAAAAATGGAACCCGTCTCATAACGTTGCAGGGAATGGCTGTTAAGACTGCCTATTTCTGAGGCAATGATTTTTTACCCATTTCAATATGCTACAAGCATTCGCTGTAAAGATTGGCCCGGCTTGCAAAGGATACAAAAATATTGTCTGGAGATAAAATAAGCATGCTATAGTAAGTGATGGAGGGATATGGCACTATAGTCATGTATGTTATTTTCACAACTGCCACCTTTAACCCTTTCCCTCATAGAGGAAACCATGAAAAGACCTATGCGAACAGCATAAAACCAGATCAGCCTGCGAGTAACTCGCAGGCTGATCAGGTTTTAAGCTGTTCGCTGCTCCTCAGTGGTCTGGAAATGAGGACTTTATAATTAAATTTGGTAAGGTTTAACTGTGGTTTTCTGCAGATCAGGCTTTATGTGATACCTATTGAGGGCGTCAAAATGAGTCTATATGAGGGAAAGGGTTAATCAGGGTCTCTATAAACTGATTGGATAAGAATGAATCTTACGTTGCTCCATAATCATTACATTTTGTATTTATTCAACAGACAGGGTGAGAATACAATACAAATAATGTTTTAAATAAAACACAGAAAAATTATAATGTAACTATATGATTCCTTTAGTAAAAAAAATCTCTCATTTTCATGTTTAAAATTTTCTCTTAAAACATGTAAAATGAAATTCAGTTGATAGGAATTAATCATTTAAAACATCTCTTTACTTAACTGCAAACATGTGCAAATATATCAATACTAATCTTGTTTTCAGATCAGTCAATAGAAAATAAGCATGAGGGCTATTGCTTATTTATATATATAAAGTTACCATAGTGTAACATCAGGCCATCTATGTACTTTATTGCTACAATACATCAATTTTTTTCTCCCAGTCATGTTTATCACAATAGCTCTATACACTTGTTGTTTTTTTAATTAAACATTAATTTGAAAAAGTTTGCACACCACAGTACAATTTTTATCAAAAATATCACTAACACTTCATAAAACTATACTGTAAAGCAGCAAGTGGCCCTGGATTCCTCTTAATGCCTTTTTTTCCCCTTAAAAATAATATTATTTATATACCCTATTTATCAAAGTAATTTTAACATTTTAAAATTTTTAATATTTTAAAAACAAATGGTCCATTTCAAGATATATCCATGCAAAAACAATATTGAAGTACATGTAGCTAGAGTCCATTTCAAGATATATCCATGCAAAAACAATATTGAAGTACATGTAGCTAGAGTAAGTCATTTTGATGATGATCCAAGGGAGACAACTGCAACACTAGTGATGACATAACCTCTCAAGAATAGTTGTGAATTTAAGAAAACATACAGCCTGGCTTGATTGGTAATTTCAAGGTTTGTCCAGTGAGAATTTCAATATGGTCAAACTAAATGTTAAGTAATATTTCTGACAGTAATATATAATAGCAAGATCCCCTGCCACCAACCCTGTTCAATGCAGGCAAACCTACTGCAGTTAAACTTTATCAAGATAAACAAATGGTACAGGCTGCATCTATCTCATGCTTTTGCTATACACATATTTTTTTCCAAATTGTCTTAAATTATTGACATAAGAATAATATACAAATATACACAATGTATTCTTCATGAATTAAACAACAGCCCTAGGGTAGATCTACCTTACCTAGTCCTATCAAACAATAAAACAAAAACATTGCCAAAATAAACATGGTATGTAAGCCCTCCTGATACATGTATTCGCTCAACATACTAAAACTCACTATCGAACTATTTCAATACCAAAATCAAAGCACTGAAGGCACTGAAGTAGTGTGTGTTTCAAGTGGAAGAGGGTTTGACAAGCTGCAGATATGCAGCCTAACTAAGTTTTTGCCAGGTACCAAATTTATATTAAAGTAATGAACTACTGTTTTCTTAGATTTGTTTCCTTTTGATTTAGATATGCATATCTGATGTAAATCTTATAAACTGTATGTTTAGGGATAGTAACAGTGGCAATGTGCTAACTGTTAACAGTCAGACTGCAGAGTGAAAGTGCTTTTTTTTTTTTGGTCATTATCTTGAAATTTCACCCCAGTTTATTAAATTTACTTTGATATACAAAAGAAATGCGACAATACATCTCAGCGCTATTTGTGCTTTGATTTGTAATCACAGCATCTTATATAACTGATCGACAGCAAAGTCTATATTTATAGATGCAGATATCAGTGGCTCCTAAGCAACTTCGGATAGCAGATATACAGGTATCAGCCATTCTATAGTGCATCAAATAACCCCTGGAGGTATCCAAGGTTGTTACCTTGATGTGATTATTAGTAAGGCAAAAAAAAAAAGTTCTGTCTCTGGTCGCCAGACCGGCCCTCTTTTTTAACGACTCGCCCTAAAGTTTTTTACCTTTCCGCCTGTAAAAAAATCTTTTGTTTCATGTAAAAAAATAAATAAAAATAAAATCCTGTTCAACTGACCCTCTTTTTTATTTGCTGGAGTCCAGAAACGAAACTATTTTTTTTATTTTGGCCTAAGTTACACGGATTTGGAATTTTAGCTTTCTATATGGATCAATTTAATACCACTAAATGACCAAAACCTGCACGTCCACAATCCAAATTCACTTATGAGCCACCTTTGCATAAAAAGAAATTATATTCCTCCGCGTGGTAAAGTGACAGTTACGCAACATCATAATGAAATTAGTTCTTCTCTGCTTTTCAGCCACGTACAATTATTGTGTCCCCTAATTCCTTTTTTTTTTACTCAAAATTGAGTTTTTCAACACTTTAGCTAAATCTCAGCATACCTGTGTTGTAGAATTCTGTTCAATCATTCGATCATTCATACAAAGTTGAGAGGTTATTCGGTTTCAATGAAAAGAAAAGGATGCTCAGAACTGACCCCCTGATCACTGAAGTATCATCTAGTTTCCAATCCCAGAAGAGCATGGTACAGCTATGTTGCATAATACCTAGAGACCCAAAATACTAATTACCCAGTCAAGCTGTCTCCTATTACCAGAATGCATAGTTGTAAGTACAGAAGCCAAATATACCTAATGCTTCACTCACAGAAGATCTTACAACCTATCCCAATGAAATTAGCTTTCAAGTACTAACTTCCTTTCACCAGGTTAGCTACCTTTCAATCACTGAAGGTGCATAATAAGGTAGCCAGCTTGTGAAACTGCATCATATAAAAGGCCTTACAACAAACATTAACTCACAGACTGCTTTCATGAAACAAAGCCAATACTAAAATGCCTTATGTGTATAGACCATTTACAGACTGTTCAATTCTCTGGAAGATTCCATTATTAAATCAACCAAACAGGAAAACCAAAGGGGTTTTGGCTTTCTTAGCATAAACAAACATATCTTATAATATAATTAAACATATGCATGTATCTTGATAAATATGTAAAACTGACAAGAAAATCACTTAATCAATTATTGAATTTCAGATTATCTTATATTTAAACCAAGCTTGAAACAGTTGGTCTTATATTCTGTCTCGATTTCTAAAAATATATGCAATGGAAACGTTGGATATGTTCATCACAAATCACAACTCAAATAAAAAGCAATGCTGCATGTTTTTGTTCTGCAGGGTCATGGGTTATAGATGGGCCATATCCCAACAACAAAAAAAAGAAGAAGTATAGTGATTTAGGCCAAATATAAGAGCTTTACAGTGGAGTTAGCTTTTGTGCAATTCTTTTACATTTGGTATACTCTTGCCCTGCTAAGTAAAGCAACATCAGGTAGGGACAGTCATCAAATACACAGTACAGTCTACCACCACCAAGTAAAGAACAAGCAAATGTATTTACATCTCAACTGTATTTCTTTAAAATGTTTTAATACACAACAGATGTAAATACACTTGCCTATCACGTGACCAATGACAAACTTTCATTGGGCAGAAAAGTATATTTAAAGGTGTGATTTGTTTTACTTTTTATCAATGTAAACACATCATAATAAACATTTTGGCAATTTGTCAATCTAATTAAATAACTCCCAACTGAATGTGGATGAAGCTTATGGTAATTTAAATGTAGATCTAGAATTAAGATTTAGATAAAGACTTTGAAGAAAGTGATAAAAGTGCTATATAGGTTTGAATAAACACGGATATCAATATGTGTTGATCTTTCAAAGGAAATAGTAGTACCCATATATATTATTCAGCCATTCCATCAATTGCTTTTATGTCGGCATGTATGGGATTTAAACAACCACATATTGTAACAAAACAGTTGATTTTCATCTACTTTAAATTTTAATGATAAAGGGAATAAAAGGAAACATCATTGAAAAATGCATTTGAGATGTTAATACATGTTTAAGGAATAAATTGCACATCCTGTAGGGCTGTGCATTGCCATTTTTTTCTGTCACAATAATGCATATGTATCACTATATATGTTTTTTCAAACAATGCAATTCTTCACGACGTGTATTGCAGAGACATATGAATTAAGATGCATATTGCTATATTTAAGTGGCTTACTTTAAAACTTTAAACCAATAGGTGTTTATATAAAAAATTCTTAAAATGTAACAGACAAGACAGACAACCTGAATTCAGTATAGCCCTCTTACAACTTTGCTGTGCGGGAGGTAAAATTATTATTTTCCTGACAAAAGGCAATAACACCCTAGATGTCTTTGCAACTAACAGACTATCCCCATTAGAGAAAGTTAATCTATTACGTGGTATCAGTGACCATGATGTTGCCCTAGTTCAGATTACCAAATCCAAGACCCAGTGGCCATGAAGAGGAAGATCCTTCTAGGGATGAAAGCAAACACAGAAGGTTTTCGTAAAGCAGTTGTCAAGTGAAGGATTTCAGTGGGTTACCACTGATTTCAATTTTTGTTAAAAATTTCATTTTGAATTTCTCATTTATTTTTAGCAGAATGTGGCCAAATGTTGAGGGTCCAAAAAGTCACATATTTTAGTGGATTTTTTTATGCAAAATTGGCAAGAATTTCAACATGAGCACTACATGCCGGTGCAAATGCTCGTCTGTTTTTGCCAATGTTACATATTTTTGTTAAACATTTATAGAAGTTGACCTTGAAAATCACAACTAAAACTGTAAGCCTTTAAATGCAAAACTGAAGTACCATACCCTTTAAATTTGACCTTTGACCTTGAAGAGAATGTATATAACACAAAGAGGTAAAATATGTAAATAACAAATCACCATTGCTAGTCCATTGAGTTTTTGATAATCAACACAAAACTGTAAAATTTAAAGACATCTAAAAAAAAATGCTCTTTTTTATCTGCCTAAAGATCATGACCAAAATCACACCTGCACAGGTTCATATGATGACAAACCAGTATACAAAGTTTAAAAAAATATTGAAAAATGACAAAGAAATATCTATTTCAAACCTGTCCAGAGTATGGCAAAATAAGTTTGAAGGTCAAGGTCGATAGATAAAATATTGAGGTATATTGAATAGCCCTTGTCAAGATGAATATGCATACCAAATATAAAAGATGTATGTCAAGTAGTCAAAAGTTATGGCCAACGTAAAAGTTGTTTTTTTTTAACATAAAAGCTTACAAGAAACTACCGGTTAAAATATTGCTCCAAGCACAAATGTAAACCAGCCCATGATAATGCCTATGTACATGTATGTGAATCACATTCGATGACAAGAGCCGGTGGGAAGATATTTAATTATTTTAATACATAAAGAACAAAAACTGTGATAGTTTTGGAGTGTCGTCCCTACAGAATAAAGGCATTGCCCACCGCAACCCAAAGGCCAAATCCGCTTTTTTTCTGAACAGACAATGCAGTAGGGTTTTTACACCAATCATTGCTCCAGCACTATTGTGGTCCAGGTGTTACTCACTTAAGGCCACACTCCTGATGAGTGGAAGACAGCATCTGTTATTCAATTCTTCAAGAGAGGGACAGAACGCTTAAATGACTCGGAAACCAATTTCTCTGACTTCAGTATTCAGCAAGACCCTAGAACATATCAATCATACCAAAGGTATGACACAAGACAAGTGTAGCTGCAAGTCAAAACTTCTCGTAACACTTCAAGACCTATCAACTGCACTTGACGCTGGAAAACAGATTTACACAGTGCTCCTTGACTTTTCCAAAGCATTCTAGTCCTTCGACCATGTCCCACATGAGCAAATCCTCATTAAACTAAACAAGTATTGACATTACTGGACTGGTACTAAACTGGATCCATTGTTTCCTATCGAGTCAAAGCCAGCAAGTTCTCCTTGAAGGACATCTCTCATCACCAGCCCAAATCAGCTCTAGTGTACCTCTAGGCTCAACCGTTAGTCAACTCCTGTTCCTGCTGTACAACAATCGTCCCAGTAAGGTGAGCTCCACTGAATACCTCTTTGCCAATGACATCCTCCTTTACCACAAGATCAGATCACAAAAGGATGCTGCTACATTACAACATGACTTAGATATACAACAGAAATATGGAAAAGGACTGGATGATGTCATTCAACCCAAAGCAAGTGTGAATTTCTCAACATCACCGGGAAGATGAACCCATCCCTCAATCAGTATTCCATCCAATGACAGACATTGTTGGTTGTAAAATCTGGAAAATACCTACTGGTAAGTGTAACAATCTCAGCAGGCCTCTCCTGGAAGCCACATGTAGACTCAATCACCAGGAAAGCCAATGATAGCCTTGCCTTTTTGAGATATCCAGCTGTCCTACTGAAAAAAGCTTATGCACACACCTTTAGAGTCACATGTGACAATACTGGAGTATGCAGCAGCAGTGTGGGACATGCACCAACCAGATAGAAGCAGTCCAATGCTGAGCAGCACACTTTGCTTCTGGAGTCTATCACACAACATGCAGCTTGTTGCAAATGATAGGCAAACTCAAATGGCTGTCCCTTCAAAATAAACAACAGCTGTCCCTTCAAAACAGACAACAGCTGGCCAAAGTCACCATGATGTACCACACCATTAATGGATTTGTTGACATTACATTAACAAATACCTTTATCCAGACACAATGACAAGAAGGGGTTAAAGACTGCAGTACAGCCTTCCTACACAATTCCTTCTTCCCATAAACCAAAGACTGTGAAACCATTACTACCTGACCATATAAGCACAGCTAATCTATCAATCTTTCTTCATATACCTAGCAGACACTTTATTTTTAAAGTATTATCAGCAGTGTGCGTCAGAGCAGTGATAGCCTTTGAAGCATTCAAGATGAGACTGATGCATATAAAGTTTTTCATATAAACAAGAGGGCCAAGATGGCCCTGAATCGCTCACCTGAGAAACATTACCTTCATTGCATATTATATATATTACGAGTCATACAGAATAAATAATCCATGCAGAATTACAGCAAGATCATCTGAAATCCACACAAAAACTGAACCTGCCATCCAAATTTCACAGCTTTAATAAGTCAATTTTGACACCAGGGCCATGATTTGATTAGACATGGTTGAGGTCCACTAGAAAACATATTGACTCCAGGCCTTGTTGTTTCTGAGAAGATCTTTTGAGGGTTTTCCTAAACAAGTCTAAGTAAAATCAAGTGACCACTAGGGCGGGGCCTATTTTGACCCCAGGGCCATGATTTGAACAAACTTCTTAGAGGTTCCCTAGGCAATGTTTCACACCAAATATTTATACTCTCGGCCTTGTGGTTTCTGACAAGAAGATTTTTCTAGTTTTTCCTATTAAGTCTATGTAAAATCAAGTGACCCCTGTGGCAGGGCCAATTTTGACCCCAGGGCCATGATTTGAACAATCTTGGTAGAGGTCCTTAAGACAATGCCACACACCACCCTGCGGTTTCGGAGAAGAAGATTTTTAAAGATTTTACTTTAAAAATCTATTTTTAGCTCCTGTTACCCAGATATGCAATGGACCGGAACCATTTGAACAACTTTGGTAGAGCTTCACCCAAGGAACATTCCTGTAAAGTTTTATCAAAATTGGCCCAGTGGTTAAGGAGGATAAGTCGTTTATAGAAAATTGTTGACGCCGTTCGGATGCACGGACGATGGACAAAAGGAGATCACAATAGCTCACCATGAGCATGTTGTGCTCATGTGAGCTTAAAAGCATGTGACATGTGAGATTGCCATTCTGGCTATAGATAGTTTTCCTATACGTCATCACTCGGGCACACCTGACGACGTCATCACTCGGGCACACCTTCACAGAACTGTTTGAACATATTCCACATTTGTGTCTAATAATTTGTGATATCATTCTACTTTTGATTTCCCCAAAAACCAGTACTAAAAATAGCATGTTGTACTGAGCAGCTCATTCATGGGACTATCCGCAAACCCTATTTGCATATATCCAAAAGCGTCACGCTTGACCCCTAAGATAGCGGGGCAGAGTGTAAAGCACGAACCTGCAAAAAAATCTGGATCTATCTATATATATATAGATACTGAGTAATTTAGGTTGTCAGACGTTTTACCCCAAAGTCGTTTCCTCCCCAGTCGTTTCCTCCCAAGACATTTCAACCCCAAACTGGGGGTGAAACGTCCTGTATTTAAGATATAACAGGTCGGTTTCTCCCCTCTGTTATTTTATTATATTTGATCATTCCATTTAATTGTTTTATATTATCCTCAATTATGTAAAGAATATTCAATATTTTAGCTGGGCAGTCCCTGTGGAGAGCCTGCAGCATACTTGGCATCACAGGGATGACAAGAAGACGGGCAATCGAAGGCATCTGCCAGCAAGCAAAAGCAGCCTAACAATGGTTATGGCAGAAGAGAGAGCAGCAAAGGGGAGTTCAACCAGGCCATGGCCAAGAATGATCACCTTGGTTGGCACAACCCTGGAGGATGTCATGGCAGCGCCGAAACATCCAATGAAGGAGCCATCCACCTGATGAGAGGACTGGTGCAGTGTGTAACAACCATTATATTTAGGTAATTATTTAATTTCATGAATACAAAAGTTGTGTTTCTGTTGTAACAAACACAGCCTAGTATGGCAGTTGACATTATCCCACTTCTGATACCAAATGTAACAAACACGGCCCGGTCCAGAATCGAACCAGATCCACCAGCTTGATAGCCCAATGCTCTCACCTATGAGCCAAAGAGTCGACTCCCTGACACAGTTGTCAGAGAGTGTACTTATACCCGTGACAACGCATCATCACACTGTTTTTATTTACCTTTGAAGGCACCCACTTTGATGTTAATGATAAGATTTGATTGACTGATATGAATAATAAAGGTGTGAGAAAGTACAGTCTCAGAGTAAAAGAAAAGTGAGAATGTTAAAGGTGAAAAAAAAATTTGTACGAGTATGAGATAAAAAAAATCAGTAACTCTTAAATGTGTGGTTTATTAACAATAGTTTGACTTGAGATATCTTTCAACTTTTTCTTTACATGTATCAAGTTAATTGCTGTGGCCATCTTGTGACAAACTGCAGTGTCTTATTATTCAAATTACGTCTGAATAGATTTGTTCGCGAAAACTCATGATTTATTATGCTGTGATTCCATTTCCCTATGTAAACTTGTATGGCATTCAAAATTACATTGACAATATTGATTTACTTACACTGGAATATCCGCAATAGCTGGAAATTATCAGATTTTGCTTTAAATGAACTGGAAAGTTTATTTTGAACTTTTATTATGGCTCTGTTTCATTAAAAACTGAACTTTACTCAAGTATACTGCAGAACAAAATGTTCTACATATTCTTGAAAGAATTTTGAGTTGTGAACAACATCCATGTATCTTTTTTAGTCCAAAGCAAAAAGAGATAACACTTAGTACTGCAAAGCACTGTATACTGCAATAAAAGCCTCTGTTTTTCAAGAAATTAAATGGAATTGATATAGGCCTATCCCGATAAGTAGATCTTTGTTCATAGATCTGTGTTCCATATTTTGCATTAGCCACCTCCGCAGACAGTTTAAAGGAAGGCTTACCAATTTTATTTATATTCTTCTTTATGTTAAGCAATCAATAATGAATTATAGTCTAACTCATAAATTAAATTTTAAATTAAACACGCTTTGTCGGTCTATAAATGAATAAAATGGTAAAAGTCATTTCAATGTAGGCAAGACGAGGTGGCCGAGTGGTTAAGGCGATGGACTGCTAATCCATTGGGGTCTCCCCGCGTGGGTTCGAATCCCATCCTCGTCGATCATTTTTTTGTTTGTTCTTTAATAATTTAATCTTAAATTCTGAATTCATTTTTAATTTGAATTTTGTTCTTTTACCTCTGTGTTATACTAATTGCTCGAAATTTTAACAATTAGATATTTTAATAATTTAATCTTAAATTCATTTTTAATTTGAATTTTTTTCTTTTACCTCTGTGTTATACTAATTGCTCGAAATTTTAACAATTAGATATATAATTAAATATAATTCGTCCTATAATTTTTGTCACAAAGGTAACGTTAACCTGTTTTTTTTGTTTACCGTTACTGCGACAGTGCGATATCTAGCAATTAAAAGGTGGAGGACACACCCCAAGTGCATAGGTAAGATTATTATTATTATTATTATTACAGTAGTAGTAGAAGAAGGCAAGTATTCCTCCATCGTTTCCCGCCCCAGTCCTCACTACGTCATTTATCCGCGTTTTTTCAACATTATGGAAGTCAACAGTCAACGTGACGCTACCCAAACTTCAAAATATATGAACTATAGCCTAAATATTACTTTCGAGTAATCATACGAATTTATTTCATGCTTTGCAGAAAAGAATAATAAAATCATTGACATAACATTACATATATTTGCTTTCTTGACATGTTTAAAGGTGGTGTGTAAAATATTGTGAGTTCCTATCCCCATTAGGTATAACAGGACCTTTATATTAGATTTATAGAATATCTCCTGGGTATAATCAGGGCTTCTGTATGAAGAGACCCTGTTATAATGAAATAAATAGGCGTATCTGCGGTCGCTGAGATAATGTGCTTCCCAAATATAAATGACCTGCGTTAACAATCGCGGGTATGGCCTACTTCATTCTTAAGTTAATAGTACTACACGCTGCTAAGGAAATTATCCAAATTCAGTCTAAGCCGATCATTCTACAAGTATTCATGATAATCGATTTTGTGTTTTTATAAATGCATACGCCCAGATATACAGACGGAAAACTCAAAGTATAAAGAAAGAGAGGCATTTAAAACAACCTCCCATGTCCCTATCAACAAAACATAAACAACCGATACTGAGTACATAGAAACTAGCACTTGTTCATAAATATATATTCAGAGTATTACAAACTTGAAGTCGATAAAAATCAAACTCAAGTTGATCATTTATCGACCGTGTTTAGATCTACTTAGTCAATAGAATTTCGCTGCCAAATGTTTTTCTGACCTACACTAAAAATGTGAGAGTGGCTTACCGTGACCTCCGGATATACTAGTTTTGTTAACTCTGGAATGTATGGTAAGTCTTGTATTCTTTGTTTGATATTTAAAGATGTAATAGAGTAGTTTTATTACGATGTCACAAGGAAATAAATACTTCAACGATTAACTGCTATTTGCTTTAAATAGACAATGCAAATGAAAATATGCCTGTATGGATTTGTGTCCTTCCATTTGAAAATTGGCATGGTTTTCGTATTTTTCACAACACTCTTTAAAGTGACCTATTTGAACACGTAATTGCGACATTTTCTGTTTAAATGTGATATACAGACTAAGTTACATGGATGAATAGATTTTAAGATGTATTTAAAATGCTGTAACCTATGATGCTTGTGGTATAGTATACACTGATAACTACGATCCCATTTCAGATGCGTAGTTTCGTACATGCAAGTAATTAGTGATGCGTGATTGAGAAAGTAACAAAACTTGCTCAAGGGAAATATATATTTTCTGTTGGTTTCACAGAATTAACTATGAATACAGATTCATCTTGGATAAACGGATAAACAGATAAGCAGACGGTAACTTTCATATAAAACGTAGTGTGGGAACACAACAGGGATTTAAACCTGTCCCCTATTCAGGTAACTGTCTCACAACTGCATGTTTGGATTAATGCAGATAGATTGTAGTCGGGTTGCATTTATTCTTTTGTATTTCTGGCAAAAGAAAATCCACGTGTAAGTAATGATTGCCAAGATCGATAGGCTAGCTGTTGCAGTTAATGAAATGTTGTTTTAAGACAACTCATTAAATCAATTCATTATCCCTACGAGAACACAAATAGCATAACAGTCCCGTTAAGGTAGTGTAAGACGTGTTTACCATTGTCATGAAATATGCATATATATCTATCTGTCTATTCAGTATGTATATATGGAAACATCAGATTTGCTTATCTGTCTAATGTTCTTGGATATGATCAGTACATTGCACTGGTTGATCTTACACCAGCGAGGTTCGAACCCACAACCACTGGCCCCAGAATCGTATGACCACGGCGTTAATCAGATCTGTATACATGTATATCAAGAAAGACTCCTTGAACTCGTCGTTGTGAACTTTTGGTTTCTAGGTTGCCATGGCGACTACACAATTGAGGCATCTGATCAAGGACGCGCTGACAGCCATTCCGTGGCAGACGGCTCTTCAGCCAACTCTTCCGGCCAAGAAGGTATCGGTGGTGCTGCATGAACCGGCTATACTCGGAGGTTATCGTGTGCCATACCAGTCCTGGAAATATTACTTCTTTAGCCTCTTCCAGCTCCACAACGAGACCGTGAATGTTTGGAGCCATTTGATTGGTTCTTGCATTGTTCTCCACAAATTGTATGGATACTTTCAGGAATTTGACTTTTACACGGATAAGATACTCACAACCCTTTTCATATTTGGACTATCTTGTCTAATAGGGCTCTTGACAAGTGCTATGGTTCATTTACTCCACGCTAAATCGCCACATGTCCACTTCGTTGCTTTCATGATAGACTACATTGGAGCTTGCTTCTGCAGTTTCGGCTCTGGGATCTTGTGTTTCTACGGGCTGTCCGAAAGGAACATATATCAGCGTTTAGAGACGATATTTCTGCCTATGTTGACAGTGGCTTCCTTTTTTAATTGCGTCAACTTACTTATTGCAAAAATTTGGTATGGTCATGATCCTCATAACATGAAGCGGAAGTACATGTTTATTAGCGGGATGGGTATACAAGCTTTTATGAATATGGCGCCTTTTGTTCCCAGGTACTACATCTGCTACCACGAAAACACATGCTCGATGTCTTCTCTGAATTACACGACAACGATCACGATGATATTTGTTCTGGAAGCGGTCGCCTTTGCAGCCCATCAACCAGAAAAAACATGTCCGGGAAAGTTTGACATCATCGGACACGGACATCAGTGGTTTCATTTGCTGATTGTTGTGAATCACATACTTCAGTTGGATGCTGCATACGCTGATCACGTGACCGGACATAACAGTCACGGTGACCCGAACCTGGTGCTGATACTTTGCGTCATGGTGGCCATGTTTGTTCTAGAATTAGTGGTTGTGTACGCAATGTTGCCTCTTGTTCCAGCGAGTCTGAAGCGCGTAAAACGCGCAGAGGCCGCACACAAAACTCACTGAAAAAGTAATGCCATGGGCCTGTTTCCAAATCCAATATGACCGAGCACATCTGAGAATCTCCTTATGAAATTTCAAATTGTGCCAATGATTTCATTATGGCTTAGCTTAGATAACAATATATCCACCTACAATGAGTAAGAGCAATGGAATAAGTCTTCATGGGTGTCCTGTCGAACTTTTTATAATGCGCTTCCAGTTATCGCAATCTTTGCTTAGACACAAAAATAAAGTTTGAAATGAAAACATAAAAATCATTATGTGCACGGTAGATGTGCAGCGAGTTGTTATTCAGACACACTACGTGTCATGTGCGCTCGATTTATTTTTGGCTTTCTGTTAAGTAATAATGAACTGTTTTTAAAAAATCATTTGTTTCTGTTATAATAATAGCTCTTTATGTTAGATACTATATTATAATCGTAAGAAATATAATGCACTGACTTACATGGATTAAGTGTGTGTGTGTGTTTTTTTATTTTTATTTTGAGATCAATCGGCCATGCTGAATAATTGATTAATAGGCGTGATAGGAACTTAATAGCAGCATGTTTATAGTGCTTCTCGAAACGGTATACATTTCGAAACCGTTGTCTGGAAAACATTCCAAAGTACACTAACTGAGTGCGCACTTACTGATTGTATTGGCACGTGTAGCATGTCTTATATCTATTTGTTATACACAGCAGTCGTGGACTATTTTAATGTAATTTAGCCGGTGAATACTTCACTTTTATTCTGCAAAACATTTTCATTAAACGCTTAATTTATAACAGCAGGTGTGAACAATTACATATTAACTTTATCGAATTTTTAGTTTAATTATCAACCAGTTGTTATACATGGATGCATACATTGATCATTAGTATTTTACCACACATCATGTTCAAAAACATTAGTTAAGCTTCCACCACTATCATCGTCATTACCACCATCACCATCGTTGTTGTTATTGCAAATCATGAATAGTTTTGCTCCCTAATTTAAAGCTTATAAATCAATAAAGGGAAAATATATTCCTTAGTTGGTTTTAATTTGTTTTCTTTGAGACCTTGAATTTCCACGGTCTACTGAATCTGAATACGGGGTATATCATGCTTGTGCAATGAATGCCTTTTCAACGCTGAATGGAAAACACACTGGTACCTTATGCTACCTGTCAATCAATCGAAACCATGATATAACACAGGGTAATGTAACATATGCACAGGGCAATTTGTATATGTTCTCACTGAAACTTTCTTTCAATCAAATTTTTTTTTTTTTTAGTTTAATTGAACTCTTTAAAGCAAATGCGCACAATACAGAAGGAAAATTAAAACTAGCCATGAACATTTTCTTAAACTTTGCATTATAATAGAGAATTACACTAGAAACAAATTTATGCGAAAAAATGAGGGTCACCATTCTACTTTTTGAGTTATCCTTCCCTGAAAGTGAGTTTTTTTTCCTTTTCTGTCATTTTCAAGGACAAAGAACTCAAAACAAAGTCTGTCGATACCTTATATTTCAGTTCACATAATTGTTTATTGTTTCTATTCCAGTCATTATGCAAAATTTAAAACAATTCTATTGAACAGATTTTCACTATGCTTCAGCAAATAAACATACTGCGTTTTTCATTAAAAAAAAATGAAAAATTCTACATGTATATATTCGCGTACTAGTATGCGACTATAGGAAAAAAAATAGTTTCGTTCCTGGTCTCCCGACCGACCATCTTTTTTAACGACCGACCCGAAAGTTTTTTACCTTTCCGCCTTTAAAAAAATACTTCAATTTTTTACCTTTCGTTTCATGTAAAATAAATAAACAAAATAATAATAAAACAAAATCCCGTCCTACCCCGACCCTCTTTTTTCTTTGCTGAAGACCAGAAACGACCCTATCTTTTTGGCATAGAATTTTGAACACTTTTACACAGTGACAGGGAAAATAGTACCAAACATCGAGTTTAAATTAAATTAGGTGTTGCTAGCCCATTATATTGAACCATATGCCCTTGAAAATGAAAGAAAAGAGAAAAAAACTCACTTTCAGGGAAAGATAACTAAAAATGTGGAATGGTGACCCCCAATTTTTTCCCCATTAATTTGTTCCTAGTGTAATTCTCAATAATCATGCAAAGTTTAAGAAAATTTTCATGGCTAGTTTTAATTTTCCTTCTTTGTCCGCATAATAAAAAAAAAAATGGGCGCGTATGCCTTTAAACAGTTCTAAGAGAGTGTCATATTAAATTTTACATAATACAATGACTGCTGCTTATATATTTGATAAAGTAATTAAAACTATGAGCATCATGTATGAACTGTATTGCATGTCTTTGGTGTTGAGAGAGTGTTACCAGAAGGAACCCCACGTGACTTGACAGGCGACCACTGTACATTCTCTCACGAGAATTTTTCTAACACTATTTGCTCATTTGCGCAGGTAATTGAATATCTCACTTGTATCAATAAAAGACGTGACTATTTGTATTGCAATTATATATGGCCTTGTTCAAAACATTGTTGACCAAAATTGCTGATATCATACAGTTTAAGGTTCAAGTCTACTTAAAAGTTAAAATTATAATTACGTAAAATACTTCGGTTGTTTGAAGTATGTTTGTTTTATTGTTAACTCGGGAACCATTAACGCAGCCAAGTCAGAGCTACCCTCACTTCTACAAGGCATTGAAGAATAGCGAATACAGTAAGAGAATTGAACTACCGACCTTGTGTTTCCCTGGCCATCTGTGCTGGTCATTATCAGAAGCCTCTCACGCTCACGGGTAAAGAACCAATCGTAACTACTCGGCCATATCCGTCGGTGTTTTGATATTTCGTATAGAAATGAGCGAGGTGTTCCGAATGCTACAGAACACCACCGCAAGTGACTTCATTAAAAACATTTATGTATACACAACAACAACAATAACAACAAACAAACAAACACCTAAACTAATGTGCTGAATTTGTCGCACAGTAAAACTACTGATCAAAGTTATGTTTGATTTACATTTGTTGTTGTTGTTGTTGTTGAAAATTTGATAATTAAGTAAGGAAAAGATCCTTTTCGCCTGGCGAATGGATATGTCAGAGTTTTACGTACCACTTCTACTTTTGCTACCAAAATAACTACTGCTTCCAACAGCATTACAACTACTACTGCTACCACCACCACTATTACTGTTTCTACCACCATTACTACTACCATACCTCTCTTAACTAGCTGTTACACACATTACTACTGCTTCACCACTACAATACTACTGCTACTGATATCCACCACATACAAATTACTACCACCAACTGCTACTAGATTATATCACTGCATCACACATCACCACTCCACTTATAACTGCAACATCGCACCATCTACTGACATGACCACACACCAAACAACACACACCATTTACCATCACCACTACTGCAACCACGCAGCATACCCAACTAGATTCCTACTAGCACATCTGCCACACTGCTACCAAATCACTGAATGCATACCTCCTATCTACGACCACTGCAAGCATCCCACCATTCTACTGACATCGACCACTACTGCTGCCACAACCACTGCAAGCATCACCACCAATTCTACTGACATCGACCACTACTGTTGCCACAACCACTGCAAGCATCACCACCAATTCTACTGACATTGACCACTACAGTTGCCACCATCACCACCACCACTACTGCAAGCATCGCCATCAAATTCTTGAAATGGGACCACTACTGCTGCACACCACCACTGCAAACATCCCACCTATCACTGACATCGACCACTACTTCTGCTCCCCCCACCACTGCAAGGACGCCACCATTCACTGACATCGACCACTACTGCTGCCACCACCACCACTGTAAGCATCGCCACCAATTCTACTGACATTGACCACTACTGTTGCCACCACCACCACTGTAAGCATCGCCACCAATTCTACTGACATTGACCACTACTGTTGCCACCATCACCACCACCACCACTGCAAGCATCGCCATCAATATTGCTGAAATCGACCACAACTGCTGCTATCTCCACCATCGCAAACAACGCCACCAATTATACTGACATCGACCACTACTTCTGCCACCCCCACCACTGCAAGGAACGCCACCAATTCTACTGACATCGACCACTACTGCTGCCACCACCACCACTGCAAGCAACGCCACCAATTATACTGACATCGACAATTTCTGCTGCTATCACCACCATTGCAAGCATCACCACCAGTTCTACTAACATCGACCACCACTGCTACCACCACCACCACTGCAAGCATCACCACCTATTCTACTGACCACTGCAAGCATCACCACCAATTCTACTGACATCGATCATTACTGCTGCCACCACCACCACTGCAAGCATCGCCACCAATTCTACTGACATCGACCACTACTGCTGCCACAACCACTGCAAGCATCACCACCAATTCTACTGACATCGACCACTACTGTTGCCACAACCACTGCAAGCATCACCACCTATTCTACTGACATTGACCACTACTGCTGCCACAACCACTGCAAACATCACCACCTATTCTACTGACATTGATCACTACTGATGCCACCACAACCACTGCAAGAATCACCACCAATTCTACCGACATCGACCATCACTGCTACCACCACCACCACTGCAAGCATCGCCACGAATTCTACTGACATCGACCACTACTGCTGCCACCACCACCACTGCAAGCATCACCACCTATTCCGCTGAAATCGACCACTACTGCTGCCACCACCACCACTGCAAGCATCGCCACCAATTCTACTGACATCGACAACTACTGATGCCACCACCACCACTGCAAGCATCACCACCTATTCTACTGACATCGACCACTACTGATGCCACCACAACCACTGCAAGCATCACCACCTATTCTACTGACAACGACCACTACTGCTGCTACCACCACCACTGCAAGAATCACCACCAATTCTACCGACATCGACCATCACTGCTACCACCACCACCACTGCAAGCTTCGCCACGAATTCTACTGACATCGACCACTGCTGCTGCCACCACCACCACTGCAAACATCACCACCAATTATACTGACATCGACCACTACAGTTGCCACCACCACTACTGCAAGCATCGCCACAAATTCTACTGAAATGGACCACTACTGCTGCCACCACCACCACTGCAAGCATCACCACCTATTCCGCTGAAATCGACAACTACTGCTGCCACAACCTTTACTGCAAGCATCACCACCTATTCCACTGACATCGACCACTACTGCTGCCACAACCTATTCTGCAAGTATCACCACCTATTCTACTGACATCGACAACTACTGCTGCCACAACCTATTCTGCAAGTATCACCACCTATTCTACTGACAACAACCACTTCTGCTGCCACAACCTATTCTGCAAGTATCACCACCTATTCTACTAACATCGACAACTACTGCTGCCACAACCTATTCTGCAAGTATCACCACCTATTCTACTGACAACGACCACTACTTCTGCCACCCCCACCACTGCAAGGAACGCCACCAATTATACTGACATCGACCACTACTGCTGCTATCACCACCATTGCAAGCAACGCCACCAATTCTACTGACATCGACCACTACTGCTGCCACCACCACCACTGCAAGCAAAGCCACCAATTATACTGACATCGACAATTTCTGCTGCTATCACCACCATTGCAAGCATCACCACCAGTTCTACTAACATCGACCACTTCTGCTGCTATCACCAGCATTGCAAGCAACGCCTCCAATTATACTGACATCGACCACTACTGCTGCCACCACCACCACTGCAAGCATCGCCAGAAATTCTACTGACATCAACCACCACTGCTGCTACCACCACCACTGCAAGCATCGCCACGAATTCTACTGACATCGACCACTACTGTTGGTTTCACCACCACCACCACTGCTAGCATCACCACCAATTCTACTGACATCGACCACCACTGCTGCTACCACCACCACCACTAGTGCAAGCATCACCTCCAATTCTACTGACATAGACCACCACTGCTGCTAACACAATCACCACCACCACCACTGCAAGCATCACCACAAATTCTGCTGACATCGACCACTAATGCTGTTGTTACCACCACCACTGCTCGAGCTCGAGCACTACTGTTGCTACCACCACCACAACTGCTAGCATCACCACCAATTAATTCTATTGACATCGACAAATGGTTCCACTGGTCCCGGTAACTGTGTGGTTAAAACGTCTCACCGGAATCGGGCTGTCGTGGGTTCGCTTCACTGCCTCGACACTAGTCCTAAACTAAAGCTCTGTAGAGCGGTGCCAATGCTCGTCTGTTTTACATGTCAACAACAGGGTGCCATATTTGAGAATTAAAGTTTGAACACCGTAAGGTATAAAGAGTAACTGTTAAGTAAATATGAAAAAAGATAAAAAATCTTACATTGTGTAGAAAAAATGTAATTGCTTTGAATAGAAACAATTAAAAAAATAAGTTAAAAAGGGGCATAACATTCCTTTCAGAAAACCCTTTTAATATACTTTAACAATTTTGATCAAAATTCTAAGTTGGAAATAAACATAATTTTGAAAATATAGCTTTCAGAATAATGCCCATTGTCTTACAACTGCGCTTTGTCATGATTATTAAGTTTTGTATTGACACCTTTCATACTTTTCAATCATTCTTCTTTATAAGCAATTTTGACAAAAGTTTTATGTTAAAAAGGGGCATAACTCCAAAAATACAGCTTTCAGAATAATTCCTCTTGTTTTACAACTGCGTCTTGTCATGATTATCAAGTATTTCTAAGTTTTGTGTTGATAATCTTCATATAAATATTTCATCAAAATATTCTACTTAATAAGCAATTTTGATTAGAAATCTAATTTAAACACGGGCATAACTCTGAAAATATAGATTTCGGAATAATGCCTTTTGTCTTACAAACTGCGCCTTATCATGATTATAAAGTATCCCAAGTTTGGTGTTGATACCTTTAAAAGTGTTTGAGTAATGGGCTACATTAAAGTTTTTGCATGACGCCGCCGCCGCCGCAGCGATCACAACAGTTCGACTTTTTCTTCGAAACAGGCGAGCTAAAAATGGTACTAGTCTATCTCCCTTGCTTGGCGTTCAGCATATAAAGGTAGTTGCAGATGTCTAAGTTGTGATAATGCAGTGTGTATGCACTATATCTGTCTCAAGTAGACATCGCCTCCAAATGACTGAAATACTGTCGGCGGGAGGTTACCCCCCCCCCCCCAATAAAAATGCTACCTCCCCTGCTACTGACATCACCACTACCACCAATACAAATACTGACATCTGCCACAACTGCTGCTACCACCAATACAAATACTGACATCTGCCAATACAAATACTGACATCTGCCACAACTGCTGCTACCACCAATACAAATACTGACATCTGCCACAACTACCCGTACGAAAATTTCAACCGTAAAATAGCAGGAAAATAGACGGAAATGAGACGTAAAGTGACTTTTACGCACGTAAAACAGACGTAATTTGTTCAGAGCAGGAAAAAATAGCAAATTACGTACGTAAATGTTAACTTTTTTTAATAGTAAAATTAATTTTCATGTTTAAAAATGTGCTTGAAAAACATAAGTCCAATTTTACGTACGTAAAATGCAAAGTTACAGCCGTAAAAATGGACTTAGACTGTTCTTGGTTTATTAAATTTTTACAACTGTAAAATGAGTATAATATGAAAAGAAGCTGATAAATTTTCAAAGAATTGTTTTAGTCAACTCTGAACGTTTCAGATGTGCGCAAATAAAAAATAGAGCTTATAATAAATGGAAAACAGCGTACTAAATCTTTTTATAAATTACCAACTTAAATTTAGTGTTAATCCTTTTATGAATATAATTTTAATATAAATCAGTTATGAATGATTTTTTTTTTCGATTTAACCAACAACAAAAAAAAAACTGAGCAATATTCAAGCAGCTGTTAAAGTATAATAATGTTATGTAACTTGAATTTATCAAAGTACAAGAGTAAGATGATTTCATTTCAAAAAGATATTTTATGCAATTATATATATATATAGATATTAAACAATTTGAATGACTCTTAAACAAGCAAATTTGTTTCCATGCGAGCATCAGGGCGAACATTTGGAAAAGGTCAGTTTTTATAGCCTTCAAGACTGGTCAGACCTGATAACATCTCTGAACAGCTGACCTGGATACTGAAAAGCCACCCCTGGCTTAATGGGGCATCAAGGGGTTAACTACAGGCAGTTTTCTGCCAGAATTCTTTGTTATGTGCCAAGGATTTCCCTAACAGGCCCCATTTCAGTCACAGCAGTGTTGGAGCTCCCAGTTTTCAAATTCAGAGGTAGTGAAGAAGGTTCTGGTGACATCACTCTTTTACAAAAATATAGAACCATGTTTATCTGTGTTTATTCCAAAAGGATGCTACTTTGATAGTTGTTAAAGGAAGATGGATTTATCAATTTAAACAAAATTTGAAAAGGGACATCCAGTTGAAATGCCATGGAGATCGAGTTACATGGGGAAAAAGGGAAACATTTGCCAGAAGTATAAATTGTTCAAACTGGAGGTAAGTTTGCTTGCTTAATGTAATCTTTTGCTTATTAAATCAGTGTGCCCATGAAGTTTTAAAACTGAGGGTAGAATTGCTGTTTTTCCTTAACTCTTTACTTCATATAGTAATTTTGACGCATTGGAAAACAGGGCAGGTCCAGATCAGACAGCTCCAAAGCTAAATGGATGGTGTAGAAGTGCAGTGCACAAGAACCATAACTCTAATTATCTAATTCTTGAATTGTCTGCTTTTAGATGATTTTTTTTAAATGTCCAAAGCATAATATCAACACTATCGCATGGATTCACTCAAAACTCTATGGATCATGGCTCCTTATGAGGTATAGAAGTGTAGTGTACAAAAACCAATATATTAAAACACTTCCTCATCTATCTTATATAGTTCTTGAATTTATCCACTCAGCAGATTTTTTGGAGCATAATTTCAATATTATAAGATGTACTACACTCATGGAACATGGGTTATTTGATATAAAAAAAAAAAAAATTCTATAGCAGTTCATTGTAGTAGCTAATGACACAGAATGCATATATAAGAGATCGTTCACCATATTAAATGAAATATTTCATTATCCGTTTGTCAGGTTTGCTTTACCTACAATACCAGGAGTGTAGTACTGGTCCTTCCCAAGCATTAAAAGGAAAATTCCCCTCTGTTATGTGGACTGAAAAATTTATTCAGCCAAACAAAACTTTCTTAAATATTTAGAATATTTTTAATGATGCAGTATTAAAGTGAATACTATTTTTCTTACAGATTATGTAGTGACCTGGTGCAAAGCTGAGGGAAGGAAGCTGCCTGACAGGTGTTGGAATTAAATACTGCTATAGATCACACAGAGAGTCACAGTCTTACACAAGGAAACAGTGAACTGATTTAAAATTGAATGACACTTATTGGATGTATTTCTTTTATGTTTTTACATTATTATTAAATGTTTAAATATATATATTTTGTCAAAATATTCAATGCACCCAGGTAATTATTCATAGGCATTTTTATTACCTACTACTTTTAAAGGTGTAAACTGGCCCACAATTTTTTACGTACGTAAATTATTTTAGTTTTACGTACGTAACTTTTAGATTTTACGTACGTAAATATGCACACACGTAAAATGATTTTTACGGCCGTAATTTTTTTTGGAAAAAATTCCATCTAATTAACATATTACGTGTCTATTTTACGCACGTATTCCGTCTACTTTACGGCCGGTTTCCGGCCGTAAAAGCATTTTACTGTTGTAAATTCCACTATAAGTTGTAAGTCCACAAAGCCTAAATTCGTTTTTACGTGCGTAAATGTTGACAAATTTCCGTCTACTTTACGGCTGTAAAATTTCGTACAGGTGCTGCTACCACCAATACAACCACCACCATAAGATCTTTAATTTTTATTACTGCTACTTTCATCCACCGCTACTACTTCTACCATCACTACAGCTCATATTACTTCTACTGCTAGCATCACTACTTCTGCCAACACCTCACTACTCCACCCCCACAAACTTATACCACCACACATACACCACCACAGCTACTATTGCGAGTAAAATTACTAACAATAATGCTACTACCCCATTGTTTTCACCACCACTACGACTGACATCCATTACAACTACTGCTACCACCACCACTTCGACTGACTGCCATCACAACTACTGCAAGAACATCTACTATTATTTCTACTACTAATGCTTATACACTAACTGCTACCACCACCACCACTACTAATGATATCCACACAACTACTGCTACCACCACCACAACTTTTCTTATCCTACTAGCAGTTTCCACCATCACCACCACCACTACTACTACTACTACTTCTACTACTACTACTACTACTACTACTGCTGCTGGCACTACTACTATTACTACTACTACTATTACTACTACTACTGCTGCTACTGCTGCTATTACTACTACTACTACTACTGCTGCTGCTGCTACTACTACTACAACTACTACTGCTGCTGCTACTACTACTACTACTATACTACTGCTGCTGCTGCTGCTGGCACTACTACTACTACTACTACTACTACTACTACTACTCCTGATACTACTACTACTACTACTACTACTGCTGCTGCTACTACTACTACTACTGTTACTTCTACTACTTCCCTGGTGCTACAACTACTACTACTGCTACTACTACCTCTGGCACTACTACTCCTATAACTACTACTACTACTACTTCTACTGCTACTACTTCTTCTGGCACTACTTCTACTACTACTACTAACCCTCCTACTACTACTACTACTATAACTACTACTACTACTACTACTACTACTACTACTGCTGCTACTGTTACTTCTACTACTTCCCTGGTGCTACTACTACTACTACTGCTACTACTACCTCTGGCACTACTACTACTATAACTACTACTACTACTTCTACTACTACTATTACTACTACTACTACTACTACTACTGCTGCTGCTACTACTACTACTACTGCTTTTGCTGCTACTTTCACCACAACTATATGTACTTCTAATACTATGATATGATCACTGCTAACTGCAACACATAATATTGATTTGATAGCTGAATTTTGATATGTATGTAAGTTAGTAGGTTTATTAACAAAAGCATTTATTATGTTCTGTGCAACAGATGTTGTATGGAATCTAAGATCGTTAACTGCATTGTATCTGAATACAATTGTTCTGCTGAGTTACGGGACTTGCATCTGCACCGAATACTTTATAAGCATCTGAAGGACCATGGCTATAATTTAATGATGAATGAATTACCTTAAAACATTATTTGCTATTCGACAGCACAGCTGCCTTTTGCAAATACATAAAAGTTAACAATATAATTGTACTCTCTTAATGTGACTAGGTAGAATAATGTGTTACATCCCAGTGAAACAACACTGAAATGCTATCGGTGGAAAGTTGTATCCAATCATGTGTTATGCATATTTTTTTCTCATATGCCACTAAAGTGTTTTAGAATACATAAGATTTTCATCGTCGAATACCCACGGCCGATCGATAAATCATCTATAGCATGATATCATGTGGTGGAGCAGAGTAAGTCAGCCGGGAGTATCAACTACTTAAACAGAAGTAATACGTCTACATATGTAGCTTGAATTGCTTATATATCACCGTGGAAACAAAAATAGAATCTGCAGAAGCAATAAACATACATGAACTCGTATATGTAGCCTAATATATTTCATTATCACCGTGAAAACAAAACTAGAATACAAACAAGTCACCTATCTATGTAGCGTGTGTGTGTAATACCTTTATATATCACCGTAACAACAATTTCTTTTAACATTTTCATGATTGTGCATTTAGTTTATGTATATTTATGTCCCTCCCACCCCTATGACCCTATAATATAGTTGTAAAACAAATCGTAATGTATGCACGCCACATACTCGGTGGTATTTCGCTTCTGGCCATTGACTTCAACCCTATATTTAGCCTATCGGACTGAAGGCTAAACTTGTACATTCGATCATGTGTGCATAGTTTTTATCCAGGAAGTCAGCCGTATAATAACGCTATGCCTTGATGGGTTCATATAAACGTTTCGAAGATGTGAAGTGAATACCGGTAAACAGAGATAAGTTACGGGACTACGGTGCACGGGATATGATCGCGAATACAGGGTATGTGCATCTTGTACACTTTGTTTCAGCTTTACCTTATTAGCACTTATTTTCTACTAGCTGTAGCAGTTTTTGAAATTTGTTGATAAAGACAAGCACAGCTCATCTATACATGAACAGAACAGTATAGGGAACCGTCTGCATTTTCCATCGTAAGAACAACACGCTTTCACATAGATTAAGTTTCACACACAAACACGACATGCACACGTATTACATTAAGCTACTGTATAATTGCTGTGTTAATTATTTGTAAATGTAATTACCTGCAATACAAGACCAGGTGTGTATGTCAGATACGTGCTTTAATAAAACTTTACTGGTATGTAGATCTATATCTTTCTTATTTCTACACAGTGTACATGCTCTATTGAACACTTTCATTGCTGATTTTGTCCTGTCAATATACGTAAACCATGCTAAAGTAAAGCATTTACATGTAAATATTAAGTTTGTCACTCGGACAAATTATGCCAATTACTGACGTTGTCATAGAGCAGAACTAATTAACGCCTTTAGTTTCTACTGGTGGGTACCCATACTAACGGTTCATTACAGTATAACGGAACAAGTGTACAACACAGCTTTTGAATGGATACACATGACCAGATACCGTTGTTTCTTGGTTATATTGGGTCTATCGTGAAATGACACTGAATCCGGTTCTCCTTGGGGAGAAGACAAGTGACACACTCCTTATCTATTGTAAACATCGTAGCTTAGGGTTATGGTATGCGGGAAGTGTAATGAATAGCCTTGTTTAACACAGGTATATATAGCTATTCAGTCATTTTATTTTTTCCGTGATTTGATATAATTTCCTGGTCATTAGCCAGGCCCGGTGGTCGAGAGATAATAGCACTCGACACGTGACCGTGAGGAAGTGGGTTCGATCTTAAGTCGCGATATACATATTCGTTAAGCGAAGTACTGGTACATATCTCCTCAACGTATAATGGTAGTTTTACTGACTGACTTTGTGGTTGGCCATTCTTCTATGGCGTGATATCGCCATGAGACAACTTTTGTAGACAAAAGATCTCTAAATGACTGACATAATGTCGGTCGAAGTTTAACACCTGGAAATTAGCCCACATAGCACGACATAGAGTACATATATGTGTAATTACATATATACTTTATTTCGCTGTGCATGCTTACCTGATCTCTTTGTAATACTCGTTTATAAGAGGGTTCTCTGTCCAGACTCTACACTGGTTTATCTGGTGTGGGTCTTCGGGGTTTGTGCGAGGTTACGTCATTTTTCATCTCAATCCCTCCCCCTCTTCATGGATGAGGCTTGCGGTAGGTTGGTGGTTCTATCCGGATGCCTCCGTGCATTCGAGGTCTTCCTCTACCTGTAATTAGCTGGACGTCGCTATATGACTGAAATACTGTCGAATCGACGGTAAACTCAAATAGTCAAGTCTTCATGGATGATCCAGTAAAGGTGACAAAGCGTCTGAAAGTAACTGACTAACTTCCTCTCTCATACACAATCACAGAACTGAGACCCCTCTCGAATCAGGCCCTAAGTTCTAGATCTCGGGCTCCAACGCAAATATCATACCCACGTCCTTCTTGAACCAAATGGCCATACTTATAGAATGAAAAGCATACTTCAGTACTATATATTCATTTTCGAGGACATATGGCCAGGAGCCGACAAATTCTGACTTTAAATTTTAAAATGTCCATTTTGATTACGGCTCCTGATCGACGAAAAAGAAACATAATAAATGGATAAACACAATGATTAATATATTGTTTGGTTTACTTTCTACATACACGTCATTGAAATCTTTCATTATGAATAATCAAATACAATACAGCGTATGATTTTTTACACTTTCTCGAGTTTTATTGCCAAAATATATATTTCTAAAGAGCACGCATATATAGATATATTATATCAATATGGAGTACAATAACATGGTAACAACATTTAAACAAAAATAAATAAAAAAATCACACATATTTCCGATTAGGCATTAAAAGACGCAAAATAAGTTTGGTCAGTTTTCATTAACCCTTTCCCACATAGAGGACACCATGAAAAGACCTAAGCGAACAGCATAAAACCTGATCAGCCTGCGAGTTACTCGCAGGCTGATCAGGTTTTATGCTGTTCGCTGCTCCTCAGTGGTCTGGAAATGAAGATTTTGTAATTAAATTTGGTAAGGTTTAAGTGTGGCTTTCTGCAGACCAGGCTTTATGTGGTACCTACTGAGTGCGTCAAAATGAGTCTATATGAAGGAAAGGGTTAATTAAACGGCTGACTGATCAATGTATTGATATTGCTATACGGTGAACTGATCTAATTTCCTTTCTTTTCTCTATGTGGTTTATAGAACAGATTTTATTACACGTAAACTTTACAGTTTTGTGTATACAATATTATAAGTATACATCAAATTATACAAAGTAGTGAACGGCATTTAAATACATTTGAACACAATATATAATATGACATATTTTCATTTATCATATATAGTTTATAGTTAATGTAAAATTTGTGATTTTTCTTGTCTCATAAGAAATTCATCGTCGGATATCCACGGCTGCCTATTGCGTTTCATTTCATTTGTCACATGCATAGTCACGGAATGAGTAGATCGTGTGATTCCGACGATTCAAGTTCTCCTGTTATATATAAAGGTAAACAGTATGGATAATCAAATTACTGCACCCGATAGCTTGTGTACAGTATAGCAATAAAATCCTCAGTAATTGCAGATGCGAGTTGAATTGTCGAGTACAGAAGCGATCCAGGGGAATATTAACAAAATTAAATTTGTAAGAATTTACAATTTGTATTCGTTAAAGAAGAAATAAAGAAATATACTGTCATTCAGACATATTCTATAAGTAAGATCGAAGTAAAGAAACAGAAAATTTCATAAAGTGTACTGTTTGATAAATAAAGAAAGAATACTTTTTTTACAGTGTTGGAATAAAGTTAATCACTACCCCTAATGACTTTGTGAAAAGATAACCCTGCTGTTATTATTTGCGTGTTTCTTGGGTTCAATATCATAACGACAATATTACCATCATTTGGACACATTTGTCTACTTGAGACAGATATAATGGCTAGCCCGTATTTGTAATCATTTTGCCCTAATGGCGTGTTATTTGCAAATGACTTGAAACCCCCCCCCCTCTCCGTCTCTCTTTATTTATTTATTTATTTATTTTTTTTTTTTGGGGGGGGGGGGGGGGTTAACACCCTACTCTCTCTCTCTCTCTCACACACACATGGGGCTCTAAAGAAGTGCTCACAGTGCAGTGCGAACCTTCTGTTTTATCTCGGGCACAAACATTGATATTTGTATTTGTAAATACATGGTAATATGCCACAACTACTCCCTGTCATTAAATATCCCTGTAGTCCGTTTAATCTCGGGCACAAATCACAAGGTTCGTACTGCACTATGTGCACTTCTATAGGGCACCATGTGTGTGAATGTTTGCTTGAACAAATCTTGGCATTGTAAGATGAAGAAAAAGTGTTTTTTTATTATAGATAGACGAGCTTGAATCAAAAGCGATTTCAAGTGAAGTAATCAGACAAACTAATCATTATTCCCTCTGAATATTGAAGATTCAGTTTGTTTAGTACGTTTACTGGCTGATTCATGCCATGCCGTGTGCGAAAAGTTGGCGAGGCCGAAAAGTCGGAAAACAGTATTTTGAATTTTCGTCACAAAGTGTCGATTTTTCGCTCCGGAAGATTATCTTTTCGTGCTGTCGCCCCGACAATTTAGGGCTTTACTTCTTTTCGCCTTCGAATTCGCGCCCCGAAAACCCGTCGCACGACATTATAGTTTGCCCTACTTAATTGTCTTGCATTTGAAAAAAATATATTGCATAAAATGTACCGCAAGGTCTCGATATGGAGAAATGAGAGGTGTGAGTGTGTATGGTGCTTAAGTGACCAAAGCTATTTATGGGCGTAGCTAGTTGCGATGGCGACTGCTTTGAAACATCACGTAAAACTGTTAATCAAACGAGACGAGGGTTCATAATGCGAGGTCAAAGGCAAGGCTGTATGGCGTACGTGACGAACTGTTAAATATGCTATCGTTTTAAATTTTGTGGATTTATCGCAGCGCCCCGCTTCGTGTCGCTTGCGACAAATTCCGTAAAAATTAAAATATGTATAAACGATAATGAATATTTGCAGAAATCAGTCATCATTTCTTGTAACTTTTAGTACTCTGTAGAAAGCATTGCTTTTATTCTTTTAATGCGCAAATGCGGTTGTTGTCTTTTGTTAACAATATTTATGTGTATATATAATTATATTTCATATTTTACTTGTTTTACTACATATTTCCAACTTCAAATACATAACAAGTAAAAATAGAATGAAAATATTCGAGACCGAGCATTACAAAATAAAACTAGAGATAACCAATCGTCTAATATTAATTTTCATTGTTTGAATCAGGGCATGTATTGAAAAACAATTAGAAATAAAAATTATGATTACATGTATATAGAGATTGACAAGCACAACATCTAGTTATGAATCACATATTGTTCGTCCGTCATGTTCAGTATTTTACTTCCTTTTCTGCTTAAATGAAAATGTGGTAACGGAATTGTGACTAACTTTGATGTAACCATGATCCAGGCAAGCATCTAAGTTATACAAATGTATATCAGCACCATTATCACTGTATAGTGTATAATTTAATATTGAACTGACAGAATTCCGTTTTCCATTTCAGACTTGCTGGCTTGTACAAATAAAACACTGATTATATCATGAAATATTAGAGCTACAACCCCATCTTTCCGACCACGATGCTGTATCGAAGCAAAACCCTTCACCACCATGAAGTGCCGCACGAGTTGCGCGTGCCGTACATCCGCAGAGGTTACCGGCTTCTGTATCAGAGGTGGAGCTATTATATGTCCAGCTTGTTTCACGTGCACAATGAGACGATAAATATATGGACACATCTGATTGGGTGTGTTGTCATTGTGTATCAGGTATATAATTATTTCAACATCTACAGCGCCGCGGGTTCGAACTTAAAATGGACGGTACTAGGATTCGGGTCCTGCTGCTCAACGACTTTGTTCAACAGCGCAACTGCGCACTTGCTGCATTCCAAATCCGCGCACGTAAATTACGTCATCTTTATGTATGATTATGTGGGTGTGGTTAGTTGGGGCTTCGGCACCGCCATTCTTGCCGTGTATGGAGTGTCCGACAAAGAAGCATATGAATGGGTTGAACCGAACTTCTTATTTATACAATTTTTGTGCACCTATATAAATTTTCTGAATATTTGTGTGTCAAAACTGTGGTACGGTCGTGATCTCGCCAATGTAAACCGGAAGCGGATGATGGTTGGGGGTATCTTCCTGCAGGCGCTAAGCTGTTTGCTTCCCTGGTTCCCGCGTTTCATCAGATGTTCACAGGATGTCGACTGTGACCTTTCCTCTTTAAATCACATCACCATCGTAACGATATCATTCGTTGTCATGACAACGACATTCGTTCTTCATCAGCCAGAGAAAAGTTATCCAGGGAGATTTGATATCATAGGACAAAGTCATCAAATATTTCACATTCTTGTCCCAGTCACCATGACTTTGCAGTTCCGGTGTCTGTATATTGACTTCCGGTCAGGGGTGAATGCACATTGTAAACCGGACATGGCAAACACACTTGCCTACGTTGTGATGCTTAACATCGCCTGCATCTCGACCATACTATACTTAACAAGACATATCAAACGAACACTGAATAATAATAATAATAACAAAGCAGACTGACACAGAAACTAAATAAATAAATAAATAAATAAATATATATATATATATATATATATATATATATATATATATATATACTGACAAGGTTGTGGGGTATACAACTTGCAAACATAACTAAGTGCCTCTATAGATTTACCGATATACAATTTCGTTACTAAATGAACCTTCCTAGTAATTACAGATGTAGTCAAATTGACTTGCAACTTTCAATTTAGATGATATAGAAGTATTCATTGGTTGACCTTGTAAACTTAAAGAATTACTTTAGTGATGCTGCTTTTGAGATACATTCACGTGGTAGACTGTTCATGTATATTTTGTAGGTCTGCTGATAAAATACACTTCACATGAAAGTCTTCCGCCATATCATTTACACAAGCTATAATCAACATATCAAAATACCAATCTTTCCATGCATGCATTATTTTTGCGGTATAGTCAGATTGTTTATAGACAGATAAATAGTTTATTAAAGTGTCATATGTCGACATTTACAATATAAAACATAAAATTAACACACATCAATATTGACATCCAGCCGCTCCGCGACTTATAAGACACTATAAAATCTATAAAACTTAATAATATCAAATATATTTGAAACATATTTATACAAGAGTTTTAAACAAATATTAAAACAACATAAAAGACAAATCCTCACATACATGTGTACCAATATAAAAGGACCTTATTTTTTTTTTTTTTTTTTTTTTTTTTTTTTTTTTTTTTTTTTTTTAAAGATTGAAACCTATTCTAAATTCAAATAAAAATCTTCCTTCTGTAAAACATTTTGGAGACTGAGGTTCCAAGTGAAAATTGCAGGTGTTTAGACTGCATTAAAAATTTTAATTTATCATCTATACTAAGAGTCATAAAATTTGGATTAATGTCAAACGCTTTTTTGAATAATTTTGCTCTGATATCTGAGTACAAATCACATTTTAAAACAAAATGAGTTTCGTCTTCAATAAAACCACATTCACATAGTGTACATAATCTGTTTTCAAGAGAGATTTTAGGTTTAAAATAACGGCCTGTTTCAACGTACAATGGTAAACTACATGAGCGCAATTTAAAAAGAATTCGACGGTGGTCCCTATGTAATGGTAAAATACAATAATTCGCTGGAGATAAATCTGTTTCATACTTTCTGTAAGTTCGGAGTTTATCTGTTTTGTGTAGGCTTTCAAACCATTCCTCCGTGTCTCTAACAATTAAGGTTTCTTTCACTTTTGCAATTATATGCTTTATAGACCAGGATATGGAGTTTATAACATTTAAAACATTTAGGTTGTCACCTATTTTAAGAACCCTGTTTTCCCACCCTTTTCTATATGACTTAGACCAGTTAAAAACTTTTTTAATAAGCACCCAGCCTCAGCGCGTTCCAGTTTGACATACAGACTAAAGCATTCAAGTTTAACGTTTACAAAACAAGAATTCCATCCCATATCGCCTCTCAGAGCTACATTTGATGCGTATTTACCGCCTCCTAAAAAGTAACGGCAGGCCTTATGCTGTACCATTTGAATTCCCCGATAATCTGTAGTGCCCCAGACTCCAGCTGCATAGAATAGCACTGGCTCTACAAGTGATTTATACAGTTTTGTAAAAACTTCATATGTCATGCCGCCTGCGTTTATACATTTTGTAAAAAGAGCAGAAAGTGCCCTGCTAGCAGATTTACTCAATTCTGTCACCGTTTTCGTCATATTTAAGTGTTCATTCATCCATACCCCAAGGTATTTGTAAGTACTTGTGTAACCTATTGTGTTGTCCCCACAAGTGAACGAAAAATCACAACAAGGGATAGAGGGATTCCTGAAATGAATGACTTTAGTTTTCTCGGGATTAACAGTTAACCTCCATTTGTAACACCATCTGTTTACGGCATCGAGCATAGTTTGTAGGCTGTTTTGATCTGGAGCCAACAATAAAATATCATCGGCATAAACCAATGTAGATATCATTATATCATCAACATTTATTCCACAGTTAAGACTATTGATTTCATTTATAAGATCATTGACATACATGGAAAATAGGGTCGCCGAAATTTTACAACCTTGTTTCAACCCAACTGACACCGGGAACCAAGGCGATAACATACCGTTTATCCTAACAGAGCAATTAACCTCTGTATAAAGAGATTTTATAGCAGTAAACATTTTCCCTGTAATACCAACAGACAATAGTTTATACCACAGGCAATCTCTCTGTACACTGTCAAATGCCTTTTTAAAGTCTATGAAGCACGCAAAAGTGGACCTACGTGAAATCTTTCGATTATTAACAATGGAATAAAGTGTATATATGTGTTCTAAGCAACTTCTCTTTTTTCTAAACCCATTTTGTTCGTCCGCTAGCATATTGTTATTTTCAAGCCAGTTAGAAAGCCTTTTGTTGAGAATGTCAGCATAGATTTTATATGGCACAGATAACAACGAGATCCCGCGGTAACTGAGCGGGTCCCTAGGGTCTGCCGTATCGGATTTCGGAATGGGATTTATTACAGCCTTATTCCATGTACTGGGTATTTCCCCGTGGTTAAAGCAGTAAGAGTATATTCTAAACAACATATCAACACAAGCATCATTTTGAAGAACTTCCGATGGGATATTGTCAAAACCGCAGGCTTTTCTAAGCTTTGCGCGGCTAACTGCTGATTTAACTTCATGATAAGTTATATTACAGTTTAGACTAGAAATGTCTACATTTGGAGGGATACAACTAGGTTGATCAAGGTCAAGGTCATTTAAAATAGACCGCATGTGATTCTGGTCATAATGCATTGAGTCACGTGGGTTATATAAAATCTCATAGTCATCTTTCCATTTGCTCAGTACCCTATCAGTATCAAATACGGAATTTCCCTCAGAATCAACAATTTCCATCGGAATGTTCAACTTTCTATCGTTAGCAAGAGACAGTTTGCCAATTTCTTTCCAGAAATCACGTGATGTATCATTTATAAGCATATCTTGCAATTTATCTTGTTCATACAATTGTTGCTTGCGTTTATACTTTCTGTTAAGTTTATCAAATGCCTTTCGCTCATAACAATAACGTTCTCTCAGTCGTTTCCTTTTGTTGCTATGGCAACTTAACCATGTACGTTCATTTTCACACACTTTCTCCCACTGACACTGGAGTTCGTTATTCCAGTATTTTTTGTATTTTGAACGGGGATTTTTTGATACATTCGAATATTTGGGAAGCGTCTTTTCCATTTCGCTATAAAGCAAATTTGTAAATTTAGTATAAGCCTCATTTGCTTTATGCTGTTCATTTGATACATACTCAATACAAGAAATAGTCTCATGAACAGCTGCAAGTGACTCAGGATTATTCAGAAAGGTTTCCGGAATTTTGTTAACTTTATAACGCCGTTGGTATGAATTGAACTTATCAGTTTCATTATGAGTAGCTGCGTATGTGCTTGTTTCCCAGATTAGCACCGAGTGATCTGATACCTTGTCACAACCATTTAAAATAAAATCATTAATGGTATCCGACATTCGATGCACGTTAAATGAAGTTATATTTACGGTTTGCTCATGTGGAACAAGCACATAATCAACCACTGACTTTCCCCTTTTCGATATGCATGTGAAGTCATTTTTTCCCTTTATTCTCCCGTTCAGCATACAAAAATTACAGTCTGTTACAAATTGTATGAGCAAATCGCCATAGTGATTTGATGTAAAATCAATAATTTCTCTATCACATACAGAATCTACGCCCTCCACATAATCTGAAGCGTCACCACATCTTCCGTTTAGATCACCACAGATATATATGTCGCCTAAGTTTTGATATGTATATACTTGTTCAGTAAGTTTAGCGTAAAATTCGTCAGCATCATTTAACCTTGAAGAACCAGCCGGTGGCAGGTAGCATACACAGACGCAAAAGCTACTTTGATCATCACAAAACCTCACCCAAATAATGTCATCTATTGATTTGTCAAGAATTTCAAAACTATATTTGCTTAAGAATGATAGTTTAACAAACAAGCCCACACCACCAGATCCACGCTTGGCTTGTTCGTGCAATTTAGTTCTATTTTTACCTATGAATTTATAACCATTGAGCAAGAGTTCGTCGTCACCCTGCAAAAAAGTTTCACAAACTCCGAATATATCACAATCATAAGATAAAACAACGTTTTCTCTAAATGTAAAATTGTCTTGATTGAGTTTCGACCATCCGCCGACATTCCAGAAACCCAGCCGAGTGACCTATCTGCGCCCTCTACGACCGCCAGACTGACGACCGTTAGGCTGGCTAGACCTAGTGTCTCTGTCACGTGACTGGCCGCGACTGTTGTTTTCACTGTTCCCACTGGTACCTGCATTCCTCGGGATTAGTCTCGGGCCATTCACAAAGTATTGTCTGTCTTTCCCAATTTCTTTTAGTAATGTACGGAGAGAGTGTTGTGTAGACAGTTCTGAATGGGTTAATAATGGCTCAATATACACTGAGCGATAGTCACTGGTTTTCCGCAGAGCCGACTTATTTCTCATAACCTCCATCGCTTGTTGTTTTGTCTCAAAGGAAGCCACAACGATCCCTGGCTTATCTCCCCTCGACTGCTGTCGTTCTGCTTGAACACATTTAACGTTTTTCAGTTTTATACCTTCTCGTACAAGTGAAATAACTTTATTTTTAACAATATCAGTCCGACCTTCGGTCTCATTTGCCCCAACCTTCAGATTTTTTATCACAACAGAAATCTCCGACGGATTAACCGTTGCCGCCGATGGATTGGGTTCAGTTTTAAGCGCATCAGAAAACGATTTCTCCATGTCCAAAATTTTTGTCTTCATGGCACAAATTTCAGAATCAAAGTCAGATCTTACTCTGCTTATCTCGTCTTTAATCGTAGAATGAATAACGTTGGTCAGTTGAGTGACCAGCCTGGTTTCTATATTGTCTTCAAGTGTTTTTATACGATCTCCAAGGCAAGTAATCGAAGTGCGGAGATCTTTCGAAATTGTTAACATTAACGATCGCAAAGAGTTCTCACCTCGATCGGTTGTATCTTGGGTTATTTCTTTGGTCACTGTTGGTTCAACGTGCGCCATATTTGCCGCCATATTTTCCTTTGTTCCCTGGGGAGCGTCAGAAGATTTCAACTTTTTGGTCTCCAAATCCTCACACTCAACACAAATTTCGTCAGATTTCCGTTTCACAGGCATTTATCTCTCATCAACACACACAGTCACAAAATATTGGTGCACAAATCACCGATTTATTCCAGAATCTCAACAGAGCAAAAAAAATTTGACCGCCACTATACAATCGGAACACCTCTGCTCGATTCAAATAATAAACTATTTATCTGTCTGTCTATAAAATCGTGTGATCGATATTCCACATCATGTATTGCAGCCATATGATGGATTTCTCCCAACAGCATAATCTACATGTAGCATTTACTCGCTGGCTAAATGTCAACATACCAGGCTTCCAATAAACATGTAGCATATGCAAGAATGTTAATGAAGTGATTTGGTTTGGTAAAATGGCTAAAATGAGTTGTCTTTGAAAAACGCCATAACATTAATAAATAAATAAATAAATAAATAAATAAATAAATAAATAAATAAATAAAACGGAAGATGAAAAACTAACTAACAAATCATTGTGGTCGCCGATACGAATCCGAAGGTTGCTGGTTCGAGCCCTACTGAACATTATGAGGGTTCAATGCCCGGTCGCGATATACGGCACTAATCAGCGATGGTCAGAGTGTAGATTAACCTCATCAATCCAGTAAACATGGTAAATAGCTCTTGTGTAGGGGGCTGAAGTAACAGAAAAGATAAAGAAAAAAGGAATTTCATTACATATATAATTCCAAAATATTCTTTAAGGAGAAATGAGGCGTGGGTTAGAGCTATACTGCGACTTGAGATAGGTCCCGTGACAGGAACACCTATAAAGTCTTGGACTCCGTCAGTATACCCAAGAATATGTACAGTATACATCGAGGGGTGAGAGCGAAACTATGCTAAGTGCTTATATATTTATATGCACTTAGGATAGTTTCGCTTTCACCCCTCTACATGTTCTAAAAGGTACATTGACTTGATTATTTGATCTTTTTCATATCACAAATATAGAACGTGAAGTTGTAACTGTACTTTTGGCTTTTGAAAAATAAATTACAAACAATAACACCCTACTAATTGATATGTCCCTTTGCATAGTTTACACCAAGATTAAGTCATGTCCTTAGACACCCAACTTTGAATCTAGCAGGAATTACCCCCTCTAAAAGAAGTAACATTGCCAGATATCAGAGGTCCAAACAGCGACAGTGTTAATCAAGCACAACAGAAATCAAGAGGTGAGAGCGAAACTAGGCTAAGTGCTTATATAAATATTTAGTTTCGCTCTCACCCCTCGACTGATGCAGTGCACGTAAGACCTAGTCTCCAAATGACTGAAATACTGTTTGTGGGACGTTAAACCACATTTTTGGTCTAATTCAGGAATCGTCGAGACTGGAAACAAAGTTTGGACTAAAATGAAATGTTCTTTTGGCGTTTATTGCAACGTTTACCTGGAAGACCCCGAGTCTGCAGAGCTACGAGTAAAAATGTGTGTGTGTAAGAGAGAGAATCACAAAAACCAAAAATGTTTTATAATCAATGCAATAATAAATTTTTGTTTTGTTTTACGTATTGTCTCCGTATTTTAAAACTAAACTCACACATATAATAAATCAATGTTTAAAAAAAATAATAAAAATAAAGCATTAAGGTATGATATTATTATTTACTCGCAACGGAAAAATACCTGAAACTCTAATAACAACGAATTCAACTGGCAGAGATGATAACAGAAATAGCTTGATGGCTTAAAACCTCGTTACTAAAGCACCGTCAACCATGGAAACATTTCTATAGTATGGGAAAAACATCATTTATGGCGACAGAAATTGAAATAAAACTTCACGTATTGCATGTTCATTCAGTCTGTCAGAGAGTTGAACATTTATTTCCTCTGGTATGACTAGGATACAAAGTTTGTGGGATTTGAATAAGGCGCGTGTGTATTTTTGTATTCCTCACGTTGTGAAGTAGAAATTGAATATTTCGATGTTATTTGGCTTGGTAATGGTTAGTTTCAATGCTGCATTACATACCAAGGTATATACCTCGTTATGACGGCACTCTACATAGACTGAGGTAAATCTCTTAAAGTGAGGTATGAGTCACACTTGGGGTACCTCGTTTTGTGGTAATTGTGTTTGTTTTTTATATATATATAATTATATCATATGATTTATTTTTTAAAACAAAACAAAAATATTGTTGAACGCGTATCTACCTTTTTTTCAAATTTTAAGTATTGTTATTGGAATTCACGTCTTGTTTTGATCGTGCACATACATTTGTTTGCATGTGTGTTTTCACGTGCACTTCAAAGCGTATCTAAGGTAGAATTATTTTTACCCTATCGTTGAAATTCTCGTAAAAGACGCCATCTATAAAGCAGTAAGTGTCAGTGCAAATGCGTTATGTCTTAGGGGGCATTCTACCTTTTACTATGCATCTGCATTCTGACAAAAGGATGTGTACGATCTTTTGGGGTGTTATACATACCACTGTATCTTAACTTCCAGGACACGCAAGATTCATGCTGTTTTCTTTTCATCAATTATTCTTCCTTGTTCATTTTAATAGACATCCGCCTCGTGTGGAAAGGGAGGTTGTGGGTTCGGTCCCCAGCCGCGACATACCAAAGTCGTAAAAAATGGTATTGGTATAAGTCCTTTGCTTGGCGATAAGCATATAAGGGTAGTTCCAGGACTGGCTAGCCCGGTGTCAGGATAATGTGACTGGGTGTGATATCATACCACATACGGCAATGTGGACTCAAGTAGACGAAGTGTCCAAATAACTGAAATACTGTCGATGGGACATTAAACCCAACAAACAAACAACCGCCACATGTCCCATGAATTCTTTTCAAATGATATGTATAAATCGAGCGAGAGGAATACAAAGTTGTTTTCTTGTTCATTCCACCGACATAAATAGTCTAATTGTTATTTCATGATATAATGTGTAGCACTTAGTGGCGCTATTCGTTTGTCATAAAACTGTTGAGTTGTTAAATGCTTCCATTAAAAATGTATCCATGACAATTGTATTTAGTTATGAGATGTAAACATCGAATGTTTTAATAGTATACTACAGAGGTTGTTTAAATGTGTATATATATGTAATTCCACATATCCTTCATGTCTCCACTGGTCAGATTTATCGTTGAATTGACCAAGACATACCCTCCCTGCATTTATTTACAGAAGAAATGGCTTT
>CM037788.1:31158065-31178940 GCA_021229015.1 Solen grandis | reverse complement strand
AATGAAATGTAGTTTTTTGTATGGCCCTTTGCTGATTTTCTGGAGTTTTCTTTGTCCACGCTATTTTCAATAACTACTGGATGATTTCAACAAACTCATAGGAAGCTTCAATATCAAGCACAGATGTGCTTATTATGAAAAGGTAACGGTTAACTGATTTTTTTTTAGTAATGGCCCTTTGCTGATTTTCTGGAGTTTTCTTTGTCCACGCTATTTTTCAATAACTACTGGATAGATTTCAAACAAACGTCATAGGAAGCTTCAATATCAAGCAAGATGTGCATATTATGAATGTTACGGTTGATGATTTCTTTGAGTTATGGCCCTTGCTGATTTTCTGGAGTTTTCTTTGTCCAGCTATTTCTCATAACTACTGGATGATTTCAATCAAACTTCATAGGAAGCTTCACTGGTGAGCATAGATGTGCATATTATGAAATTGTTACGGTTGATTGACTTTCCTTTGAGTTATGGCCCTTTGCTGATTTTCTGGAGTTTTCTTTGTCCACGCTATTTCTCAATAACTACTGGATAGATTTCAAACAAACGTCATAGGAAGCTTCAATATCAAGCACAGATGTGCATATAATGAAATGGTTACGGTTGACTGATTTTCTTTTGAGTTATGGCCCTTTGCTGATTTTCTGGAGTTTTCTTTGTCCACGCTATTTCTCAATAACTACTGGATAGATTTCAAACAAACGTCATAGGAAGCTTCAATATCAAGCACAGATGTGCATATTATGAAATGGTTATGGTTGACTGATTTTCTTTTGAGTTATGGCCCTTTGCTGATTTTCTGGAGTTTTCTTTGTCCACGCTATTTCTCAATAACTACTGGATAGATTTCAAACAAACAATTTTTAGCTCACCTGAGCACATAGTGCTCATGTTAGCTTTTAGGATTGATGACTGTCACAATTGTTTCAAATGACATCTCTGAAATCACTGGGCCAAATTTGATAAAACTTGCCTGTAATGTTCCTTGCATGAAGTTCTACCAAAGTTGTTCAGGCCGATGCATATCTGGGTCACAGGAGCTGAAATAGATTTTAAAAGTGAAATCTTTGAAAAATCTTCCCTGAAACTATAAGGCCATTTGGTGTGTTGCATTGTCTAGTGGACCTCTACCAAGTTTTTTTTTTTTTTTTTTCAAATCATGACCCTGGGTCAAAATTGGCCCCACCCCAGGGGTCACTTGATTTTACATTGACTTGTATAGGAAAATGTATAAAAATCTTCTTGTCAGAAACCAGAAGGTCAGGAGTTAAGATATTTGGTGTGTAACATGGCCTAGTGGACCTCTACCATTAGTTTGTTCAAATCATGGCACTAGGGCCAAAACTGGCTCTGCCCCAGGGGTCACTTGGTTTTAAATAAAATTTCATTGGAAAAACTTGAAAAAATCATTTTGTCAGAAACCGCAAGGCCTATAGCTTAGATATCTGGTGTGTGGCATTGTTTAGTGGATCTCTACCAAGTTTGTTGTTTTTCCAAATCATGATCCCGCACCAGGGGTCAATTGCTTTTACAAAGACTTACATAGGAAAAACTTGAGAAAAAAAATCTTGTCAGAAACCACAAGACCTGAAGTTTAGATATTTAGTGTGTTACATGGCCTAGCTAGTGTACTTCTCCTAAGTTTGTTCAAGTCATGGCCCTTGGGTCATATTTGGCACCGCTCCAGGGGTCATTTGGTATTATATAAACTTTCATTGGAAAAACTGGAAAAAATCTTCTTGTCAGGAATTGCAATGAGCTTAGATATTTGATGTGTGGCATTGTGTAGTGGATGTCTTCCAAGTTTGTTAAAATTTTAGCCCTGAGATAAAACAGGGGTTACTTAGTTTTATTTAGACTTACATAGGAAAATATTCTTGTTTGAATCTACAAGGTCTTGGGTTTAGATATTTGGTGTGTAACATGGCCTAGTGCACCTCTTGCAAGTTTGCCATAGGATCAAAATTGGACATGTCCGATGTTCACTTGTTTTTACATATCTTTATAAGGAGCTATGAGCTCCAGTTTTGGATCACAGGATACAGGTGAACTTTAACTTTGGATTACCTTGATCATGACCCAGTGACCTACTTTTTTCATTTTTAAGCTATGGCCTTCATATTTTGATCAGAGGTACAGCTTGGTGTGTGGACTTGAAATGATTTTCCTATATTTCTGATTGGATTCTGTATTCAGTAGGACTATGCTATATTATATTAACTTGTACAGGCAATGTTTCTCAGGTGAGCAACTTCAAGGCCATCTTGACCCTCTTGTTTTTTAGCTCACCAGAGCACAAAATGCCAAAGGTGAGCTAACAGGATCACTTTTCGTCTGTCATGTGCCATCAATAATTTGCCTTAAACGACATCTCAGAAACTGCTGGGTAGAAAATGATGAGACTTGGCATGGATTATCCTTAAGTGTAGCTCCACAAAAATTGCTAAAATAAAATTAATCCATGCAGAACTCTGGTTGCCATGGCAACCACCATAATTTTACTTTACAAACTTCAAAAATCTTCTTCTCTGAAACCGATGGTCAGAATTTAATTTCCTTTAGCACAAATGGTCACCTCATGACTGTCTACCTTAATTGCTAAGGTGAAGTTGATCCCTTGAAAAATGAGGTCCCCTAGGGGTTGGCAAGTTTCCTTATATACTCTATATAAAAAAATCAAAATCCATCTCTGAAACCAATGGTCAGAATTTAGTATCATTTGGCACAATTGGTCACCTCATTATTCTCTACAATATTTGCTAAAATAAAGTTGGTCCCTTGAAAAATGAGACACCACAGCATAAGTTTTAGTCCATAAGGGAAATAACCAATATTCTGTTTTTAAACTCAAAATATAGAGTATTGATTATATCCCTTTATTAATTTCATCTTTGTATAGTTGTCAAATATACAAATATCATGGGATCATGGGCATTGTTTCAGAGTGTTAATTATTATATGGTATAAGTTGCTTTGAATACTTTGTAAATAATAGCAAATCCAGCAGTGTTGTTTTAGATTATATATATTTTTTTGCTATATCAAACCATATCAAAAGACCTGTTCTAAGAATATGTACATAAATAAAAGATACCGACATTAAGGTTTTCTGGGGTCCACCCACAGAGCCGAGCAGGCAGACGGACCCTTATTAAACAAGTTATCAGTCAGTCGACATTTAGGTTTAAAGACTTACCTGTTAAGTATGGATGTGCCTTGCTATGTTTTGAAGTAATTTGTGTAATAACTGACATAATAGCCCATGGTCCTATACTATCAATACATGGTTTTGATCCCCTGAAAGATAAGTCCTGCTGATGGTTGGCTAGTTCTTATTTAGTCTGTTCAGAAACTTTGAAATTGTATTTTTTATCTGAAATTTTAATAATGTTCAACTGAATTGTTTAATTAAGCTGATGGTACTCTGGTGAGCGTTCTGGGGCCATGATGGCCCTTTAAACCAGGCCAAAAGATACAAACATTTAAATGTATTGACCGCTCTGTTGAGTGTTATAATTGACATAGTTTTTCTTCTTGTCTCAAACCAACAGAATTGATTTTTGTTTTGAACCTATGATAAGCCCAAGGTCCTATACTGTTATTACGTGTTTTTGATTCCCTTAAACATAATTGCCTATAGATGGTTGGCTATTTTTCTTTCTGTTTTTCATTCTGTATAGAAACATTTAAATTGTTTTTATCTGAATTTTTAATAAAGTTTAAACTTAATTGTTTACTTAAGCTGATTACTCTGGTTTTACTTGAAATCAATAGACCACACGTTGCCTTGATATTTTGTTAGGAATGATAGTTTTTTGTTAACTTAAAACATAAAAAACAAAAGAGGAAACAGGTATAGTTAAGCAAAACCATATTTTATGCAAAGAATTGTAAAAAAAAAAAAAAAAAAAAAAAAAAAAAAAAAGCTTAAAGGGCCATATGCTTTGCATTGTTTTATTAAACTGAGGGTATTCTGGTGAGCATTTTAAGGCAACAGATGGCCCTCTTGTAATCTATTTTAAGCTCACCTTGAGCACATTGTGATCACACTGCGTCCGTTGTCGTCCGTCGTGCATCGTCAACAATTAGCTTTAAACGACATCTCCTCTGAAACCGTTTGACAGAATTTGATAAAACTTGGCAGGGATGATTTTGGGTGAACCTTCACAAAAGTTGCTAAAATAAACTTGATCCGCGTAGAACTCTGGTTGCCATGGCAACGAAAATAAAAAAATGAAAGCTTTAAAAATCATCTCCTTCAAACTACTGGCCAGTTTCAAAATGTTTCAGTACAGATGTTCCTTGGGTAACCGGTTATCAAGATTGCTAAAATTAGTTTGATCCGTAAAAATACAAGGCCGCCAGGAGCGGGGCTAATTTGCCAAAAATGTATATAGTGAAAACTTTAAACGACATCTCCTCTGAAACCGCTGGACAGAATTTGATTAAACTTGTCAGGAATATTCCTTTGATGAACCTTCACAAAAGTTGCTTAAATAAACTTAATTCATATAGAACTCTGGTTGTCATCGCAACGGAATGAAAAAATATGAAAACTTTAAAAATCATCTCCTTCAAAACTACTGGCCAGATTTCATAATGTTTTAGTACATATGTTTCTTGGGTAACCCTATACTCAGGTGAGCGATTTAGGGTCTCTGTGGCCCTCTTGTTGTTATTTACATTTGTGTAATTTATTTGAAACTTAGAATAATGTCATATAAAGTAACTTATACATTTTAATATTTTCATTCTCCATTGCCGAATTTAGTATCATTTGTTATAGTCTAATCATATGTTAATTAAAGTCAAAAGCACATAAGATAAAACATTTAAATATTACATACCCGTTCAATGTTCAGATTATATTCAAAAATGCGTTTGTACCGTTCCTTAGTCTACACCGGTCAGTTCAAGGTCAGTCGTCTATCACTCTTCAAGGCACTGTAGATTGACGTCATGGATGCCGCTCTCAGCGTTTGATCATGGTCTTATCTGTGATCGTCGTCGAGATATTCTCGGCATTCCGAAAACTTCATATTTCATATAAACTCAAGTGCCCTGCTATTTGACCCCTTTCCTCTAGCTTGCTTTAGTAGTTTAAACGTTTCGTTGGTGTCTTTCCTAAATATTTGCAAAAAAAAAAAAAATATATTATATATTTGCGCGAATTTCCGTCCGGTCCTTGACGTCCATTGTTACATAGAGAATGTACCGACCGCCAGTATTCAAATTGTTATTATTTCGCAAAATAACGCCAAAATGAGGTCAAATTTTCTGATGATGATAACAAAATATATAAGTACATTATGACGAACATTTATTAGCTCGTCTGTTTTCCGAAGAAAAAAATACGAGCTATTGTCGTAACTCCGGCGTCCGCGTTGTCGTCGTCGTCCGGAATCTTAACGCTGGCTACAACTTCTCTACTATTCCATATACTTTTACAACTTTAATTTTTGGTCTGCATATTCATCTGGACAAGGCTTATCCAGACATATGCAATTTTTTCACCTATTGACCTTGACTTTGACCTTTGGCCTATTTTTGCTGTATTTTTTGAAAACTTTAAAATGCCTGTCATTTCAGAACCGTTACCAACAGGGCACTGATATTTCACATGTGAATTCCTTGTGGCAAGACCTTTCCATCAATGTTACTTTTTTGACTTTTGACCGTGATCTTGATCTTTGACCTAATTTTTGAAATGTTTAACAAAAAAACTAACGTTGGCCATAACTTCTTTACTATTTGACATACAACTTTTATTTTTGATATGCATATTCATCATGACAATGTTTTCATATATGAATAGTTTTTGGCTGTCATTAGGTTTCAGATAAAAAAGAACATTTTTTTTAAATGTCTTCAAATTTTACAGTTTTGTGTTGATTATCAAAAACTCAATGGATAAGCAATTGTGATTTTTTGTTTACATATTTTACATCTTTGTGTTGTATACATTCGTTTCCATGCATAGGTAAAAGTCATCCTTTAAGGTCAAAGGTCAAATTTAAAGGGTATGGTACTTCAACTTTGCATTTAAAGGCTTACAGTTTTAGTTGTGATTTTCAAGATCAACTTTTTAGCTCACCTGAGCACAAAGTGCTCAAGGTGAGCTTTTGTGATCGCCCTTCGTCCGGCGTCCGTCGTCGTGCGTCGTCCGTCGTCCGTTGTCCGTCGTCCGTCGTCAACAATTTGCTTTAAACGACATCTCCTCTGAAACCGCTGGACAGAATTTAATGAAACTTGGCAGGAATGTTCCTTGGGTGAGACTCTACAAAAGTTGCTAAAATAAAGTTGATCCATGAAGAACTCTGGTTGCCATGGCTACAAAAAGAAAAATAATTTGAAAACTTTAAAAATCATCTCCTTCAAAACTACTGGCCAGATTTCAAAATAATTTGGTACAGATGTTCCTTGGGTCAACCTCTGCCAAAGTTGCTAAAATTATTCCGATCCGTAAAAAAACATGGCCGCCAGGGGCGGGGCTTATTTGCCTTATATGTATATAGAGAAACCTTTAAACAACATCTCTGAAACCACAGGGCAGAATTTGATTAAACTTGGCAGGGATGATCCTTGGGTCAACCTTCACAAAAGTTGCTAAAATAAACTTGATCCATGTAGAACTCTGGTTGCCATGGCAACAAAAAGAAAAAAAATATGAAAACTTTAAAAATCATCTTCTTCAAAACTACTGGCCAGATTTTAAAATAAATTGGTACAGATGTTCCTTGGGTCAACCTCTACCAAAGTTGCTTAAATTATTCCGATCCGTAAAAAAACATGGCCGCCAGGGGCGGGGCTTATTTGCCTTATATGTATATAGAGAAACCTTTAAACAACGTCTCCTCTGAAACCACTGGACAGAATTTGATTAAACTTGGCAGGGATGATCCTTGGGTCAACCTTCACAAAAGTTGCTAAAATAAACTTGATCAATGTAGAACTCTGGTTGCCATGGCAACAAAAAGAGAAAAAAATGAAAACTTTAAAAATCATTTTCTTCAAAACTACTGGCCAGATTTTAAAATAAATTGGTACAGATGTTCCTTGGGTCAACCTCTATCAAAGTTGCTAAAATTATTCCGATCCGTAAAAAAACATGGCCGCCACGGGCGGGGCTTATTTGCCTTTTATGTATATAGAGAAACCTTTAAACAACATCTCCTCTGAAACCACTGGACAGAATTTGATTAAACTTGGCAGGGATGATCCTTGGGTCAACCTTCACAAAAGTTGCTAAAATAAACTTGAACCATGTAGAACTCTGGTTGCCATGGCTACAAAAAGAAAAAAAAATGAAAACTTTAAAAATCATCTTCTTCAAAACTACTGGCCAGATTTTAAAATAAATTGGAACAGATGTTCCTTGGGTCAACCTATTTATCTCAGGTGAGCGATTTAGGGCCATCATGGGCCTCTTGTTAAAGTATTTAACAAAAATGTGTAACGTTGGCAAAAACAGACGAGCGTTGGCACCCGCATGCGGTGCTCTTGTTTAGCGTTCTACTTTTTCAGTTTCCTTAAAAAGGTGCAGTGTCTTACTATTCGGGACAAACCGTTCGCAGGGGAAGAAAACTTCAACTGTTAAAACAAACAGAGATCTAAAGAACTCTTTTCCGCAACTCCTTTATTTTCTTTTTGACTACTTTTACAATGACCAATAGGAATTTAGCAAAGTATATAATAACCAATGAAAAGTCTAATTTAATTCTGCTTCATTACTGTGTGTTTCACAGGAAGTCAGGGTGAAAATAAACGGCATAACGGCCGAAAAAAAAATAGATGAAATTGTAAATATTTATCTGAAATAATAGAATAATGAATTTAAAGTGTGGTGAATGTATAAAAAAGATAGACGGATGGATGGAACTAGATGAATTTCTACCATTTATGTTCATGTCTCATTTATATTAATCAGTGCTGTTTATTATCTGAATTCGTCTCGTCATTTAAACACACTACTTAAAAATCATAAATTTTCGTTGACATTAAATTTTGTTGATTATGTACCTAAAGAAATTTCGTGGGTACATTGTATACGTGGGTCTATGTCCTAGAAAATGTAAGATCTATATAAGAGACAAGTTTTCGTGGTGATTAATATTCGTGGATAAAACCCTCAACGAAATCAACGAAAATCAGTGTCCCGCGAAAATTAATGATTTCACAGTGTGTAGCTTGTGTGTCAGGTCATGATTATTTTGTATATAACATTTATTTTATACTACATATTATATGCCGTATATAATGTATATACTATCTATAGAACTTAAAATGGAAATAAAGAGGATAAGAACTGATATTGTTATCTGTTGATTTAAATGCTGCACTAGGTATCACATAATCTCCGGGTAGTCGTTTAGTCTGCCTCATATAGGAGCTTGGTTATATTATATGAAAATATAATATCCTTCTGTGTATAATTACGTTATAGATGCAGTTTTCAATTTGATTAACGACTAACACTCACTCAGCCCCTCACCGCTGTGGGATCGAATCCAACCTTCGGATTCGGATTTTCACGTGAGGAAGCCTTCCAGCTGGCTTGTGGGTAGGTCGATGGTTCTACCTGAATGCCTCCGTGCATTCGGGGTCTTCCTCCACCTGTAATTAGCTGGACGTCGCTATATGACTGAAATACTGTCGCAGCGACGGTAAATTCAAATAGTAAAGTCAAGTCAATTTGATGAACAGTTGAGTACAAATATATAGTGAATTTCAATACGTGTGGAAACAATCATGATGTCAAGCTTTCACATAATTGCATCTATCAATGGAGACCAATTGAATCGGTCTTTAAGTTTCAGGCATATTTATTTATATTTAAACATTTAATCAAATTATATACACAGAAGAGTATTTTTAAGTCCCACACATTAATCAGATACTGATATATACCATGAATTCTGTTATTGAACTTCTTGTGTTTTTTGTTGTTGTTGTTGTTGTGTGTGTGTGTTTTCAATTTCTTGAACACAAACAATGATTAAAAAATGGAATGTATAATTGAGTGTATGTCAAAATCCCATAGATCCAAGTTTAAAAAAAATATAGGAGTGTCCAAATCCCCTAGATGATATTTTTATTTTTGGCCAATGTAGCTTTATTTTATAAAATATTGTCGAATACCTACGGCCATTCGATAGATTACAATATATAGTTCCCACATCAATAAATATCCCTACTCTTGGCGACCATCTTGAAAGGCAAATTCAGGAGATTTCTGTAGGAATTACATAGAAGCAGAAATTTCATTTTCTTATAATTGTATTATTTCTGCTCCAAAATTCAATATGTAAAGTGACACCATTAAAAAGCTTCTGAAAGTCATATATAGGATAAAATATTTCTTATATGTATATAAGCACAAAAAATAAACGCACAATAAAGAAAAAAGTACGGGTTCATCCTTAAACAAAATAAACAGTGTAACATTTTTGGTTATAAAGTTTTTACCTTAAAATTCATCAAAATCATATATCCGTATTTAAAATGATTAATTAAAGCTGTTCGATTTGACATAAATTTCAGTAAGATAGACTGTAAAAATAAAAACACATAGGTGATTTAAAAACAGCAAGTATTCTTAACATTTGGCTTGCATAAAGATGACAATGTGCCTATGACATCACACGGGAACTATGTATAGGCTGCACGATGTCATGTAGTGAAACAGACTAAGTTAGCCAGGGGTTTCCGATGATATATAATATAAAATAACCACAAACAGTTTGCCGTTCTTTCAAATGTCAGTCGTAATGCAGCTTTACAATGCAGGCAGACCCTTATAGAATTAGTCAGGGCTCCATGGTCACCGTTTTAGTCCCATACTAGTTCACTAGTCTGTCTGTCTGTTTGTCTGTCCGTCCCTCCACAAAAACTAGATCCTGCGATAATTCAAAAAGTGCTTGGAATATTTTCATGAAACACAAAACATGATGGAGAGATGGCAATATTGTTATGTAATACATATGGTTACTGTCAGGACCATTGCATTAGTTATGCAACGTCTGTCTCAGTTGTGACTGTCGTTGACACTTATTATATAATACATATGTTTACTGTCTGGCTGGCTGGTAACCAACCAATATATAAGCTGACCAGTCAAGGGTCCATTCCAGGGTAATTAACACCTCCAGCTCAAATTAGCTAGTTAATTACCAACCTTTTCGGACAACAAAAATCTGACTTTAGGAAAAATATAAAATCTGTGAATTACAGATTTAATTCAAAATCTGACCCACTTCAGGCCACAAAAATTGTATTTTATAGGGGTGAGGGGTCACACTCCGGGGTCCGCCCACAAAGCCGAACAGGCAGATGGACCCTAATTAAACAACGTTATCAGTCATCAGTCAGGTCTTGGAAGGAGAGCTAGTTAGATACCTGGGGAGAGCCGGCTAGATACCTAGTAGAGAGAGATGGGGTTAGATACCCAGGAAGCAGATCTGGTGGGATACCTAGAGAGATCTTGTTAGAGCCTCGAGACCCAACCATGGGCTAAGTACGTTACATGGCAGCGCTCAGTCTGAGTGGGCAATGACCTGTCATGCTTAATAAAGTGTATAAAGACCAAGAAGGCTACTTGTCTTGAATACGGCCATTATACGACAATATGGAGGTTGTGCACATCATTTTGTTTTGTATCTATGTTGAGAAATGTGATTGCTGTGGCAACAAATAGGCTTGAACTATTGCTAAAACGGTGATATACTTTTGAAGCCCTATAGATATCCATTTTAAATTCGCTCAAAAGACCAATTCACATGTTGTCTCCCATAATTGATATTTCATAAAGTTACCTCCCTTTTTCACATTGGAAATTTTACATAAATCTAAACTTCCTCAGGGTCTCTCTCTCTCTATATAAAAGTATATAGTATTAAGAAACCCTGATTTCCTTGAATATTTCTGGAATCTATTGACGCATTTGATTGAGACTATACAAACTTTATTGCTGTCTTTATTGTTAGTTTACGCAATACGTTCCCAAACTCTATCTTTTTCTAATATTGACAATATTGTGGCACTTTTTACTCCGAAAATATTTCTCTTGAATGTTTTTCTTCCAATAACTTTTGATCTTTTACAGAAACCATACAATTTCAGTTAAGTCTTACAGATCACACAGCAAGGTGCATTTATAAGTCTGTTCTTTGTATTGAACAAATTATTGTTATGGAAGCTTCGAACAGTGCTTGGTTGAGCAGCCTCCCCATGAACTTTGAACTGTCCTGGATATTTCCTTCACTAACTACAGCTGGAAATTGTCGCATAGCCAATATATGCCTGTACTATTCTGAACATCAGTGTTGTATATATATATGTGTGTGTGTGTGTGTGTGTGTGTGTGTTATTTTATCTTATTTCTTTTGTCTTATACAATATTGTACATCGTCAATACATAATATATATTTTACATACTTTAGACACGTGAAACAAAAACCCTCTCTCGCCGACTCATACTCACTCATACACACTCCTGTCTTTCAATGGTTTTCCTGTAAATACTTACACTACATATTCTAAATGTTGCAAAAAAAGTGACAACTGTAATTTATACATCAAAAGAGCACAATCTATATTTACTACTCAAAGTTTGCTAAGCACCATCAGCTATTTTCCCGTAGCGTTGCATGCTTAGACAAGCGACTTTAAAGGCATGCTACATTAAATTTTACATTAAAACAAATCTTGCTTTTATGCAGAAGTATTGTTTATGTACCAAACTTACAACCAGTTACAAGAAATAAGCCTTTCGGATCCTCAATACTGGGAATTAATCATAATTAGAAAGTGCGAATTTTGAGAAAACACCTTAAAATTTAAAGTCAGCTAAATTCAGAACTTTGATCTTCAAATATTTCTGTTTTCTAAATGGAATACTTTTGTGACGATGTTGGCCTGTTCATGGTCATTTTTTTCTGTATTGATCACAAGATTTAACTTCCAGTTATAAAATGCCATTCTTGCAAAACAAAAACAACTAGAAGTCGTTTGTTTAAGATACAAACGAAGCGGCTTTCCGTTTGCTTATTTCTAAGGTATTAAATATATAAGTTAATACAAAAAAAATGGAATAATGAGGCATAATCATGTATGATATAATGCGTAAATCATCATTATCTTAAATATATACTTACGATTATGTTCAAAAAGAAGCTTTAATCTTTTCTTTTTTTTTCATCTTCTTAAGAAGATATTGAGAAAGCATAAATATGATAGCTTTACTATCATTCAGAAAAAAACACACAAAAAAACAACAACAACAAAAAACAGGAAAATTTTAAGATAACACTATCCTCAAGAACTGTTTTCTTACGTTATTCAATCGATTTTAATTTTTCTTTATTCTTTATTTAATATCTTTTTCTTTGTAAGCATATGACTTAACATGTATTCATTGCAATTTGATCCACAATTGAAATTGTAAAAAAGAAAAAAAAATACTTTAAAATCGATTACTTTCAACCTTTAAATTGATTGAGTTTTACATTTCAAAATAAGGAAAAAACAAAATAATGAAAATAAATTCTTATTTCTATTTAATTAACGTTATAAAAGTCTTGGAACTTTCAACTATTCATTTGCTTTGTATATTTGCTTATTTTTACAGATTTAGAAAAAGAAACCGTTAAACATTTAGAAAACATAGAAAATAGATGGGAGATATACATGTATTTGTCATTTTCTTCAGGTTTGCAGAAAGCCGTGATAACAAATGCAATAAGATATCCGTAAAGGTTTTCTGGCTCTACTATAATTATACTAATTCATCGTAACTGCGACTCATTTACTCAAAAACGTATCACAATTCACTATACAACGCAGGCATTCATTCCTGCAAGAGAACAATCGGATCTCGCTCAACCAACCCAATGACCACTTACATTTCTTTCTGCAAATTATTTGATTTCCATGAATTAGCCCTTTTACGAAAAACATGAATAAGTCATGTTTAAATAACGTAATCACTTGAAATTTTCTGGCCTTTTTGCGCATGTTAAGTAAGGTACGGCATTATTACTTATTTAAAGTTAATATATACAATCTTTTGATCTTTTTAATATATTTTGCTTACACATCAATGTTGTCATAAACAAGTTACACAGCATAACTTCTTTAAGTTATGCTTAAGATTGGCATCAATACTCATGACGCTGGATCGCGAATACGTATTGAAATGAATGATTTTTATATTTTATCGACGTCAAAATCAAGTGACTAAAGAAAAATATCTTTTTTGCAAGGACATGTTCAGCTAACGTTCTATAAATCAAGAAAATAAGTATCTTCAAGAATGCGAACTGGTTTGTTTTCACATTTTCAAGTAGGCATTCCATCAAACATGAAAAACTGCCATGTTTGATGACGTAATCACTTGAAATTTTCAAGACCTTATGAACGTACTAAGTTTTGATATTTTTGAAAAGTTAATGTTCATTGGTCTAATTGGCGATTTTATATGATTTTTCAAAATAATTCTTGCTTAAGTATGCATGGCGTCATAATCACGTGACAAAACAAACATTTCTTGCTGTATGCATCACTTCAATTTTAACTCTATCAATTCTGAAGATATAATTAAGATTGACTTAAATTCATGGTACCAGAGCGAAAGATATCTTTAAAAAGAATTGTTTTGTCTTTTTGATGACGTCATAACCACGTGACTAAAGAGAAAATCATTCAGAAAATAGAATGTAAACTTCTATGCCGATAGGCTGTCCAATTTTCATGCTTGTAACGCATCAGGGGGCTTTGTAACATTTAAATTAATTTTTGACTAAAGTTCGAAACTCGGTATTGCCATGAAATCTTAATCTTTTCGAATTTGGAAATTTAAATGCCAAGGTGCACATCTACATCCTAAAATACATCTTTTGTAAAAATATCAAGATAATCGGACCAATAATAAAGGCTCTAGAGCGCGAACAAACTTTTGAAGCTGACGTCAAATCTGACGTCAATTGACGTCATTGAAAATTAAAAAATATTGAATTTAAAAATTTATAAGTTTTTGTCGAGGCAATTTAATTTTCATGTTGCTTAGACACTGACAACATACCGAAATTAACTCTTAGATTTGGTTGGAAAAAAAGGAATAATAATAATAATAATAACTAGAAGTCGTTTGTTTAAGATACAAACGAAGCGGCTTTCCGTTTGCTTATTTCAAAGGTATTAAATATATAAGTTAATACGAAGAAATGGAATAATGTTGGCTAATTATGTTTAATTTAATACGTAAATCATCATTATCATAAATATATACTTATGTTCAAAATTAAGCTTTATTTTTTATTATTTTTTTCATTTTCATCTTCTTAGGAAGATATTGAGAAAGCATATATATGGACCTTATTTGATTACGCAACAGTTTACTATCATGCAGAAAAAAAACAACAGGAAAATTTAAGATAATACAATCCTCAAGTTTTTATTTGCAAAATTAGATAGAAACAAAGGCAGAAGTGTAAGCAAAATTATGAAAATACTTTCTTATTTCTATGTAATTAACGTTATAAACGTCTTGAAACTTTCAACAATTCATTTGCTTTATATATTTGCTTATTTTTACAGATTTAAAAAAAAACCTTAAATTTAAAAAAAAAATCAATATGTAGATCTACATGTATTTGTCATTTTCTTAAGGTTTGCAGAAAGCCGTGAAAGCAAATGCAATAAGTTATTCGTATAGGTTTTCTGGCTCTAGTATAATTTTACTTATTCATCGTAAATGCGACTCTTTTAGAAAAAAATGTACCACAATTCACTATTCAACGCAGGCACTCTTTCCTGCAAAAGAACAACCGGATCTTGCTCAACCAACCCAATGCCCGCTTTCAGTTCTTTCTTCAAATTAATATATTTTCATGAATTAGCCCTATACAGAAAAACATGAATAGGTCATGTTTGATAACGTACTCACTTGAAATTTTCTGCGCATGTCAAGGCACGGCAATATTATTTATTTAAAGTTAATATGTCCAATCTTATGTTGTTTTTTTTAAATGTATTTTGCTTACAAATCAATGTTGTCATAAACAAGTGACACAACATAAATTCCTTAAGGTATGCTTTAGATTGCCACAATACTCATGACGCTGAAGCGCGAATACGTATTTAAATGAATGATTTTAATATTTCAACCACGGCAAAATCAAGTGACTAAAGAAAAGTATCTGTTTTGGAAGGACATGATTAGCTAACATTATATTAATCCAGAAAAAAATATATTCGAGGATGTGAACAGGTTTGTTTTCACATTTTCAAGTAAGCGTTCCATCAAACATGAATATCTGCCATGTTTGATGACGTAATAACTTAAAATTTTCAAACCCTTATGAACGTACTAATTTTCGGCATTTTTGAAAAGTTTAAGTTCATTGATGTAATTGGCGATTTTATATGAATTTTTAAAATAATTCTTGCTTTAGTATTCATGACGTCAAAACCACGTGACAAATCAAACATTTCTTGCAGTATGCATCACTTCAAATTTAATTCTATCAATTCTGAAGATTTCAATTAAGACTGATTCAAAATTCATGATACCAGAGCAACAGAAATGTTAAAAAAATGCCTTTTTGTCTTTTTAATGACGTCATAACCACGTGACTTAAAAGAAAATCATTCAGAAAAAAGAATGTAAACCTCTATGCCGATATGCTATCCAATTTTCATGCTTCTAACGCATCAGGGGGCTTTGTATCATTAAATTATATTTTTAGGACCTAAGTTCGAATCTCGGTTTTGCCATGAAATCTTTATATTTTCGAATATGGAAATTTGAATGCCACAGTGCAAATCTACATCCTAAAATACATCATCTGTGAAAATATTAAAAAAAAATGGACCAGAATTGAAGCCTTTAAAGCGCGAACAAACTTTTAAAGCTGACGTCAAATCTGACGTCATTTGACGTCATTGAAAATTAAAAATAAATGAATTTATAAATGTAAACTTTTTAATCGCTGCAATACAATTTTCAAAAAGATTGAGTCAAAAGTCATGATACAAGAGCGAAATAAATTTTTTAAAAAGTTGCTTTTTGTCGTTGTTATGACGTCATAACCACGTGACTTAAGAAAAAATCCTTTAAGAAATAGAAAGAAGACCTCTATGCCGATTTGCTGTCCAATTTTCATGTTTCTAAACCATTAGGTGCCCTTGTAATACTAAAATATATTTTTAAGACCTAAGTTCGAATCTCGGTTTTGCCATGGAATCTTTATATTTTCGAATTTGGAAATTTGAATGCCAGGGTGCACATCTACATTCTGAAATACATTTTCTGTGAAAATATCAAAATGATCGGACCAGAATTGAAGGCTCTAGAGCGCGAACAAACTTTTTAAGCTGACGTCAAATCTGACGTCATTTGACGTCATTGAAAATTAAAAAATAAATGAATTTATAAATTTTAACTTTTTAATTGCTGCTATACAATTTTCAAAAAGATTGAGTCAAAAGTAATGATACCAGAGCTAAAGATCTTTTTCAAAAATTTGCTTTTTGTCTATTGTATGGCGTCATAACCACGTGACTTGAGATAAAGTCCTTCAGGAAATAGAAAGCAGACCTCTTGGCCGATATGCTGTCCAATTTTAATTCTTCTAACGCATTAGGTTCCCTTGTAACATTAAAATATAAATTTTGGACCTAAGTTCGAATCTTGGTTTTGCCATAAAATCTCAATCTTTTCAAATTTTGAAATTTGAATGCCAGGGTGCACATCTACCTTCTAAAAAACATCTACTGTGAAAATATCAAGAAAATCAGACCAGAATTGAAGGCTCTAGAGCGCGAACAAACTTTTGAAGCTGACGTCAAATCTGACGTCAATTGACGTCAATGAAAATTAAAAATTATTGAATTTAAAAATTTATACTTTTTTGTCGAAGCATTTTAATTTTAATGTTGCTTGACCATTGGCAACATATATAAATTAACTCTTGAATTAGGTTGGAAGAAGAAGAATAATAATAATAATAACTAGATGTCATTCGTTTAAACGAATGATAGGACTTTCTGCAACATCTGCTTTATATAGTATATTTAACATATAAAAATCTATTATATGATGACATAATAGATAATCTGTCCAAATTGCAACTTTCTATCTCCTCTATTTCTATATAAAATGGCACAAATAGAACACATTCTGTGAATTTTAATAAAAGTCCGCCCATATCTTGCACATGTAGTTTACATACAAAATTTATACTATGTCATATGACATGAAAGAAAAATGAAACAGTGTTCAAATGTAAGTTTCTAACTTTCATCACACATAGAATTTCATCACTCCAGCTCACTTGTAACCTTGTTTAATTTTAGCCTCAGTAGGAAGAAGTATTGAATACTTGTATAGTGCTATATCCTTTCGACACCTGTAACGTAGTTAAACGTATTTAGCGATTTTGGCGTGTTTGGGCTTCCGTAGTTTTGCCGCAGTTTTTAGATGGTCTAAAATGTGGTGTGAATTTTTCAAGGCTTGCCAACTGCTCGCTACCTACATAGTGTTGCAAATACGGATTTTTGTCTTGTGCCGTTGTACATGTATTAACTTCAATGCTTATTTTGGAAACAGTCCAGTCAACATTCGACAGACAAAAACAAAAAACAAAATCAAGATATAGCCCATCAATTGCAATTTGATATTTTTTTTTTTTTTTTTTTTTTTTTTTTTTTTTTTTTTTTTTTTTTTTTTTTTTTAAGTCGTTGCGCAAGTATTTAAGCTTGGTGACCCCTGCGCGTGACCTTTTCCATATTTTTATGATGCATGATTATGAAATATCTTATTTTCCATGTAACTTTCTTATATGAAGTCCAATTTCAATAAACTTGGTACCGTTAGAAAGCTCTTAAAACATGCTACATTTTATACGCATAATGTGTAGACTTATCTTCAGTCGTTTCTGAGATATTGACTGTTAAACCTCAAGAAAACAGCATATTATCAGCAAAATTAGCTTCATTTCATTTAGTGTTTTTGCTTATAACTTTGTATTGCGTAAACCAATTTTAATAAACTAAATATCTTTGGAAACGTCAATTATTCAGCTATAATTCTTATTCATACATATATTTACAAAAATCGATATTTATTGAGATATGGCTACATATATGCAGTAGGGGTGAAATCAAAATTTCCTCACGTGCCTAATAACCCATAAAAATTTCATCGTCCTAGGACTATTGCAACATATTAAAATAAGCGTTTAGTTAGGAAGAAGAAAAGAATAATAATAATAAACAAATGACGTCACGTGACGTCATATGACGTTTATTTTCACATAATTGTTAAGACACCCAGAGACCTACTAACTGACAAAATTTCAACTTTCTATCTCAAATAGGACAGTTTTTATAAGCATTTAAATATTGACGTCATTGGTTCGAATCTTGGATCCGCCATATATGCTTGGACTTTTCGAATTTTGAAAAACGGACACCGGTATACACAATAAGAACGTAATATACACATTCTGTGAAAATTTGATGAAAATTGGCACATAAATAATGGCTCTGGACCGTGTACAAACTTTTGTAGTCAATTTCAAGTGTGACGTCATATGACGTCATAGGCTTCTGAAAATCATTGAAATCAAAATTTCAGCATCTGAAGCATGCGGCATTAAATTTCCATTGCCCTTCGAAAATTTCAATATATAGAAATAATCTTGTTAGAATTAGAAATTCATTATCATATAATGACGTCACGTGACGTCATATGACATTTATTTTCACAAAATGTTTAAGACTCCCAGAGACCTATATACTGACCCAATATCACCTTTCTATCTCAAATAGGACCGATTTTATAAGAATTTAAAAATTTACGACCTTGGTTCGAATCTTGGAATCGCTATAGAACCATGGACTTTTCGAATTTTGAAAAACGGACACCAGCATGCACAACTAAAACTTAATATACACATTCTGTGAAAATTTGATGGAAATCGGTTCATTAATAATGGCTCTGGACCGCGTACAAACTTTTGTAGCTTATTTCAAGTGTGACGTCATATGACGTCAGAGAGATATGAAAATCATAGAAATCAAAACAACATTTCTTGGGGAATATGACGTCAAAATTTCATTGTCCTTGGACCATATTAACATATATAATTATGTGTTTAAAAATTAGAAATTTGATGACGTCATATGACGTCACAAGACGTCCATTTTCACAAAATATTTAAATCTATCGGAGATCTATATACTGACAAAATATCAACCTTCTGTCTCATTTAGGGACGATTTTATGAGCATTTATCAATTTGACGTCCTTGGTTTGAATCTTGCATTCGCCATAGAACCTTGTGCTTTTCGAATTTTGAAAAACGGACAACGAAATGCACAACTAGAACTTAATATACACATTCTGTGAAAATTTGATAAAAATCGGTTTATTAATTATCGCTCTAGACCGCGTACAAACTTTTGTAGCAAATTGCCAAGTGTGACGTCATATGACGTCATAGGCATATGAAAATTATAGAATTTTTTAATTACGCACATGAATAATATGCCATCGAAATTTCATTCTCCTAGGACGATTGCAACATATGAAAATCCGTGAGGAAGAAAAGAATAATAATAATAATAATAATAATAATAATAAACATAACAAACCCAATAGGACTTTCTGCTTGAGGCAGAAAGTCCTAATAAGAAAAATAAACATAACAAACCCTATACGTTTTCCGCAAGTTTGCGGAAAGCCGTAATAAGAACTAGAAGTCGTTTGTTTAAGATACAAACGAAGCGGCTTTCCGTTGGCTTATTTCAAAGGTGTTGAATATATAAGTTAAAACAAAGAAATGGAATAATGTTGGCTAATAATGTTTAATTCAATACGTAAATCATCATTATCATAAATATATACTTATGTTCAAAATTAAGCTTTATTTTTTATTATTTTTTTCATTTTCATCTTCTTAGGAAGATATTGAGAAAGCATATATATGGACGTTATTTGATTACGCAACAGTTTACTATCATGCAGAAAAAAATACTAATACAATCCTCAAGTTTTTTTTCTTACGTTAGTCAATCAATTTTAAAAGTTTTTTTATTCTTTATTTAATATCTTTTTCTTGAAAATACTTTGAAATCCATGACTTTCAACCTTTAAATTGATTGAGTTTTACATTTGCAAAATTAGATAGAAACAAAGGCAGAGGTGTTATGAAAATACTTTCTTATTTCTATGTAATTAACGTTATAAACGTCTTGAAACTTTCAACCATTCATTTGCTTTGTATATTTGCTTATTTTTACAGATTTAGAAAAAGAAACCGTTAAACATTTAGAAAACATAAAAAATCAATAGGAAGATCTACATGTATTTGTCATTTTCTTAAGGTTTGCAGAAAGCCGTCAAAGCAAATGCAATAAGTTATCCATATAGGTTTTCTGGCTCTAGTATAATTTTACTAATTCATCGTAAATGCGACTCTTTTAGAAAAAAATGTACCACAATTCACTATTCAACGCAGGCACTCTTTCCTGCAAAAGAACAATCGGATCTTGCTCAACCAACCCAATGACCGCTTTCATTTCTTTCTTCAAATTAATATATTTTCATGAATTAGCCCTATAAAGAAAAACATGAATAGGTCATGTTTGATAACGTACTCACTTGAAATTTCTGCGCATGTCAAGGCACGGCAATATTACTTATTTAAAGTTAATATGTCCAATCTTATGGTTTCTTTTAAATGTATTTCGCTTACAAATCAATGTTGTCATAAACAAGTGCACAACATAAATTCCTTAAGGTAGCTTTAGATTGCCCCAATACTCATGACGGAATAGTATTTAAAGAATGATTTTAAAATTTTTAACCACGGCT
>CM037788.1:31140567-31157965 GCA_021229015.1 Solen grandis | reverse complement strand
TGAAAATACGTGTTTCTAGTTTTGAAATGTATGCATATAGATACACTGTTCAAAAATTGTTAAGCAGATAATAAATAAAATGATCATCAGGTGGTTCATTTTAGATTATACGTAAATAACGTTATATTAACATATTTATCTGGGGCAATGTTTTTATTTGATTCTCGGCCATCTTTGATCAGTTTTAAATATCTTCCTGATTATTTTAGTTGATGACTTTTTTTCAACTGTTCATGTAATGGAGAATCCGTTCATTCATTGCTGAATGTCTACAAGGACCCTTCTTGTGCTCCTTATTCTTTGCTCTGCATCGAGAAAGTGTTGCACGAGCCTTTCCATTGAATTTTCCAGAGGAATTGTAAACAGTTGCCATACATACATTCTTTGTTAAACGTTTTTAATATTTATGTTCCATTCCCCATTTATTGACTTGTATAGAGTTGAGTACTCGTAGTGCCGTTACGATGTTTATTTTTTTCAGACTGTAAACATTAAAACTAGTGTACTCAGTCGATGAGAGTTTGGCTTTTTTGATTTTGAATAAATTATTTATCTACTTCAGACATTTAAAAAAAACATATTCCACAACACCTATACAAAGGTAATCAGATGCCAAAATAGATCGCGTTTTACAGTTACTACTGAATACACAACAAGCACGTTTATTTTATTTTTATTTTTTTTTATTTACCAATATCAAATATAAAATGGCATTTTGTATGTTACATAGTTGGAATTAACTGGATATCAGCAGTAAACGATACATCTTTTTTTACAATTAGAAAAATACATTGTCATTGTCTCAAAATCACGCATGTTCGATTGTTGTTAATTAACAAACTTGATATAAAATGTATATGAAAATGTAAAATAAAGGTCTAATAATAGATAATGATGTTTTTCTCTCTCTCTCTCTCTCTCTCTCTCTAAATATCGTTTCGAGTGTAAGATATTACATATAAAACTACTCCTCATATTCCTTCTCAAATGGTAAATACGGTCTTCGAGTATATATACCGGTATGTAACATGAGACAAAAGCGTTATATTGGTAAATCAAAGATCTTAGAAGGAGCGTTGTTAAACATTGTTCAAAATTGTTGAAGAACAATACTATACCTTTATTGTAGTTCTGCCTATTATGAACGAACCATGACTGTTCAATGCTTTTGGAAAGGCCACTCGAAGACAATGTTCATTTGTACAAGTTCTCCCAATATTATATATAAAGACCTTGAGTTTTAGGCCAACGTAGGCATGGTTTATCCATTGGACAATTTTCAGAATCTTGAGTGCTTCTGAAAATGAAAAAAAAAAACACATCCACACTACTTCAAACATTAGATTCTTAGACTGAGTAGAAATGAATTCACCATGCCTTCCTGTTTTATGAAATATTCAAGATCATGGCTAACTGGCATAAAATAAATACCTTGATAACTAACAAAACTTGTTAAGAAATTAAATATTCGGGTATTTTATTAGGGAAACAAGAATGATGAAACTCGTGCGTAAGTATTTTAGGTATCACTTAGCACTAAATATTGTTGGAGGAATTCGATCTGTTCAGCAAATGATCCATTTGCCACGAATTAGTTAGATAGAAAGAAAATAGAAAAGAAAATGTTTACTTTATACAAAAATGAAGAGAGAATTCATTCTTCTGTCATTACGCATAGGCCTGACAATTTGTTTAGTTACAGTAATTTTGTTATTGATAACACCTCATGCACCTCAAACGTGTTTCCAAATTGGCGAAATGGGGTTTTTATCTTTGATATAGGAACAATTTCTAAAACAGTACTGTTATTAGTTTTTGCAATATCTTATCACTCAGAAAAAATTGTCCTCATATCATTCATAGTGCTATTAAGGTTGGTGAGAAGTAACAATGGCTCTTCACTCCTACCCGGTGATCGGCTCCCACAATTCAACTAATCATTGCCCGTTATGACGGTGTAGTTAATTACACAATGGTACAGTGCGGGTAGCACCGCTAATTGACGGGAGATTGTCAATATCTACACGAGCGCACTGCAATGACATCTTGGTGACGCTGGGCTAGTCACATGACCTGTAATTGACAGAAAGCTGTGTACATAGTAACCCCAATCTCCCGCCTTTCTACTACGTTTCGGTTTTTCGAAGAGTTGGCACATGGTTGTTCCTAATTCGATCGGAAAATTTTGAATTGGGCCATTTGAATAAATGACAAACAACCAACATGGGCACGGCATTGGAGTAAATTTAAATAAACTGGAATTCTCGTGTGTTAAGTGAGATCGTGTTTCTAAACTTTGAATATGGGTGTCAAAAGTACATTCGTTATTTTTCTTGGATTGCTATATTTCGCAGTAAGTTATTGTTGTGTTTTGTTTCTTTTCCTTTTTTTTATAACCAAACTATATGGCAATTTATTTTAAAATCAACCACTACATTTGCTTAACCGTACTTGCGTTAATAAAACGTTTTCATCTGCGTGACAGTTTATAATATGCCAATTCTTTTATACTGTATAGTTAAACGTCTAAAGTTCTGGTACAAACATATGTATGTTTAATGAGATCGCTTCAGAAAATAAAAGGCAAACATGATCAGCTCATCCTGAACATTTTTTTTTAATTCATCTGCACATGGGTATAAAAAAACCCAGGAGAGATGTCATTTTCATAATAAGACTGGACGGACTTAATAAGATTAATATTCGTGGGTTTTACTTTGGAACTTAAGTTAATTAGCTGTCCGAGTGGGTGGGATTAAAGAATGTTCGTGCGTGTGTGTTTAATAAAAGTACGTAACACAGTTTCAGTTTGTTTTCACAAAGCCTCATATGTGTTGAGAATTTTAATTTACGCCAGAGCATGAAATGGATGGCTTACTTAAATGAAGGGGGCTAGAATGGTTTTACAAAGGAAACAGTTCCTCGCACATACACTATCTCGTTTATAATAATTAAGTATTATTTTTCGATCTATATAGTGACTTGCTTTAACTCTTAAGAGTTTTTAAATATGTGTCCAAAGAAACTTGTAATATTTTTATCAAATTTTACTTAAATGTTAAATTGTTACTGACCTATCAACTGTTGGATTACTTTTGTTTGTAAAAGCAAGTTGTAGTATTTTCTTTTGTGAACATACATACATACATACATGTACACACTCACACATACACGTGTCCGCGTAATGGACATAAAACATGTACGTACACATAGGCATGGAAATTAGTAAGTCATGATTTAGAGGTCATTCATAGAATGGTGATCTATTGTTGTGTGTATTAACAATTTGCACATGCTTTTTAAAATCAATTTAAATGCTCAGAGATTTTGCTTATCTAATTTTAGATCAAGTTTCCCGCGATCAATAAAGAATTGGGCCAAAGCCTAGCGTAAACAAACACTCTCCATTTATCTCTTTTTAAAAACTGAAAGAATGGGGAATGCCTAGATAATAATGAGAATAAATCATACAAAGCTCTCTCAAGATTGTCAATATAAACACATTGTCCATGAGTTGTCATATAGAACAAATCAAGATTTTCAACCGATAATTATCTCGACGTTTAATGATAAATTAATATTTAGTTTAAGAAATTTATTATAAAATCAGATAAAAAATGTTGAAAACGGGATAATACTGAACAAAGACGCGCTAGATTGGTGCCTAAAGATAAAATATTGACTTTATGGAGAAAACTTATATATTAGATGGTAGAGATGCCACCAGTCTTTGTAGCTTTAAACGTATTGACTGGACATTGTGTGAACTAAATTTTTATTGTATTGTAATTTATTGTTAAAATTGTAAAACCCTAACTATAATGTATGTATAAATGTGGGGATTGGGCGTGGAGTATTTTTGCATAGAATATATACTATTATATACATAATGCATAGCCACAGTTCCATTTTATTCATGTTTTTTCCCATATATAGATATACAAAGGACGGTTTTATGATAAACATGTTAGAAATACACACTGTTTATCTATTCGAAAGGAACGATCCAATTAATTATTTAGACAACACAAATCACGCGTCACCTATCAAAGGAAAATACGATTTGATTGATTGTTCATTGCAGACCAGGGAATCGTGCATGGACAATTTATATGTTACCATCCTATAAAGATCACTTTGAGCTGCGACATTGTCGCAAATTGTATCCCGTTGAAGGCGGACAATACTACTACTTGCTGTTGAATTGCAGACTTGAAAACAGGACTTGTAATGACATTCTGGCATTTCACTATTTCTTATAATCATGATGCATGTACATACTACATGTAGTATAGTAATGGACGGTACTGAAATTAAATGCGACACTGCACAACAAAGCCATGTATTCGCCGAACCCAGTGCATGAAGTCGATCTTTTGGGAATATTTGTTTCGGTATTCAGTTTCTGCGGGTCTACATCTAATACAAGCCTGTATTTGGAAAGCTTTTTATGTTTCTTATAGTAAAATTCTACCATGATACTTAAGTGATTGAGATAAGATGTTACCGATATTTTAAATTATGTCAGTACGATAACCCCCGGGGCCTCAAATGTATGACCACGTGACTTTCACACGATTTATTGGTGACGTGTAGTGTTTTTAAATATCGATATCATTTATGTTGTTTTAGAATGTGATCAATTGCATACATATGTGCATATAAAATGAGCCCCCCCCCCCCCCTCCCCCCAAAAAAGGAAAAATAAAAATGGGGGGAAACAGAAATAGAAAAAAAGTTTTTTAAGTAAATTCAGACCGGTTGACTGTCGGCTGGGAGTTGTGGCGTGCTCCTGTAATCCAGCTACTTGGAGGCCCGGGTCTGAGGACGGCTTGAGGTCGGGAGCCCTGCTGTCAGATTGTCTGTGTCGATCGGGCGTCCGCACTAAGCCCGGCATCAATATGGGCCACTCGGGAGAGCCCGGGCGGTCCAGGTTGACTAAGGAGGGACGTACCGGCCCAGGGTGGTGACACAGCAGGCAAAAGTCCCCGTGTCGCGCAGTAGTGGGATCGCGCTCGTGAACAGGCATCTGTCAGCAGCCCGGCCGATATAGCTGGACTCGACCCTTTTTATTAATTTATTTCCATTAAATGATTGATCTGATTTTTCAGGCGTAGTCTGTTGCCGATTTTAATCGTATATACCACACATACATTTTTTTCTTATGTATGTGCATTTTATAACATAATATCTAACTAAAACCATGCATGTGTATTACTTTAACTTACCCATTTAAGGGTTTCTCATCTTCATTCTAATTTCAAGACCAATAAATATTTGATAGTTACAATAAAATACCAAGGTATTGTTTAGTTCGCCGATGAATGACCGTTGTCTCCTCACAAAAGACAATAGATTTAATCCTAGCGACAATTAAACAATGGGTCATTGTGTCCTTTGATTTACGGTGTTGAAAAAATAAGATCTTTGAAAAAAATAAATGGGCTGAGTCATGTGGAGAAGAACTTCGTGTATTATTTCTGGCAGCACTATATCAGTTGTCATCGTAGTCCCTGTATCGCAACTGGGCCACCATAGTCAATATTTTAGAGACCGGTCCCGGTGGCCGAGAGGTCGTTGGTTTGATCCCCGGAAAACACATTATAACAAAGTTGTAAAAAAAAATATAATAGTACTAGCATAGCTCCCTTGCTTGGCGCTCAGCACATAGGAGTATTTCCAGGACTGTTTGGCTCTGTGTCAGGATATTTCAGTCATTTGGAGACGATGTCTACTTGAGACAGATATAGTGCTGCCACACTGCAGTATCACGCCGTAGCCATGTGGCATGATACCACACCCAGTCACATTATTCTGACACTGGGCCAACCACTCCTAGAAATACCCTAATATGTTAAGCGCCAAGCAAGGGAGCTCCAGTGCCGTAGCTAACTTCAGTAAGATTTCAAACCATTGGTTTTAATCTAATGCAACCATTATCGAACATCACGCCAACAAATCTACTTTCGTGCAAGTTAGAAACAAACAGGCATGCTGGCATCATTTGAGCCTTTCTTTATCTTGCTACTATTGTTTCTTAAAATTTACTTAAAAATAAATTAAATGTTTGTTGTTTATTTATTGGGTTTAACGTCCCACCGAAAGTATTTCAATCATTTGGAGACGAAATCTTCTTGAGATAGATATAGCGCTGCCAGAATCACGCTGTAGACATGTGGCATGATACCACACCCAGTCACATTATCCTGACACCGGGCCAACCAGTCCGCAACTACCCTTATATGCTGAGCGCCATGCATAATATACATAAATATACAGCATATACATGCCTGTATCTTACATCATATCAGACCTTTATCTATCATATCAAATACATGTCATGACTGGATGGAAAAGAAGCGCTTAATGTCGGTTTAGAGGAACATATCATAGTGATTTATGTATTTAAGTTATACATTTAAAATCTAAATTTTTTTATGAAGACTCTTCAAAATAAGGTGTGTGAAAACAAAGTCAGAGGTCAAGTCTTGAATCTGAGTCTGAGGTTATATTTTCGTTACCCTCTGTGTTCCCGTCTGTATAAAATCATATCATTTACATCATATTAATTTTCATCGTTACTTTCGTATCACGTCATTTCACATCATATCAGCATTTCATTATTTGAAATCTTCAACCCACGTGTTGACATATTACGGCATATCAGATACCTTAAACTTGTTTTAGGTCTTTGGACATATATAAAGCTCTTAATATAAGAAGGTTCAAACTGAGCAGTACAATCACGAGCTATAAACACACCCCTTTCTCATATATAAGACAGACATTTTCTCCCAAAATGAATTCTACTGGTATATTCAAAAGAAATAATTCGTAGAATTTAATGAACTTTTGAAACCTTCCTGAACACATGCTATCTATTGTTAGATAATTTTATTGTTAATCTAAATCACTTTCATTCATAAGGCCATCACTAAAAATATGTTTGCTGTGCTCCGACTCAGAACTGTTTAGTGGGGTAGGTTGGAAAGGATTTTGTTGTTGCTGCTGTTGTTGTTTCCTGGGGTAAGTTGGTAAGGATTTTTGTTGTTGTTGTTGTTTTCCATGTTTTGAAGAAAACTTCAGAGAATATCCGACTGATAATGGCATGAAATCAACAGAAATAACGGAATGAATTAAATCGACCAAAAGAGTGAAATTTGGATAGCTGGAAAAATCGTCTGTCTTGGGCAAAAAAAAAAAAAAAACATAATAAAAATATGAGTCGGTTCCGATTCTCTTGAGTTGGTCAGAGCAAACAAACATATTTTAATTGGCCAATTTAATAGGAAAAAAAATCTGAAATAAAATAAAATACTGCTTATATAACTTGTTCATGTGACTCATACACAAGGCAACTACATGCCTAGCTTATATAAATACGAAGTGTAGGTTCTACTCATTGCATTGTGTTACGTATGATAATCATATCTATTGGAAATAAATAATACAAAACTAATGATTGTAAACAAAACACCAGCTCTTCTGGGCTGACGAAGTGTCATGAATGTCAATAGATTTTATACAAGAGGTATCGGTAATGATGAGGATCTCGGTTGTCAGGGAGCTATCAATTATTCCTGTTTTACCACTGGCTTATCAGTCAATCGGAGACAACAATGACACATGTACAAAGGGTGTTGGTATTCTAAACCAGTCCGCATGCTATTGTTATGTGTAATGGTAGATCTTAGTATATGCAGAGACCGTACGAGAATATTGCGAGGTGTTCTAAATAACGAAAGAGGTGGCCTATGTTAAACCTCTGTTAATTAAAGGGTGTCTTCCCAACTGTCCCACTTTTATATAAAACAGTAAAAATCAAGGTGGGACAGTTGGGAATCATGCTTAATTGGATAACAATAGACTGTCATGGATGAGTGACTATAGTCTTTACCTAAATGGATGGAATATTTCAGTGCAATTATTTGTCTTATTGTCTTATATTATTAAGAGCAATTTGCAATAGTATTTATGGTTAGTAATATATTGCATTAGTATTTATAATAAGTTATATGCTATTAGCAAAATTATTTATAATAAGTATTTATAATACTTATTATGTTTTAGGATGTTGTCAGTATTCTCTCTCTCTCTCTCTGAAATGAAGAAAACAAACTCTTTATGTTTTCATATATTTATTATTTTTATTTCATGTGTCATGAACAAATCAAATAAAGACAGGGCTATATTCGGATGTGGTACAATTTATTGTATTTTGTTTTAATTTGAAAACAAGCATTTCATTTAAACAACTGTGACATTCCACCCTACTGATCTGTTCTATACAGAGTTACTCGTCAAACCGAATCAAATGCGATGCACAATCGGCATACTCCATCACAGTGATTTCTTCAGCCATGTACTTGTGTTTCAGGGCAGACAGTCTCTGTTCAAGTTGTCGGTATTTCCTCCTCTTCTTTTCTCTCACTCCTCCGGCACTGTGCTGAAGAATTTTGATAGCATTGGCAGCTTCAATCCTTTGTATTGTTTCCAAGAACTTGTAAATGTTCGGATGTGACTGTCTCATACTTTTCTTTAGTTTGTTGTGCCAGCCTTCCAAGTTGTTTGTTGTTCTTGGTCCTTCTGTCTCGAAATGGTTCCAGTTGTCCTTGTCTCCCTCAACCCAATGTTCAGTGACATAGTCTGTGAACCTTGAAACATCCACTGGAATCTCTGCATTTTCAGCATCCGTCAGTGCGACAAACCACACATCTTCAACATGTTGTATGGGGACTAGAGGCAGAACTGCAGCTCTTCTTCCTAGTTTCTTAAAGTCCTCATTCTCAGAATACAGTCCAACTAAGCCAAGCTTCTGTATCTTCCGCCAAACACACTGTGTGTAATGAAAAAAACACCCTTTCACATTCACATTTGGAAACACTCTGCGAGCTGCCTGCTTGGTTGCTGCCTCAAAGTCTATCAGGAGTGTGTCTGGTCCCAGTTCCATTCCTATTTCCCTGCATTTCTGTTGAAGATGTTGAAAAAGTCTGCAGTAAATCCTTTCACTTTTTCCAGGCAGAAGGGCAAACACTAACGGATACATGTGTCCATCAATATATCCATGGAGTGTGTAGACCTGGCTGAATATGTCTGGGCACACATAAAATGTTCCGTCTCCATATATGGTTGGGTTCTGTGCCAGATGCTGGAGATTTGTTCTTGTAGCAAAAATCAGCATCCTGTTGTCATTCTCTGCCTCATCAACCAGTAGGAACTGCTCACCAGTGTGCGTTTCAGTCCATTTTCCATCCAAATCTATGTCACTCCTGGACTTTGGTATCCCCGGTCTCAATGCACCTCTTTCCCTGTATAGAGATGACTTGGTGGAGGGGAAGGTTGGTAATCCTTTGCAGACTTGTTCTGCATCTTCGTCCCATTCTCTGTCTCTCAGACTGGATATGACTTCTTCATATATTGACGGAATCGGCGTGGTTTCTTCGCGTGCCCTCTTTCGCATGAGTTGATTTATTTCATGGCGCTTCAGTTCCATGTGTTCGGCTGCATGATTATGGGTATTGGTCACAGAAACTGGAATGTTGTCAGCTGTTGTGATTTTAGCAGAACAGGTTCGGACATGACAGACCCAGTACACCCTTGTTGGTTTTCGGTTTTTGACCTGGTATCTGAATCCATTGTAAACCAGACTATCACCACCACGTTGGTTCTTGACAAACTGCACACTCACTTGTGCATTTGCCATTTTAGCTTATAATTTCAGACGATGTTACTTAGTGAAATTTTACTATCAAATGAAGACATTTACATCAGAATGTAAATATATTGTATCTGATACAGTTCAGTTCATTAATGAGATATCACAGTTTGAAAGTCACAATAAATTGATAACCAAAAATGTTAATTACTTCAAATCAAATTGTTTACCTTAAGTAGTAAACTGCTAGATCAAAGGACTTGTTTGTATTTCTTAATCCAATCACTTAGCAATATATACAGGATAAATGGACTTTAGTTGGACCAATCAATTAACACAATTTAAAGAAAAAAGTAGCAGAGGTGATAATTTTAAAAAAATTTTTTTTTCACATAAGCTTTAAAGCCAGAGATCAAAGGAATGCATGTTTACACTATAAATTACAATTAATTTAGTAACCCTAATTAATGGACCTTAATAAACACATTTTAGAAAGAAATAATACAATATAACTAAAACATGAAATTTTACCTCTTAAAATACAAAATCAAAAAAAAAATCAGAAACAAAATCAGATAATACAACTTCAATTCATTTTAATGTGTTGTAGTTTGAAATAGATTATAATCCCTTATCAAAACACACCCAGCAAGGTGCTAAAAATCTTGAGTGGGACAGTTGGGAAACAAAATATCAAAAAGTGGGACAGTTGGGCATAAACCAATTAAAGATTACACAATATGTAGTGAAATATAAATTTCAGGCCATCCTTTGAGATAGCTTCAAGTGGCATTAATAATTTAAGAGTAAACACGGAAAATGGTCCTGTAAATAGAGATCTTTATAATGAAGTAATAGTTCACGTTCCTGGCATGTTAGCGCCTCGTGAATACCTGTCTGATAACATATAAAACAACATTATGTTTTCATACAGTCCGAATTGGTCTATAGGCTGATAATAGGCGGGCTGTCGATTGACTTAGCGCTTTTCTTTTTTCCTTTATATTCTATTATATGCATTGTTATTTATCATAATCTGTATTCGATTTTAAGAAAAAAGATTTCGATCATAATTTTGTGATGGAGATAAGAAAGTGCGTCACGTCAGTGTTTCAAAACACGATAAACCCTCCGGTCACAACGTTTGGCCCACGTGACTAGCACGAAATTACTGGTGACGTGTACAATTTTAAATACATGTATTGTGATTAGTTATAATTTCTTCCAATAGTATGAGGTTAGTCACACAAAAAAGTGCTAATCAAACATTGTCAATAAAAATATAAAGAAAAAGTAAGCCCCCCCCCCCCCCCCCCCCTCCAATAAAAAGGGTTTTTAAGTACATTCAGACCTGTTGACTGTCGGCCGGGAGTTGTGGCGTGCTCCTGTAATCCAGCTACTTGGAGGCCCGGGTCTGAGGACGGCTTGAGGTCGGGAGCCCTGCTGTCAGATTGTCTGTGTCGATCGGGCGTCCGCACTAAGCCAGGCATCAATATGGGCCACTCGGGGGAGCCCGGGCGGTCCAGGTTGACTAAGGAGGGACGTACCGGCCCAGGGTGGTGACACAGCAGGCAAAAGTCCCCATGTCGCGCAGTAGTGGGATCGCGCTCGTGAACAGGCACCTGCCAGCAGCTCGGCCGATATAGATGGACTCGACCCTTTTTTTCTTCCTTTTTTTTTTGTTTATTTTTGTTCGCTCATTCATCCATCTATGTAGTCTTATCTTGACTTTGATGACATCGGAAATTAAATATATTGTATATGTACACTATTATCACATAATATAAATCTCACACATCTCAGGACGACGCTGATTAAATTTTAATTTAAGAAGGCTCAGAATGTCTTTTGTTTTATTTTGAATATGGGACAGTACAGGACGACCGTTGTTTAAGTTTAAATTTGATGAGCTCCACGATGGCTTTTTATTACATGTAATTTGCAAGACGTCCGTTGATTCATTTTGACTTTGGGACAGCTCCTCAAATATTCCTTGTTCATGGTACGTCGTATAAAATTTAGTTCGCTGGACATTTAGAGATCTTTCCAAGGCTTGGGATATATATTATATTGATCAAGCAAAACGGATCTCTTAATCAATGTGTAACTGTATGCTGTTCTTTGTTATAAGAATGGAATCGCTTAACTTCCTGCATGTAGGTTTCAAACTTTATTGATCGCCATGCATAAAGAATAGCAAATAAAATTATTGATTTGTCACATTCTTTATCAAAATATCATAGTTCTTTCTTTTTGCCGATAACTTATTGACTTCTTAAACTAGACGAGTCCTTAATAGACAAGCTAACATGCTGTTGCTTTTGTTGTTGTTGTTGCTGTTGGTTTTTGCTGTTTTTAACGTGTCTGTAAAATAAAAATATACAGGCGCACATATGAATTTTCTTCTTGAATTAAATTCTTTCTATGCACCATAACTTCATACAGGCTCGTTTTGACGAATTTTGGCAAACAGAGCAGAGCTCCTGGATGGATCTCCTCTGTTTATAGTCATGTCATATTGTAGTCCAGATTCTATACAGTCTGCAGTCAGCTGTTTTCAATGACATTTGAAAGTTCAGTAATTTCATATTCTTTTTATCATAAATATATACAGGGAAATTCATGAGGTCGTGGGTGTGATCCCAGGCCCCGACATACGCACTTTAACCCTTACAATGCTATGGGCACTTGTGACTACATTGAGACATGTGCAGACCAATGTCAGTCTGCATATCCGTGCAGTCTAATCAGTCAATAAATGTTCAGCAGGTACCCCCATAAACAAGTACTGGTAAGCTCAAAAAACAACAACAACAACAAAAAAAAAAAAAAAAAAAAAAAAGGACAAATTAAGAAAATTTGCATCGTAAGAGTTAATTGATCATGACTGGCATGACACCCTGTGTAAAAAGATGACAATACTCAGGATCGACATCGTCGGATAACAAATTGCTGCTGGTTTCATATCTCTCCATACATAAATGAGATTTAAATAAAGATACAATTAAATGAATGAAGAGTAATGGAAGGATTTGACGGTAGGTGTCTGAAGATGTAGAATGGAGTGTGAGGGTTATTGTTTGACTGGTCGGGATAATGTGCTTGGTGTCATACCACGTGGTGTGATATCGCAGTGGATGTACTAGCATAAACATTACCTCATGTTGATAAAAGTCCAAAAATGACCAAAATACTTGTCCAGCTAGTGTTCTGTAACGATTATATATGTCTCGGCCAAAGATCGAACATATGGCCGTTGTCTTCCATATCGGATTCTTATAAGTGAGAGATGAAAATGTTGCAAAACCTTTATTTGGTCGACACCCCCCCCCCCCTACTTACTTCTCCAATGTAGGATTTTGTGATCGTTCTACCCTGTAAAGCATCTTTTATCCCTTCCGTCCCGTCTGAAACAGTTTATTGTTAATACAAGATTTTCACTTTTTAAATCAATAAATCGATAAGTAAGGACTGAAAGCCATGCCACAGTCCAATTGCTCCTTTAAAGAGTAAAGATTATATAACTGTTGTATGTGACAAGTCCAAGTAATAGCATTTATCCGCTCGGTCTGCATATCATAGTAAAGTCGCATTATTTATTTACATATAGAAAATTGTGTCATGCTCCAACAGATCAATAAAATAGCACTTTTATTAAGATTTCAGCATGGCACTCATTTTTACGGGGAATGCAGTATTTTCAGCTAGGATGTGCTAGTACATGTGAAAATAACGGCTGGTTCCATTTTTTATACATGTACTTTATGTTAACTAAAATGACGATGTTACATCCCAACACATATACCGTTTATTCTCCCCTTCAGTTGGCGTAAAACAGTGGTCGAGAGGGCTATCCCTTGCAACACCTTATGATAAAATCTTGAGCGCCGGGAAGCATAAGTTAGGTTTCTATGGAAATATATAACAGTATACAAAGCGCGTTATAGTAAATATCCTTGTTTTGAAAACATAATAAAAACATAATATTTATACATGTAGTAAATGATATTCAAGTTGTTGAAATTATTACAATCCACGCTGTATAAATTAGCAGTATGTTTTGAGAAAGCCATGGTGTCAGTTATGAAACAATTTTGCAAAGTAAAATTATCAATATCTTTAAGGTGCGTATGTCGATGTGTAACCACGCAAATGAAGATGGATTGGACCAGTACTTTGCGCATATGAAAGATTCAGTTTTCGAAATTGAACTTTAACCTTTCAAATTCTTGTCTATGAGCATATGAACAACCCTTACTGAACGGAATTATTTTTATATTCTTTAACTCTCACCAAATACCACGCAAATACATACGAACTATTGCATTACATTTACAAACAGTTTATGAAAAGTAAAAAATGTCACATAAAGCATTTTCGTGCAACTTTCAATAGCGTATTGGCTAGGTTACCCTGTATGTGTAAACAGGGTGCTTTTTGTACAGTGTCCTGAACGTTTCTACGGCAAACACCAGTTAACATACAGTACTGAAAATGTTCAGTGACATATTGATCATGTAAGTGTGGATAAAAGACCTCCGACTGACTTTTAGATTAAAACCAGGCGTCGTTTTCTGTGAAAATGTAGAGTCAACATTAGGTTGTTTGGGTTTATTTTTATTGGGAAATTGTAGGTTATTTATGTTTATTCTCAGGTATGTGAACATTTAGTAATCAAACGGACTTACTGTGAAATCAATAATTTTCTTGGGACAGTAATTTTCGTTCGATTTTGTGGTGGGTTTTATCCACGAATATTAATCCTCACGAAAACTTGTCACTTATATGGACCTCACGTTTTCTAGAACATAGATCCACGAATAAATGTTCTCAACGAAATTTAATGTCAACGAAAGTTAATGATTTTTACAGTCTTGGAACGAAATGAGCCAGATTTATTTGGCAGTGTTATTCTTCTATGAAAATTCGAACACCAACTTTTATTTCGCCAATGCATACACATTTGTTGGGAAAAGTGGTATAAATAAACATGCTTGCCATAATAAACTAACATACCAAATGTTCTATTTACGCTCAGTTCTTAAGAGGGTGTTACATACATGTGTTTTGATCAACATATACATGTATTGTCTCAGGTTAGTTCAAATTCCCACATCTCACGCCGATGGGAGTATCAACAATTTATACTACGCCCTTTGGATTTTCTATCTATCTATCTATCTATCTATCCCAGAAAAGATCAAGATAGATTATAATATTACATTCTGCAATTTTGTTTCCCTTAGAAAATAAGTGTAATGTCCAACAAGACGTGTAATATATAGATTAATAAAGCGGTAACGGAAATACATAAGTTAACTCTGTCATTAAATTAATTATTTCGTGAATTAAATAAGGTGTTTATGCCGATCAAAATCCATATCACATTCAAGTTGAAAATTGATGTAGATGCTAGCTGGACCTAGTCAAGGTACCTATACATCCTAGTCTATCTCTCTCCCGGTAATGCCATATCCTCTCGCGAGGAGGTAGACGTGTTTGCGCGTCAAAAATTGTAAGAAGTGTTAAAAGTTGTTAGAAAAAAGAAGTTAAAGGTATTAATGAGAAACTTATTTTTTTTCTGTGGAAAGATGTAAAAACAGGGAGCTGGTCAACTAGGTACGTTGAGACATGTAGTATAAAGAAATAAGAGTTTACAATAGTCTAGCTGAGGTTGCAGTAAATAATCAATCTGCCAGTATGACACTTTTTTTGTCTCTTTTGAGGAATGTGCATATACGATATGGAATGATATCATTGAAGTCCATCCAAGGTAGATGAATATACTATAAAGACACAGTCACACACGAACCATTTTACGAAGAATGATCTTATATGGGATGATGGGATGGGACTGGTCATACATGTATGTGGTTAAAAACAAAGTCATGTGGTTTAGATCTGTTTTTTGTTTGTTTGTTTTTTTTTTCATTGTTATCGTAGATTGAAACCCTGATCAAGTCCTAATTGCCAACCAGCCATATTTCATATTATATTGAATATTTGCATGCTGAGCGAGCGCATAGGACGTACTGTAGTGAATGTGCGATTGATTATTAGCCGATGTAAGATCTACTTTCAGTTTGGGCTCGAACGCAGAGTGCATTTGTCCCCGGAGGATGTTAATAAAATGTCCTTTTTGATCAATAATGTTTATTTTATAGCCGATCTAAATAATTCATGGAGTATTTTGTATTTATAACACGTTTATGGTTATGTCAGTCATAAAACTGCCTTTTGTGTGAGTTAATTCTTTGAAATAATCGATTATATTTTATTAAGTATTGATAACTGGTCATGAGATCTGGCAGGTATTGAAACAAGAGACATAGACTAAGACCTGTCGAATTGTTGCTTAGCAACAACAGTTTTTGTTGCCTTTTTCTGAGATGTTGAAAGTTCATGATATCAGTGAGTCCCTCTGGGTAATCGAGCTATTATGAACCATTTGACATGCAATGTAGAGGCCGACACAAGGGAACATGAGTACTTATCTAGATCAACGCTCCTGCTAAAGGCCTCCAGGTCTGGCTGATCCACCGTCATGATCGAGTGTAACATATAAAGATGTATTTTGGCTGGGTTGCTAAAGTTACCTCCCTTGTTTTACAAGATTAAAATATATACCGGACGATATATACTGGTGGGTTGTATTACCGTGGTATTTAGCTTTCAGAAATAAGTTACAAATAGAAGAAGAAGCACACACATGAAATATTTATCTTCCAGTAATCCTCAACATTTCTTTGATAAAATAAATGAGTGTCACTTCTATAGAACAATTTCTCCTTGATAAAAATATTGACAATGTAAACACTACGTAATATATTTCAGAAATTTCTTGGTAGGATATTACCAATGCATATATAAACTTCACCTCTAGTAATCTTTTTAGATCAAATATCATCATAATAAATTTTCTGTGACGTCAGGATGCTGTCCTGCAACAGTTGGAATGATTTTTAATTATGTTGTATATATTTATTTTTTAATTATTGTTTCAAAATAAGTCTGGTAGAAAATATGTTAAATTTCCATAGAATTTTGGTTGTTAAAAGGGCATTTTAGAAGAAATGCAAAATCTCACTTGGAAATAGCTCATGCCTTAGGTTTTAAAGTTTTGACAGATAGCACATAGTATGTGTTTACTTTTAGAATACAAATGATATTGAGACAGAATTCATGAAACCAATTTTCTTCTTTTTTCTGAATACCCCGGTAGTATACGACCACCGGTAATACCCTACCCGAGTATATATAAAGAGGATAACGGCTTTTTTATGCTCTCCCCACACCCTTGTTTTATTTTTTCTCCGGGACTTGTAAAATGTCAGCTATTAATTTTAGTTGGGGCAAAGTGACCATAAATATGCCACAGAATGAAAATATCACAAAGTGACGGCATAATAAACCTCATAGGTATTTGGCTCGTATGTCCAAAACCTATTTCCTATGTAATACATATATGATAAACCTGATTGATGTTGGATCTGTCTGGTACAGTAAAGATATAGAGAACTACTTAAACCATTCACTCGTGGACCAGTTAGGTAACAGTCACCATTGTATGTGTTAAATCACACAAAACAACTTTTTTTAATTTTTAGATTATGTGCAAAATCAACTTTGTGGAACAACTGTATTGGCATTTTTGAAGATTGCTATATATAATTATCAATTATGCTGCGATATGTGCTCTGGTGTGTTAGTTATCTCTAACAGTTTACAGTTTATTTATTCTTT
>CM037788.1:31104907-31140467 GCA_021229015.1 Solen grandis | reverse complement strand
GGAACCGGCCAGCTGGAGGGCCATTTGGCTGGAGCCCAGGCTGGGTCCACCATCATAAATGTACAGGTAGTCAGTATGAGCCTCTGTGTTGACGTCAAACTGCAAAAATGCAATATAAAAACCAGTCCTTGAAAAAAACTACTAAATATTTAAATGAATTTTTCTTGTTCAAAAAACAGTACATGCAGTGTAATTTAATTCTATAAGGAGTAGAGTTTGGAGTTTGGCTTTAAGCTTGTGATCAAATTCATTTTTTTAAACTTTTGAGAACTCGAGTCCCGACAGCTTACATTTATTTCTTTCAACATCGCTTATGAAATAAATTCTTATAATGAAACTGATCCTTCTGGATTGTTCTTGAGTTGGACCAGCACGCTGCATGTGGGAAGATCATGACAGATTCTTACTCAATAATGGAGTTTAAAAACACAACCTTTGTATTCACAGTCATGTACAATGTCATAGCAACACAGCAGTGTACATGACTCTGGATACAACGGTTCTTCCCTCAAGTAGGTGCACTAAATGAGAAATCTGGGAAGAACCCCTGTTTCTCCCATATGCAGGTACTGGGAGGAACCACTGTTCCTCCCATATGTAGGTACTGTCTGATAACTGGGAAGCACCCCTGTTTCTTCCATAATTATGTAGGTTCTGTCAGTGAGATACCTGGGAAGAATCCCTGTTTCTCCCGTATGTAGGTTCTGTTAGTGAGATACCTGGAAAGAACCCCTGTTTCTCCCATATATAGGTTCTGTCAGTGAGATACCTGGGAAGAGACCTACTTCCTACACTGCCACAGGCACACGGCATTTTTATCCCTTTACGTCATACAGCCTTGTTTTGACTCAATGGCAAACTGAGGAGAACTACTGAAAAGGTGCTGTCTGATCAGGGTCTCCTCTGTTTGCTCATACAATAATGAAGCTCAGATCTTACACAGTCTGTATAGCAAAGAGAAATCCCTTGTTTCATATACCATTTAAAAGATCAGTAAATTAATATTCATCAAGGCATTAATTTGTTCATGAATATTAATAAGGTGAAGGGCTAAGGTACTATATGATCATTAATTTTTGTTGGGGTCTAATTTTTGTAAATTTCGTTAATGGCTTTATCCCCACCGATACCATTTCATTAAGTATATGTCATACTTTCTTGTACATGAATCCACAAATATAATTATGTACCTAGAAAATATACTTTATTACTGATTCCACAAAATTAAATGTCAACAAAATATAATTATTCTACAGTATTGTTGTGATCATCTCTTTTCAGAACCTTCAAAGATAATTCTTATTTTGACTGTATCTGTTCATAAGGTAAGTGTTTGGAAAATAGGACAAAAAATTAATACCACTGCATTTATCCTGCTTCCCACTGGCACTCTGACTGTCCACATGCAATTGGCCAAAGGGAGGTAAGAACCATCAGGACTGAGGGTCGGCCTTATCTCCCCTGAAGCTCTCTCAATGGTGTTAGTACAACGGTTCGCTGTATTCAGAGAACAAGAGAATAGTTTTTAATGTAAATATAAACCAACAAAATATTGATTTCGTTACAGTTTTTCACATGCTCTGTCTACAATGAGGAAGGAATCACACAAAAATATTTAATGTTAAAATCAATTATAAATATATAAATTCTTAAATGCCTTAATGTAATTCTGCCTATCAAACAGGATTTTCACATTTTTTCAGGTGTGCTAGAATTTTTTATCATATGACATTATGCCTGGTTTCATATAAACATCACATGTTTTCTTATATCTAACATGTTACATGTAACTTTTAGGCTGAATTACATCACTGTGTTAGCGCGTGTATTCTATACATATGCATATCGAGTTGAACTCGAACAGCTGGATTAAATGTGTTTTATTCAACTAACTTGATCAAAAAAGTGCATTATTGTATGTTGCTGAATATGTATGAGAAATAAACACATTAAATCGTTATTTTCAGTTATTATTTGAAACTATTTTCTTGGTGTGATTACAAATTGTAATTCATTCACAGTCTGTTCATTCATGGTTTTTGTTTGTTTGTTGTTATAATTGTGATTTTCTGTCAGTATAGATCATATAATAAAAAGAATCTGACATGAATCACCAGAGGCTCGCTTAGTAAAATTTTATGTTAAATAACAACTCATGTCAGATCCTATATATCTGTCACCCCTTGTTCCATACAGCTTACTTGCTTTGACATTATTGCTTTCTGAACCAGTCAATCTGACCAGATCACACTGCACTTATATGAAGAAATAAGTACAATCGTTTGCATAAACTAAGGATAAGGTTAATTCACACTGATTAATGTGTAAAGTTGAAGATGAAAACTTCAAAAGATTATCAATCATGTGTGGGCAGTATAGAAATGAACATAAATACTTGAAAAGAGCCTTGGTTATTCCCATTATTGGGTGCCCTCACTGAGCTAGCTGGGAATAACCTTGACTCCTCTCATAAGTTGGTGCCCTCAGTACAGATATTCTGTTTAACCCTTTCCCTCATATATACTCATTTTGACGCCCTCAATAGGTATCACATAAAGCCTGATCTGCAGAAAACCACAGTTAAACCTTACCAAATTTAATTACAAAATACTCATTTCCAGACCACTGAGGAGCAGCGAACAGCATAAAACCTGATCAGCCTGTGAGTTACTCGCAGGCTGATCTGGTTTTATGCTGTTCGCATAGGTCTTTTCATGGTGTCCTCTATGAGGGAAAGGGTTAAATCACATACAGGGTATTTATAATAACCTGATCTCACACTTATCTTAGACCTCTCTAATATTTAAATATTAATTAGATCTTTTGAGTTCAATTTTACATACTGGTACAAGTAACAAGAAGTGTTCCAAGGAACACATGTGTCACCTGCTGAAAGAAGCACAACAGAAAAAAAAGTGACAGACAAAAAGACAGCCAGATGATGGAGTATTGATCCCAATGTGCCACTTCTGTTTACAGAAGGTGCCACAAATAAGGGAGAGTCCAAAATATATATACCCGGTATTTATATAAATGATGTAGGTATAATACGTACGACAGTTTTCCTCATCAGAGTTGTCACCACAGTCATCTCTGCCATTACACAAGTATCCACGCCCCAGACACTTTCCATTACACATGAATGTGTCTCTCGAGCCTGAAATTTTCATTGATAATGATGTCATCAAATTAAATGGCACCAAGTTTTCATATACACTATGTACGATCTAAGGTTCAAATGCAAGTATCATAATTGACACCTTATGAATCCATCTGTCATATCTGATATAAAACTTTGAATTAAAATTAAGCAGGGGTATTAATTTCAGGATGTAAGAGCTAGATTGAAGGGGCTCTGCTGTACAAGCCTTACGTGTGTATGAAACAAGAGGGCCAAGATGGCCCTAAAGATGCTCACCTGAGAAAAACTGCCTTCATTGCCTGTATAAATTACTAAATTACAGCATAGTTATACTGAATACATTGTACATAATCCATGAGATCATTTATAATTCCAAGAAATAAACAGTGCCTGTGGTCAAAATTTTAAGTCAGACTTGACTGAGAAATTATGGCTTTAAACACATGAATTTAAACATTAAAAGGGGCATAACTCATGACCTAATTGAAGTTGGCCAAGAGATTATGGTGATAAACATTGTCATAAAGTTTGAAGATCATTGCTTAAGAAATGAAGATGCTAGAGTGCAAACAGACTAATTGTGGACAACGGAGGATGGATGGACGATGGACGGACGACGAACATTCATCAATCCTAATGGCTCATCCTGAGCACATGTGCTCAGGTGAGCTAAAAAATTAAATATGGAAGTCCTTGGTGATGTTCATGATGAAAGATGGGACATCTGTGTGCCATATAATGCTTACAACAAATAAAATAAAGTAGCCCTAACATGACATGTTGCTTGCATTACATGTACTAATTAAGATACTGTGGTGAAGTATATCAAATACATGTATAGTTATTGCTTTTTGTTTATGAAATAATGAAAATGATGAGTTTTCTCTGTTAACCTGAAGATTTCAATGTGAACTATTTTTGTCCTCACAACTAACTCCTGCGTAGCAATACTGATATGCCAAGCCTTCGTCAACTGCTTTCAGATCTGGTTATTAAAAACTGCTTCACGCATGCACACCTTACAGCCTAACTAGCCAGTAGTTCCCACAATGCAATACAAGAGCCATCATACAGTTTTTTTTAAACAAAATCAAGTAATATGCAGGCTGATCATGCTCATCATAATATTAAATTTTGTCCCTTGAGATGAGTCACACTGTGAAACCTGGCTTGAATTCCATACACTTATCGATAATTAATCCTTATATACCTATGGGGCGAAATCTCTAAACCGAATATCAAATGTTTCATTTTTTAACAAATTTATGTATTGTTAAATATTATGGTAATAAATCATGCCAAAGTTGTCATATACTAGAATATTTAATAAAACGGGAATAAAGCAAGTGCTTCTACTTTATTTAAGTATTAAAGGTGAAGTAAAACCTGTTGAACTTCAGAACACTGTGTTCAGTCTGGGAGGGCTTACTACGCCGTGCAACTGACTTCGACTTTTCCAATAATTTTACATTGATAAAACTGCAGCCGCTTCCCCTCTCACTGTAGAAAACAAAAGGCATTGTGTATGCCAATCAGAACGTAGCTCCGCCCCTTGGCTTCACCTGGTTATTGATTATTGGTCAGTTCTCAGTTAACTTTCATGATGGAAGTGTCGGCTGAGACAGACTTTAAAAAATCATTATCCCTATAAAGGCTGTCAGCGGTGCGTTTTGGAAAGGTTTTGAAATGACATTCAAGGATTTTATATATTTCTACATGAAGAACTGGAATTAAAATGGCTAGATATTGTTAAAAGCCACACGTTCGTAGATGATGATCATTTGACAGTAACTATGCCACACTGCTTTTGCTGTGTTTTACTAATTCAAGACACAAAATCTCTCTTGCTAAAACACCCCAAATTTAAGTGCCATCTATTTCGTTTGAAACTATATAGTTGTCTATTTAAACTCATTCATTATTTCCTTGCAAGATTACATGTGGCATATATGTACCAGCAGTCAATTCATAATTCCGCGAGTTATAAAACTGCAATGTGTCAACACCGGTCTGAATGAAGCTAGTGACGTCACAGTCTCTATTTATAGATTGATAAAACTGTGCACTAAAGAGGCGTGGTTTATATTCGTCAACCAAAGCGACGTTCTATTTGACAGGCGATAAGGTTGAATGGAATATCGTTTTTTTGTTCAAAGTCAATCGCACGGCATAGTAATATGTTCTAACACAGAATAAAACTGAGTATCTGAGTAGTGAAGGATAAAGACTTGAATAATTACCGCTGGGACATGGGTTCATTTCACACATAAAAGGCAGGATATTGTCACATGGTGCCATGTACCACTTCCTGTCTGACAGATCTACGTAAGCACAGCTTCCAACCCCAGTCTTGGCTTCATTCATGCCCCAGACTCCAACCTCCACACTTGTCTGTGAGCCATCACTCCAGAAACCATTGAAGGGATCAATGGCTTCTTCAGTATTCCTGTTGTAACCTGTGAGCAGAAACAATGAGAATTATGACTTGGAACCTTGTAAAAGTAGATCATAGGATCCGTATTGTGTAAGAATAGATCCATTTATGCACTGTAATGCAACCTGACCTCAACAATATTACAGGGCTGTTTTTCCCTCTTTATCAGGGGCCATACGTAATTCATATGTATCATCCCTGTAAAAAATTCATATAAATTAATGAAGTTTTCTCCAACAGCGTTTGACACAAACACTTTAGCCAGGTATCTAGATGGAAAACCTGCTATGAAATTCAGGAGTCCCTGTCATGTTATTCAGACATATGAAGGCTTTATTCACATAACAATTGGGTAAAAAGTTCGAAAAAGAGGGCTAACAATAAGAAAGTTTTATGAAGATGATTACATATGTTTGTGACTGTTCAATTTACTTTTAATTTGAAAATTAAGTGTCCAAACAGAACATCTAGCATGTCAATCCTGGAGTCCCTTCCCATTTTTTGGTGTCCTCTGGATCCGGGGACACCGTTAGTGTCGACTCCTGTCCAAGATCCTAGTTACCCCAGGGTTGTTTTTCTTCCCCAAACTCAAAAAAATGATGATTTTCCCCAAAAGTATAGTGATAAGGCTTTTCCCCCATCATCAGAAAAAAAGAGCATGAAAAAAAAAAAAACTGAAATATGAGTGCTCATGATTTAACTGTAAAGATGCTACACAGCTATTCTCATTATAGCATATTGGCATAATTGCACTGTCAAAGTAATACATTAATCTTGTATTAAGTACTCAAATTAATACATTAATATTTTATTAGATACAAAATGATGAGCCATATATCTAAATGACACCAGTATCATATTTACGCTAGAGAGATTCAGAGCCTGGACATGGCTCATGTACAATCCACCTGTAAAAGGTACTTGGGGCAATAAGCAGTACAGTATTTCTACCCATGAGGATCAATAGCTTTCAGACAAACATTGAAGGCAAAAAAGCAATTGCAGGACTTAAAAAAAAATGAACATATGATTTTCTCAACTTAGATTTATCAATTTATTTTCAGATGCGGTGATGATTTATAAGCATATTGCAATATTTGTGTTATGTAATGTAAATTGTAAATATTTATCATTATTTTTACATACCAGTAAACCTACGTAAATTGATGAGCACTTCCCCAACACTTAATTTACCTGCTGGTGTATAAATCGGCACTTTGTTCAATGGGAAATAAACATTCATTTGAGATTTTTGCCCAAGTAACTGATTGGTCAATTTAAATCAACAAATTATACCAGGTATTGCCGAACCTCTGGTGAAATGGTCTATAAATGAAATCATTGCTTATTCATTATATAGGACAAGTGAAGTTGGCTTGATGGTTTTTGATTTAAAACTCAAATGTGGATTGCATTATTAAACACTTTCCTAAAAAAAAACAAGTAACTGGTGTTGCAAGCAACACATGAGTCCTCTACCGGTGAGTTGCATAATTTTTCCATTACCACAGCAACCAGAATTGAGGTCGGAGAAAAAAAAAAAAGTGACCTGCAGAATTTCCATACTGCCATCTATTCAAAAACCAAGTTTCATAATATTATCCTAAATGTTTTTTAAGTTATCGCGAAATCCAGATTTCCGGACATCCAGACAGACAGATGGACATGTCATAGGGTAAAAAATTAGTGTAAGTAGTTGTTTTGTAGTATTTTCGTTGTTATTTTAGAATAAACATAGATTGTTTTCAGTATGATTTTCAGCTCCTTCGATGCTTTGATTCGGAGTTGGACTGACTGACCAATCATGTACTGACAGACTATTCAAATACAAACATTATACGTTATATGCCATTACAGTTTGTGTTTCATAAATTTTTTCAAAGAAACTCTTTAACTTTCCTTCCGATAATTATTTTATTCTTTATTCCAAATTTTTTTTTTAAAAAAAAAAATATTTCACTGTGTTATTTAAGCATCATCGTGATTCCTTATTACAATGTACTTATATTTTGTACTTACTTAGTGTTTATTCAAATACTGACTTGTTCATAATGAACTCAATTCTATTTCTTTATTGTATTCATGTTTCTTTTAGCAAGAGGCAACCGATTGTAAGATCATATGACATGAATAAAGACAAACTCTATCTATAAAACTACATGTATTTGTCATCAATGCTACCAACTGAGCCTATCTACAGACAGGCAGACAGACAGAAAGCAAACCTATAGTTCCCTCCGGTGTATGCCCATCTGTAGACAGAGGGCAAACCTATAGTCCCCTCCGGTGTATGCCCATCTGTAGACAGAAGGCAAACCTATAGTCCCCTCCGGTGTATGCCCATCTGTAGACAGAGGGCAAACCTATAGTCCCCTCCGGTGTATGCCCATCTGTAGACAGAAGGCAAACCTATAGTCCCCTCCGGTGTATGCCCATCTGTAGACAGAGGGCAAACCTATAGTCCCCTCCGGTGTATGCCCATCTGTAGACAGAGGGCAAACCTATAGTCCCCTCCGGTGTATGCCCATCTGTAGACAGAAGGCAAACCTATAGTCCCCTCCGGTGTATGCCCATCTGTAGACAGAGGGCAAACCTATAGTCCCCTCCGGTGTATGCCCATCTGTAGACAGAAGGCAAACCTATAGTCCCCTCCGGTGTATGCCCATCTGTAGACAGAGGGCAAACCTATAGTCCCCTCCGGTGTATGCCCATCTGTAGACAGAGGGCAAACCTATAGTCCCCTCCAGTGTATGCCCATCTGTAGACAGAGGGCAAACCTATAGTCCCCTCCGGTGTATGCCCATCTGTAGACAGAGGGCAAACCTATAGTCCCCTCTGGTGTAAACACCGGTAGGGGACTAAAAAAACAATTATTTGTGATATGGTATTCTTTATTTCTACACTCTTACATGTATGTATATATTGCTATCTAGACCCTGGTAAGATATATATCCGGTATTTTGAAAAATACACTATTCATACCACTGTAATCTGATTGCATTTCTTTAGTTGTGTCTTTAATTTGGTATGGATTTAAGAATGATTTCAGTTTCAGACAGTGACAAGCTAACACTCACCAGTCCAATAGGCAGCAGCAGACGGAATGTCACTGGTGACCTTTGAACTGAGTCTGTTGGTAAGGTCATAGCCTTTGGGCTCTGCTAGCCTAGCACCAAACCTGAAATAATTAAAACATGGCATTTTGAGTATATAAAGGGTAGCTGAAAAAAAAGCTTACTTGAGTTATAAGCCTTCCAATGTTTGTTATATCACATATACTTGGTTGGAAATCTTGACCCAATCACAGTATAACAGAAATTCAAGAGATAAATAACAATGGAGTATTGGTAGGAAAATAAAAAGATCTGCAATGGACAAAGATTAAAAAAAGGTTTATAACCAAACCTCTGCAATTGATTCTCTTAAGATTGATACTGGTTGCTTATAGGAGCCTTACATACCACAGCATACTCTGTATTTTATTCCCAAGGAAAATGTAATATGGAAATGACTGAATTTAAACCTAAAATTAATAAATAATAACAGCAACATCATTCAGATGCTGAAATAGCAACCAGAATCAATGCTATACCAAATACATTTCAGAGAGGCCAGGCTTGGGCAACCTATACAACAGTATAGATTTAAACACTTGTGATCAGCATAAAACTTGCAGGTCAATCAGGTTTTACAACCTCTTCTGCTACTTATCCGTTATGATTGGAATTGAAAATAGGTATCTAGCATCCATTAATCAAGTTGGATCAACAAAACTAATCAAAGTTTATCTGTCCAGGATGCAAACTGAGTACATGTATTGTATACACGTATAGGACTATCATTGATTTGAACAATACTGATGTATCTCCAGTAAATTTCATTGATCAATAATTGATAAATACACTTTTCATATAAAAGGGTTTCAATTTACACTCTAAAAAATACAACCTCGAAATTGTTTCCTTGCTATCTGAATCATGTGACCTATAAACATTATGAATGTATTTTCAAAGCCCTTTAATTTCTGTATTGTCTTTTGTAGCATATATCACCACGTGTTTTCAACCATACTGTCATAAACCTATTATAATTTATTTACATCAACCCTTTACCTCAAACAGACTCATTTTGTTACATTGGAAAGCACAGGGGACCCAGATTAGACAGCTTCTTGCATGAGCAGTCTGATCCGAATCTCGTTTGCTCATACAGAATTGAAGCTCAGATCTGGACGGTAAAAACAACATTTTTTCAAGTGTCATTTAAAGTTAAGTCAATGAATTTTCATCAAGTCATAAAGTACATGAATATTTATGAGGTAAAGTGTTAATAGTAGTAACCATATAGAGCTAGGTGCAAAACTATGTTAACTACATATAAATAAAGAAGGAGTAACAATAGTTTTGCACTTAGCCCTTGTTATTATTATCACGTCTTTAGTTATATCCTATGATCTGATTTATTGATTATTTGATATATAGAAATCATCAATATACCTTAGATGAAATTGATATCAGTTCTAAATGTATCCCTTATAATTTAAAGAAAACTGTGTTTAATTTCTTGAATACAGTAAAACCTATGAACTAAGTCCACTCAATGGAAGTTAAAAACTGGCCTTTAATTGGAGATTGCTGTTATTCAGAGGCTGAATTCTCTTTAAATTCAGTGTTGGGAATCCAGTAACTGGTCTTTGTTCACAGGTTGGCTGTTATTCAAGATAACTGATCACACAGGTTTGACTGTATTTGATAGTTGTGATAATACAGAATCAGAAATTTCTTAGTTGAAGCAAATTTCAATTTGTCATGTTTTGAAAAACACAGACCAGTATAACGCTAAGAAAGGATAACTTTCATTACATTTCACTGGGCTGATGGTACTTACTTGTCACAGTATTGCCTAGCATTCTCCCAGGAGTGAGGGTAGTTCACACTGAGGTAGCACCGTTCTAAATACTTTGTCCACTCTACAGAAATAAAAGTAGATATGTTTACATAAAAAAGTTAAGCATTCCTTGATTGAAAATTATATAAATGTAGATTTTATTTTCAAAATTTGATTCTGTATCTTTTCAGTTGTTGAAACTTATTGTGAAAATTATGTATACAAAATCAATTGTATGGTCTAGGACATAAATGGCTGACATGTGTTATGTATGACACAGGAACAGATTTAACACAAAACCCTGAATATAGACATATATACACTAGTTAGTGTGTATATATGGTCTAGCATAATAATACTTAGTTTTCCATAACAGAAATTTAATAAATGTACAGTTTCTGATTGATAATCTACATAAAGCTGCATAACAAAGTTTTATATCCAGTCCTTTTACAATGTATACTAATATGTCTGAAAGCTTGATCATTACTGAGGGGGTAGGGGCAAAAGGCTTTTATAACCTTCTAAGGCACAAAGTACTCCAATAGTGGGTCCAATTAATGCAGGTCTTGTAAAAGTTGTTGAATTTTCTACTTGTAACTTGTTTCCAAGGCAATTAAAAAGAAATATTTTGATATGAAATAGCATATCTAATTAGTGGTAGAAAAATATTGCTTACCATTGTTTAAACATTTTGTGTCTAGGGTGTTTTGAGCAACCTGAAATAGGAAAATAAAAGCTAAAAGAATGTTCTTTGGAACACATGCTGAAGCATGATGGAAAATGTGTGATGGTCAAGCGAGATGGAAAAAGTATGACAGACAGACAAATGGGCAGACAGACGATGGAAAAAAAACCCTATATGTCACCTCTGATTACAGCAGGTCACACTAAAAATAATGTGTAAGTCATGTGTTCAGTAAGTCATTATCAAAATGTTATTATCCAAAACATATAGAAACCGATATCAATAAATACAAATGTATGTCAATATAGATACAATATTTATAATGTATTTCAAGAACTACTCATTACAGATAATACTGCCAGTTATATGTGTACAAGTAAATCACCCTCTTATATCAAAATTCTGAGGCAGAGATTTCTTTGCTAAAATCTAGTCTCAGATACGTTGTAAAACTGTTGTTGTTTTTTTATCCATAAAGTTTATATTTTAAAAAAGAATTTTACAAAATTATGAAATGTATATTCTGATTTTGTTCTTTTACTGATGTCCCCTCTACTCCATCCCTGAACACCATCTATATAAAGATGACATTGTATAAAGAGACCATTCAAGGGTCTGTCAAAATGAGCAAAGTCTCTTAATGGAGGTCTCTTAACAATTTTTTGGAAACCGAGAAAAACAAGTAATATATGTACATAGTCTGTCATACTGTAAGCTAAACTGAATTATGATGTCATGTTAAATTATACATCAAAGCAGGAATACAATACAATCTGCTTGTTTGTTAATACAATCAATTTGTTAGGCTGAGTTAGAGATAACTAACACACCAGAGCACATATCGCAGCATAATTGATAATTATATATAGCAATCTGCAAAAATGCCAATACAGTTGTTCCACAAAGTTGATTTTGCACATAATCTAAAAATTAAAAAAAGTTGTTTTGTGTGATTTAACACATATACAATGGTGACTGTTACCTAACTGGTCCAAGAGTGAATGGTTTAAGTAGTTCTCTATATCTTTACTGTACCAGACAGATCCAACATCAATCAGGTTTATCATATATGTATTACATAGGAAATAGGTTTTGGACATACGAGCCAAATACCTATGAGGTTCGGTCCTACTAAATAACGCCATCCAGGATTATGTGCCATCCATGCGCCATCCAGGGTTCTATGGCGCCACCCGCTTTATTACTGGTCGTACTGTATAGGTATAAAATTTCACCAGTAGCTTTGTAATAGCTGGTGGTTTATTGTGCCGTCACTTTGTGATATTTTCATTCTGTGGCATATTTAAGGTCACTTTGCCCCAACTAAAATGTGCTGACATTTTACAAGTCCCGGAGAAAACTCCCTGGAGGAACATTAAAGTGCATTCAGAATCTCTCAAGTCTACTGCTTATAAAACACTTGTCCGCCCTCAGCTTGAGTACTGCTCTACCATTTGGTGCCCTTTCACCGACACACATATCTCACAGCTTGAATCTGTCCAGCGTAGAGCAGCAAGGTGGGTCAAGAATGACTATGGAAAAACATCAAGCGTCACAAATATGCTGCAGTCCCTACAGTGGCGTAGGCTTGATCAACGAAGAATTGATAGCAGGCTCTCTCTCATGTTTAAAATCACTAATGTTTAACCTCATAGCTATTCCAATATCTGACTACCTCATCCCAATGACGAGACAATCTAGACATTACCACTATGCCTCCTACAGACTTATACCTGCTTCCACAGACTATTACAAATTCTCCTTCTTTCCGCGAGCTGTCTTCCACTGGAACAGTCTACCACCATCTATCGTCGCTTGCTTAACTCAAGAACAGTTCAACAAGGCAGTCTGCCAGATTGATCACATTTCCCCATAGAAAACACAAAGCTCTTACTTTTATTAGTTTTAAAGTAACACCTTCTTGCACTCTTTTACTCTCACATTTTATTTTGTTCATAATCTTATCATTTTATCCTCACACAATCACTACTAAAACTCTTGCAGCTAGACGCGCAAAATGTCTAAGTCCCCAATAGGGGTTTGACATCATAGGAAGATAGATAGATAAAAATAAAACAAGGGGATGAGGAGAGCATAAAAAAGCCGGTATCCTCTTTATGTAAATCGTCCGGTATATATTTTAATCCTTTAGAATTGAATTTGTAAAACAAGGGAGGTAACTTTAGCAACCCAGCCAAAATACATCTTTATATGTTACACTCGATCATGACGGTGGAATCAGCCAGACATTGAGGCCTTTAGCAGGAGCGTTGATCTAGATAAGTACTCACGTTCCCTTGTGTCGGCCTCTACATTGCATGTCAAATGGTTCGTAATAGCTCGATTACCCAGAGGGACTCACTGATATCATGAACTTTCAACATCTCAGAAAAAGGCAACAAAAACTGTTGTTGCTAAGCAACAATTCGACAGGTCTTAGTCTATGTCTCTTGTTTCAATACCTGCCAGATCTCATGACCAGTTATCAATACTTAATAAAATATAATCGATTATTTCAAAGAATTAACTCACACAAAAGGCAGTTTTATGACTGACATAACCATAAACGTGTTATAAATACAAAATACTCCATGAATTATTTAGAGATCGGCTATAAAATAAACATTATTGATCAAAAAGGACATTTTATCAACATCCTCCAGGGACAAATGCACTATGCGTTCGAGCCCAAACTGAAAGTAGATCTTACATCGGCTAATAATCAATCGCACATTCACTACAGTACGTCCTATGCGCTCGCTCAGCATGCAAATATTCAATATAATATGAAATATGGCTGGTTGGCAATTAGGACTTGAACAGGGTTTCATTCTACGATAACAATGAAAAAAAAAAAAAAAAAAAAACAGATCTAAACCACATGACTTTGTTTTAAACTACATACATGTATGACCATTCCCATCCCATCATCCCATTTAAATAAGATCATTCTTCGTAAAATGGTTCGTGTGTGACTGTGTCTTTATAGTATATTCATCTACCTTGGATGGACTTCAATGATATCATTCCATATCGTATATGCACATTCCTCAAAAGAGACAAAAAAGTGTCATACAGGCAGATTGATTATTTACTGCAACCTCAGCTACATTATTGTAAACTCTTATTTCTTTATACTACATGTCTCAACGTACCTAGTTGACCAGCTCCCTGTTTTTACATCTTTCCACACAAAAAAATAAGTTTCTCGTTAATACCTTTAACTTCTTTTTTCTAACAACTTTTAACACTTCTTACAATTTTTGACACGCAAACACGTCTACCTCCTCGCGAGAGGATATGGCATTACCGGGAGAGAGATAGACTAGGATGTATAGGTACTATGACTAGATCCAGCTAGCTTGCATCTACATCAATTTTCAACTTGAATGTGATATGGATTTTGATCGACATAAACACCTTATTTAATTCACGAAATAATTAAGTTAATGACAGAGTTTACTTATGTATTTTCGTTACCGCTTTATTAATCTATATATTACACGTCTTGTTGGACATTACACTTATTTTCTAAGGGAAACAAAATTGTAGAATGTAATATTATAATCTATCATGATCTTTTCTGGAAAAGATAGATAGATAGATAGATAGATAGATAGATAGATAGATAGATAGATATCAAAAAAAAATCCAAAGGGCGTAGTATAAATTGTTGATACTCCCATCGGCGTGAGATGTGGGAATTTGAACTAACCAGAGACAATACATGTATATGTTGATCAAAACACATGTATGTAACACCCTCTTAAGAAATGAGCGTAAATGGAACATTTGGTATGTTAGTATATTATGGCAAGCATGTTTATTTATACCACTTTTCCCAACAAATGTGTATGCATTGGCGAAATAAAAGTTGGTGTTCGAATTTTCATAGAAGAATAACACTGCCAAATAGATCTGGCTCATTTCGTTCCAAGACTAAAAATCATTAATTTTCGTTGACATTAAATTTCGTTGAGAACATTTATTCGTGGATCTATGTTCTAGAAAACGTGAGGTCCATATAAGAGACAAGTTTTCGTGACGATTAATATTCGTGGATAAAACCCACCACGAAATCGACGAAAATTACTGTCCCAAGAAAATTATTGATTTCACAGTAAGTCCGTTTGATTACTAACTGTTCACATACCTGGGAATAAACATAAATAACCTAGAATTTCCCAATAAAAATAAACCCAAATACCCTAATGTTGACTCTACATTTTCACAGAAAACGACGCCTGGTTTTAATCTAAAAGTCAGTCGGAGGTCTTTTATCCACACTTACATGATCAATATGTCACTGAACATTTTCAGTACTGTATGTTAACTGGTGTTTGCCGTAGAAACGTTCAGGACACTGTACAAAAAGCACCCTGTTTACACATACAGGGTAACCTAGCCAATATGCTATTGCAATTAAGTTGCTCGAAAATGCCTTATGCGACATTTTTTACTTTTCAAAAACTGTTTGTAAATGTAATGCAATAGTTCGTATGTATTTGCGTGGTATTTGGTGAGAGTTAAAGTTAAAGTAATCTTTCATATGCGCGAAGTACTGGTCCAATCCATCTTCATTTGCGTGGTTACACATCGACATACGAACCTTAAAGATATTGATAATTTTACTTTGCAAAATTGTTTCATAACTGACACCATGGCTTTCTCAAAACATACTGCTAATTTATACAGCGTGGATTGTTATAATTTCAACAACTTGAATATCATTTACTACATGTATAAATATTATGTTTTTATTATGTTTTCAAAACAAGGACATTTACTATAACGCGCTTTGTATACTGTTATATATTTCCATAGAAACCGAACTTATGCTTCCCGGCGCTCAAGATTTTATCATAAGGTGTTGTAGGGGATAGCCCTCTCGACCACTGTTTTACGCCAACTGAAGGGGAGAATAAACTGTATATGTGTTGGGATGTAACATCGTCATTTTAGTTAACATAAAGTACATGTATAAGAAATGGCACCAGCCGTTATTTTCACATGTACTAGCACATCCTAGCTGAAAATACTGCATTCCCCGTAAAAATGAGTGCCATGCTAAAATCTTAATAAAAGTGCTATTTTATTGATCTGTTGGAGCATGACACAATTTTCTATATGTAAAAAAATAATGCGACTTTACTACGATATGCAGACCGATCGGATAAATGCTATTACTTGGACTTGTCACATACCACAGTTATATAATCTTTACTCTTTAAAGGAGCAATTGGACTGTGGCATGGCTTTCAGTCCTTACTGATCGATTTATTGATTTAAAAAGTGAAAATCTTGTATTAACAATAAACTGTTTCAGACGGGACGGAAAGGATAAAAGATGCTTTACAGGCTAGTAGAACGATCACAAAATCTTACATTGGAGAGAAGTAAGGGGGGGGGGGGGGTGTCGACCAAATAAAGGTTTTGCAACATTTTCATCTCTCACTTATAAGAATCCGATATGGAAGACAACGGTCATATGTTCGATCTTTTGCCGAGACATATATAATCGTTACAGAACACTAGCGGGACAAGTATTTTGGTCATTTTTGGACTTTTATCAACATGAGGTAATGTTTATGCTAGTACATCCACTGCGATATCACACCACGTGGTATGACACCAAGCACATTATCCCGACCAGTCAAACAATAACCCTCACACTCCATTCTACATCTTCAGACACATACCGTCAAATCCTTCCATTACTCTTCATTCATTTAACTGTATCTTTATTTAAATCTCATTTATGCATGGAGAGATATGAAACCAGCAGCAATTTGTTATCCGACGATGTCGATCCAGAGTATTGTCATCTTTTTACACAGTGCACCGATCAATTAACTCTTACGATGCAAATTTTCTTAATTTGTCCGGTTTTTTTTTGTTTTTGTTGTTGTTGTTGTATTTTGACCTTACCAGTACTTGTTTATGGGGGTACCTGCTGAACATTTATTGACTGATTAGACTGCACAGATATGCAGACTGACATTGGTCTGTACTTGTCTCAATGTAGTCACAAGTGCCCATAGCATTGTAAGGGTTAAAGTGCGTATGTCGGGACCTGGGATCACACCCACGACCTCATGAATTTCCCTGTATGATAAAAAGAATATGAAATTACTGAACTTTCAAATGTCATTAAAAACAGCTGACTGCAGACTGTATAGAATCTGGACTACAATATGACATGACAGAGGAGATCCATCCAGGAGCTCTGCTCTGTTTGCCAAAATTCGTCAAAACGAGCCTGTATGAAGTTATGGTGCATAGAAAGAATTTAATTCAAGAAGAAAATTCATATGTGCGCTTGTATATTTTTATTTTACAGACACGTTAAAAACAGCAAAAACCAACAGCAACAACAACAACAAAAGGACTCGTCTAGTTTAAGAAGTCAATAAGTTATCGGCAAAAAGAAAGAACTATGATATTTTAATAAAGAATGTGACAAATCAATAGTTTTATTTGCTTTTCTTTATGCATGGCGATCAATAAAGTGTGAAACCTACATGCAGGAAGTTAAGCGACTCCATTCTTATAATAAAGAACAGCATACAGTTACACATTGATTAAGAGATCCGTTTTGCTTGATCAATATAATATATATCCCAAGCCTTGGAAAGATCTCTAAATGTCCAGCGAACTAAATTTTATACGACGTACCATGAACAAGGAATATTTGAGGAGCTGTCCCAAAGTCAAAATGAAACAACGGACGTCTTGCAAATTACATGTAATAAAAAGCCATCGTAGAGCTCATCAAATTTAAACTTAAACAACGGTCGCCCTGTGCTGTCTCATATTCAAAATAAAACAAAAGGCATTCTGAGCCTTCTTAAATTCAAATTTAATCAGCGTCGTCCTGAGATGTGTGAGATTTATATTATGTGATAATAGTGTACATATACAATATATTTAATTTCCGATGTCACAAAAGTCAAGATGGATGAATGAGCGAACAAAAACAAACAAAAAATAACTTTATTTAAAAAAAAGGAAGAAAAAAGGGTCGAGTCCATCTATATCGGCCGAGCTGCTGGCAGGTGCCTGTTCACGAGCGCGATCCCACTACTGCGCGACATGGGGACTTTTGCCTGCTGTGTCACCACCCTGGGCCGGTACGTCCCTCCTTAGTCAACCTGGACCGCCCGGGCTCCCCCGAGTGGCCCATATTGATGCCGGGCTTAGTGCGGACGCCCGATCGACACAGACAATCTGACAGCAGGGCTCCCGACCTCAAGCCGTCCTCAGACCCGGGCCTCCAAGTAGCTGGATTACAGGAGCACGCCACAACTCCCGGCCGACAGTCAACAGGTCTGAATGTACTTAAAAACCCTTTTTATTGGAGGGGGCCTTACTTTTTCTTTATATTTTTATTGACAATCTTTGATTAGCACTTTTTTGTGTGACTAACCTCATACTATTGGAAGAAATTATAACTAATCACAATACATGTATTTAAAATTGTACACGTCACCAGTAATTTCGTGCTAGTCACGTGGGCCAAACGTTGTGACCCCCGAGGGTTTATCGTGTTTTGAAACACTACTGACGTGACGCACTTTCTTATCTCCATCACAAAATTATGATCGAAATCTTTTACTATAAGCGACCTTTCTTAAAATCGAATATAGATTATGATAAATAATAGAATATAAAGGAAAAAAGAAAAGCGCTAAGTCAATCGACAGCATGCCTATTATCAGCCTATAGACCAATTCGGACTGTATGAAAACATAATGTTGTTTTATATGTTATCAGACAGGTATTCACGAGGCGCTAACATGCCAGGAACGTGAACTATTATCTCACTATAAAGATCTCTATTTCCAGGACCATTTTCCGTGTTTACTCTTAAATTATTAATGCCACTTGAAGCTATCTCAAAGGATGGCCTGAAATTTATATTTCACTACATATTGTATAATCTTTAATTAACAGAGGTTTAACAGAGGCCACCTCTTTCGTTATTTAGAACACCTCGAAATATTCTCGTACGGTCTCTGCATATACTAAGATCTACCATTACACATAACAATAGCATGCGGACTGGTTTAGAATACCAACACCCTTTGTACATGTGTCATTGTTGTCTCCGATTGACTGATAAGCCAGTGGTAAAACAGGAATAATTGATAGCTCCCTGACAACCGAGATCCTCATCATTACCGATACCTCTTGTATAAAATCTATTGACATTCATGACACTTCGTCAGCCCAGAAGAGCTGGTGTTTTGTTTACAATCATTAGTTTTGTATTATTTATTTCCAATAGATATGATTATCATACGTAACACAATGCAATGAGTAGAACCTACACTTCGTATTTATATAAGCTAGGCATGTAGTTGCCTTGTGTATGAGTCACATGAACAAGTTATATAAGCAGTGATTTTATTTTATTTTAGATTTGCTTTTCCTATTGGAAATTAGGCCATCATTAAAATATGTTTGTTTGCTCTGACCAACTCAAGAGAATCGGAACCGACTCATATTTTTATTATGATTTTCTTTTGCCCAAGACAGACGATTTTTCCAGCTATCCAAATTTCACTCTTTTGGTCAATTTCATTCATTCCGTTATTTCTTTTGATTTCATGCCATTATCAGTCGGATATTCTCTGAAGTTTTCTTCAAAACATGGAAAACAACAACAACAAAAAAAAATCCTTACCAACCTACCCCACTAAACAGTTCTGAGTCGGAGTACAGCAAACAAACATATTTTTAGTGATGGCCTTATGAATGAAAGTGATTTAGATTAACAATAAAATTATATAACAATAGATAGCATGTGTTCAGGAAGGTTTCAAAACCGCGAAGTTCATTAAATTCTACGAATTATTTCTTTTGAATATACCAGTAGAATTCATTTTGGGAAAAAATGTCTGTCTTATATATGAGAAAGGGGTGTGTTTATAGCTCGTGATTGTACTGCTCAGATTGAACCTTCTGATATTAAAAGCTTTATATATGTCCAAGTGGGTTGAAGATTTCAAATAATGAAATGCCGATATGATGTGAAATGACGTGATACGAAAGGAACGATGAGAATTAACATGATGTAAATTAAATGATTTTATACAGACGGGAACACAGAGGGTAACAAAAATATAACCTCAGACTCAGATTCAAGACTTGACCTCTGACTTTGTTTTCACACACCTTATTTTGAAGAGTCTTCATAAAAAAATTTAGATTTTAAATTTATAACTTAAATACATAAATCACTATGATATGTTCCTCTAACCCGACAATAAGCGTTTCTTTTCCATCCAGTCATGACATGTATTTGATATGATAGATAAAGGTCTGATATGATGTAAGATACAGGCATGTATATGCTGTATATTTATGTATATTATGCATGGCGCTCAGCATATAAGGGTAGTTGCGGACTGGTTGGCCCGGTGTCAGGATAATGTGACTGGGTGTGGTATCATGCCACATGTCTACAGCGTGATTCTGGCAGCACTATATCTATCTCAAGAAGATTTCGTCTCCAAATGACTGAAATACTTTCGGTGGGACGTTAAACCCCAAAAATAAACAACAAACATTTAATTTATTTTTAAGTTAATTTTAAGAAACAATAGTAGCAAGATAAAGAAAGGCTCAAATGATACCAGCATGCCTATTTGTCTCCAACTTGCACGAAAGTAGATTTGTTGGCGTGATATTCGATAATGGTTGCATTAGATTAAAACCAATGGTTTGAAATCTTACTGAAGTTAGCTACGGCACTGGAGCTCCCTTGCTTGGCGCTTAACATATTAGGGTATTTCTAGGAGTGGTTGGCCCGGTGTCAGAATAATGTGACTGGGTGTGGTATCATGCCACATGGCTACGGCGTGATACTGCAGTGTGGCAGCACTATATCTAAAATAGACATAGTATCCAAATGACTGAAATATCCTGACACAGAGCCAAACAGTCCTGGAAATACTCCTATGTGCTGAGCGCCAAGCAAGGGAGCTATGCTAGTACTATTATATTTTTTTTTACAACTTTGTTATAATGTGTTTTCCGGGGATCAAACCAACGACCTCTCGGCCACCGGGACCGGTCTCTAAAATATTGACTATGGTGGCCCAGTTGCGATACAGGGACTACGATGACAACTGATATAGTGCTACCAGAAATAATACACGAAGTTCTTCTCCACATGACTCAGCCCATTTATTTTTTTCAAAGATCTTATTTTTTCAACACCGTAAATCAAAGGACACAATGACCCATTGTTTAATTGTCGCTAGGATTAAATCTATTGTCTTCTGTGAGGAGACAACGGCCATTCATCGGCGAACTAAACAATACCTTGGTATTTTATTGTAACTATCAAATATTTATTGGTCTTGAAATTAGAATGAAGATGAGAAACCCTTAAATGGGTAAGTTAAAGTAATACACATGCATGGTTTTAGTTAGATATTATGTTACAAAATGCACATACATAAGAAAAAAATGTATGTGTGGTATATACGATTAAAATCGGCAACAGACTACGCCTGAAAAATCAGATCATTTAATGGAAATAAATTAATAGAAAGGGTCGGGCTGCTGACACCACTACTGCGCGACACGGGGACTTTTGCCTGCTGTGTCACCACCCTGGGCCGGTACGTCCCTCCTTAGTCAACCTGGACCGCCCGGGCTCCCCCGAGTGGCCCATATTGATGCCGGGCTTAGTGCGGACGCCCGATCGACACAGACAATCTGACAGCAGGGCTCCCGACCTCAAGCCGTCCTCAGACCCGGGCCTCCAAGTAGCTGGATTACAGGAGCACGCCACAACTCCCGGCCGACAGTCAACCGGTCTGAATTTACTTAAAAACTTTTTTTCTATTTCTGTTTCCCCCCATTTTTATTTTTCCTTTTTTGGGGGAGGGGGGGGGGACTCATTTTATATGCACATATGTATGCAATTGATCACATTCTAAAACAACATAAATGATATCGATATTAAAAACACTACACGTCACCAATAAATCGTGTGAAAGTCACGTGGTCATACATTTGAGGCCCCGGGGGTTATCGTACTGACATAATTTAAAATATCGGTAACATCTTATCTCAATCACTTAAGTATCATGGTAGAATTTTACTATAAGAAACATAAAAAGCTTTCCAAATACAGGCTTGTATTAGATGTAGACCCGCAGAAACTGAATACCGAAACAAATATTCCCAAAAGATCGACTTCATGCACTGGGTTCGGCGAATACATGGCTTTGTTGTGCAGTGTCGCATTTAATTTGAGTACCGTCCATTACTATACTACATGTAGTATGTACATGCATCATGATTATAAGAAATAGTGAAATACCAGAATGTCATTACAAGTCCTGTTTTCAAGTCTGCAATTCAACAGCAAGTAGTAGTATTGTCCGCCTTCAACGGGATACAATTTGCGACAATGTCGCAGCTCAAAGTGATCTTTATAGGATGGTAACATTTAATTGTCCATGCACGATTCCCTGGTCTGCAATGAACAATCAATCAAATCGTATTTTCCTTTGATAGGTGACGCGTGATTTGTGTTGTCTAAATAATTAATTGGATCGTTCCTTTCGAATAGATAAACAGTGTGTATTTCTAACATGTTTATCATAAAACCGTCCTTTGTATATCTATATATGGGAAAAAACATGAATAAAATGGAACTGTGGCTATGCATTATGTATATAATAGTATATATTCTATGCAAAAATACTCCACGCCCAATCCCCACATTTATACATACATTATAGTTAGGGTTTTACAATTTTAACAATAAATTACAATACAATAAAAATTTAGTTCACACAATGTCCAGTCAATACGTTTAAAGCTACAAAGACTGGTGGCATCTCTACCATCTAATATATAAGTTTTCTCCATAAAGTCAATATTTTATCTTTAGGCACCAATCTAGCGCGTCTTTGTTCAGTATTATCCCGTTTTCAACATTTTTTATCTGATTTTATAATAAATTTCTTAAACTAAATATTAATTTATCATTAAACGTCGAGATAATTATCGGTTGAAAATCTTGATTTGTTCTATATGACAACTCATGGACAATGTGTTTATATTGACAATCTTGAGAGAGCTTTGTATGATTTATTCTCATTATTATCTAGGCATTCCCCATTCTTTCAGTTTTTAAAAAGAGATAAATGGAGAGTGTTTGTTTACGCTAGGCTTTGGCCCAATTCTTTATTGATCGCGGGAAACTTGATCTAAAATTAGATAAGCAAAATCTCTGAGCTTTTAAATTGATTTTAAAAAGCATGTGCAAATTGTTAATACACACAACAATAGATCACCATTCTATGAATGACCTCTAAATCATGACTTACTAATTCGTCCGATTGGCATTCCATGCCTATGTGTACGTATTTGTTTTATGTCCATTACGCGGACACGTGTATGTGTGAGTGTGTACGTATGTATGTATGTTCACAAAAGAAAATACTACAACTTGCTTTTACAAACAAAAGTAATCCAACAGTTAATAGGTCAGTAACAAATTAACATTTAAGTAAAATTTGATAAAATTATTACAAGTTTCTTTGGACACATATTTAAAAACTCTTAAGAGTTAAAGCAAGTCACTATATAGAACGAAAAATAATACTTAATTATTATAAACGAGATAGTGTATGTGCGAGGAACTGTTTCCTTTGTAAAACCATTCTAGCCCCCTTCATTTAAGTAAGCCATCCATTTCATGCTCTGGCGTAAATTAAAATTCTCAACACATATGAAGCTTTGTGAAAACAAACTGAAACTGTGTTACGTACTTTCATTAAACACGCACGCACGAACATTCTTTATCCCCACCCCTCGGACAGCCAATAAACTTAAGTTCCAAAGTAAAACTCACGAATATTAATCTTATTATCTTAAGTCCGTCCAGTCTTATTATAAAAATGACATTTCTCCTGTTTTTTATACCCACGTGCAGATGAAATAAAAAATGTTCAGGATGAGCTGATTATGTTTGCCTTTCATTTTCTGAAACGATCTCATTAAACATACATATGTTTGTACCAGAACTTTAGACGTTTAACTATACAGTACAAAAGAATTGGCATATTATAAACTGTCTCGCAGATGAAAACGTTTTATTAACGCAAGTGTGGTTAAGCATACGTAGTGGTCGATTTTAAAATAAATTGCTAAATAGTTTGGTTATAAAAAAAAAACGAGAAAAAAAAAACACACAACAATAACTTACTGTGAAATATAGCAATCCAAGAAAAATAACGAATGTACTTTTGACACCCATATTCAAAGTTTAGAAACACGATCTCACTTAACACAAGAGAATTCCAGTTTATTTAAATTTACTCCAATGCCGTGCCCATGTTGGTTGTTTGTCATTTATTCAAATGGCCCAATTCAAAATTTTCCGATCGAATTAGGAACAACCATGTGCCAACTCTTCGAAAAACCGAAACGTAGTAGAAAAGCGGGAGATTGGGGTTACTATGTACACAGCTTTCTGTCAATTACAGGTCATGTGACTAGCCCAGCGTCACCAAGATGTCATTGCAGTGCGCTCGTGTAGATATTGACAATCTCCCGTCAATTAGCGGTGCTACCCGCACTGTACCATTGTGTAATTAACTACACCGTCATAACGGGCAATGATTAGTTGAATTGTGGGAGCCGATCACCGGGTAGGAGTGAAGAGCCATTGTTACTTCTCACCAACCTTAATAGCACTATGAATGATATGAGGACAATTTTTCTGAGTGATAAGATATTGCAAAAACTAATAACAGTATTTTTTTTAGAAATTATTGTTCATATATCAAAGATAAAAAAACCCATTTCGCCAATTTGGAAACACGTTTGAGGTGCATGAGGTGTTATCATTAACAAAATCACTGTAACTAAACAAATTGTCAGGCCTATGCGTAATGACAGAATAATGAATTCTCTCTTCATTTTTGTATAAAGTAAACATTTTCTTTTCTATTTTCTTTGCTAACCTATCTAATTCGTGGCAAATGGATCATTTGCTGACTAGATCGAATTCCTCCAACAATATTTAGTGCTAAGTGATACCTAAAATACTTACGCACGAGTTTCATCATTCTTGTTTCCCTAATAAAATACCCGAATATTTAATTTCTTAACAAGTTTTGTTAGTAATCAAGGTATTTATTTTATGCCAGTTAGCCATGATCTTGAATATTTCATAAAACAGGAAGGCATGGTGAATTCGTTTCTACTCAGTCTAAGAATCTAATGTTTGAAGTAGTGTGGATGTTATATTTTCATTTTCAGAAGCACTCAAGATTCTGAAAATTGTCCAATGGATAAACCATGCCTACGTTGGCCTAAAACTCAAGGTCTTTATATATAGTATTGGGAGACCTTGTACAAATGAACATTGTCTTTGAGTGGCCTTTCCAAAAGCATTGAACAGTCATGGTTCGTTCATAATAGGCAGAACTACAATAAAGGTATAGTATTGTTCTTCAACAATTTTGAACAATGTTTAACAACGCTCCTTCTAAGATCTTTGATTTACCAATATAACGCTTTTGTCTCATGTTACATACCGGTATATATACTCGAGGACCGTATTTACCATTTGAGAAGGAATATGAGGAGTAGTTTTATATGTAATATCTTACACTCGATATTTAGAGAGAGAGAGAGAGAGAGAGAGAGAGAGAGAAACATCATTATCTATTATTATACCTTTATTTTACATTTTCATATACATTTTATATCAAATTTGTTAATTAACAACAGTCGAACATGCGTGATTTTGAGACAATGACAATGTATTTTTTTAATTGTAAAAAAACTGTATCGTTTACTGCTGATATCCATTTAATTCCAACTATTTAACATACAAAATGCCATTTGATATAGGTAAATGAAAAAAAAAAAAAAAAAAAAAAAAAAAAAAAAAAAACTTGCTTGTTGTGTATTCATTAGTTACTGTAAAACGCGATCTATTTTGGCATCTGATTACCTTTGTATGGGTGTTGTGGAATATGTTTTTTTTTAAATGTCTGAAGTAGATAAATAATTTATTCAAGATCAAAAAAGCCAAACTCTCATCGACTGAGTACACTAGTTTTAATGTTTACAGTCTGAAAAAAATAAACATCGTAACGGCACTACGAGTACTCAACTCTATACAAGTCAATAAATGGGGAATGGAACATAAATATTAAAAACGTTTAACAAAGAATGTATGTATGGCAACTGTTTACAATTCCTCTGGAAAATTCAATGGAAAGGCTCGTGCAACACTTTCTCGATGCAGAGCAAAGAATAAGGAGCATAAGAAGGGTCCTTGTAGACATTCAGCAATGAATGAACGGATTCTCCATTACATGAACAGTTGAAAAAAAGTCATCAACTAAAATAATCAGGAAGATATTTAAAACTGATCAAAGATGGCCGAGAATCAAATAAAAACATTGCCCCAGATAAATATGTTAATATAACGTTATTTACGTATAATCTAAAATGAACCACCTGATGATCATTTTATTTATTATCTGCTTAACAATTTTTGAACAGTGTATCTATATGCATACATTTCAAAACTAGAAACACGTATTTTCGATATACATTAAAAGGATAATCCATTTAACGTTATTTATTTAAAATTTAATGTGTATTTGTTTTAGCCGTATAAATATGGTAGCAAACATATACTTCAAGTGTGTATTGAACTAACCCCAACCTGTTACGGAATGCCTCGCTTTGTTCTTTGATACAAAACATTGTAAGAAAACACCCGATAAAATAACTACCGAGTTTGTCAATGCATTTATATATGTATCTTCTGTTTTAGCTTAGTTTCATAAGTGGACCGTAGGGAGCTCATGTTTAAGTCGAAGAGCAGATTTAAGGTGTGGTGCACAGACAATAAGAAAGTGTGTCGTTTTTCCTCATTCATTCATTCATTCATTCATTCATTCATTCGTACGTTCGTTCGTTCGTTCGTTCGCTCGTTCATTCATTCATTCATTCATTCATTCATTCATTCGTTCATTAAGCGCCGCCTTTAGGAAAGAAAAGAAGATTTTTAATTCATCTTTGGTTTTATAATTATCGTTGCGTCTTTTCATCTTTGGTTTTATAATTATCGTTGCGTCTTTTCATCTTTGGTTTTATCATTGCGTCTTTTCATCTTTGGTTTTATAATTATCGTTGCGTCTTTTCATCTTTGGTTTTATAATTATCGTTGCGTCTTTTCATAAATTTAAGTTCGGTCTTAAGTCCCGAGTTCGTCTTTACAGCATATATCACAGTTTTTGGTTAATGTTAACTCGAACACTGTCCTTATCACTGCATTTACCTTAAGCCCATTGTTCAACTCAATAAATCATAGTGGTTTCAAACCCAGTACTTGTCTATAACCAAGTGGTAATAACTTGAAATTTAAGTTGGTCTTTTCCGTACGCCGGTCTTATAATTTTCTTCCATGAATCAAATTGATATATCGACATCAAGTGATTTACAGAACATTACACTACATGTGTTATATTCTTCAAAACTGTGATATTATCGTATCTTAGTATCTATCAAAGCTAAAATCTCCGCAATAATATATAATAAAGTGTACCAGCAACTCTGTCCTAGTTTCGTTGTACAGTACGGACGAGTTATCTCCCATATTATGCTGCTATGTAGTTATATGCACAGGGATTCGGCACGTAGTATTTGGAAAAAAATCTAGGTAGTGTAATATATATAGACACTACCTAGATTTTTTTTCCCAAAAATAGTACGTGCCGAATCCCTGTGGTTATATGATATGCAGGTATACAAACGCAAAGATATTACAAGGTAAATAAACGACTTAAAAATATAGAAGCCAAATGTTATTACACACACGTAACTTTTTTTTTTTAATATGTAAAATATCATTTATTTCTGATACAGACTGTCTCCGCTTTATCATAAATTCTCATCATGACATGTTTGGGTGATTTGAGAGTTAATATTTTAAAATGTACTGGATTTATAAAATTAAAGTAAAGCCATTTTAAGATGTTTAATGAATATGGTCCCTCGACTCCCATCGACTTAACTACTACAGAATACACGAGATCGAATTAGTAAATGGAAAGTAGGGTTTCTCGGCATTGCCGCAGAGGGTTTCTTATTGAAATAAGCTTTTAATACTGCATTTCATTTCTGTTTGCAAAACAAGTAAATATCCCTAAATTTATTGATTATTTTTTTTGGGGGGGGGGGGGGGGGGGGTACTCAGAACGTACTGGTCTGACTTTGGCCCTTAAGCATGTGATTAGAAGAGTTTCCGAATATTGCATGCGATCCGTGATCGCGTCACGGAGATTCCGTGCAGCAGCATGGCGCCGTGTAGCACGCGTGTTTACTGCTAATTCAGTTAAGCGTAGGGATTGCATGCAAACATGTTGTATATCCAAAACTGTCAGTATGTACAGGCCCCGTGTTCTCGAAAATAGAAATGGTACTTATTAGTATATCTCGAACTTTGTCAATTATTTTCAATAGAGATTTGAGTATGATATATACACTCAAATTTGAGCCTGAAATCGTACTTTCGAGAAAACGGGGCTTGGAGTTGTTTTGGGAATTCATTTTTACATTTCAATCACTGGACTAATCAAATCTAACACACGGGATTGAATTACTCCACATTTGTTTGTAGAATGACATATTTCAAGACATGAATCCCTATCTGCACGGAGATGAGTCCGAGAACTTTTCCTGTATAGCCTGGTCGTATAATTATAGTGTGCTAAGTTTGTTTGAAAATAAATGTAAAAAAAAAAGTTATTATTATCCTGACGAAGGCGTTAGCCGAAATGTTGAAGTAATAGCAATACTAATTTTTCAACATTATTTGAATTTAATGTGAAATTTAAGAATTCAGGGAATACACGTGACAGATACAGTGCTCACTGTAGACAAGTGTTATCCTGCTCCTTAACATGCTGAGCACAAATCATGCATACAATACAAGCAACATTTCCAATGATTTCATTATGTCGCTAGTATAGCTCCCTTGCTTGGCACTCAGCATATGAGGGTAGATCCAGGACTTGGATAAGATGACTGGGTGTGTTATCATGCCAAATGTCTACGGCGTGATACTGCACTGTGGCAGCACTATACATAGTCTCCAAATGACTGAAATACCGTCGGTGGGATGTTAAACCCAACAAACAACTAGAACTCCGCAGAGCGGCGCCAACGCTCGTCTGTTTTATATGTCAACAAGGGAGGAGGAGGGGACATGTGTGAGATATCAAGTTTAAACACCATAAGGAATAAAGAGTAACCGTTAAGTAAATAAGAAACAGAAAAAAAAATCGCACATAGTGTAGAAAAAATGTAGTTGCTTTGAATAAAAACAATTTAAACAAAAAGTCAAAGTTAAAAAAGGGACATAACTTCGAAAATATAGCTTTCAGAATAATGCCCCTTGTCTTACAACTGCGTCGTCATGATTATCAAGTATTCCAAGGTTTGTGTTGATACTTTTTATAATTTTTAGACATTCTACTTAATAAGCAAATTTGACCAAAATTCTAAGGTTAAAAGGGGCATTACTCTGAAAACATAGCTTTCAGAATAATGCCCCTTGACTTACAACTGCGCCTTGTCTTGAATTATCAAGTCTTCCGAGTTTCGTGTAGATACCTTTTGAGTTTTTAAGACATTCTTCTTCATAAGCAATTTTGACCAAAATTCTAAGTTTAAAAAGGGGCATAACTCAGAAGCTTTTATAATAATGCCCCTTGTCTTACAACTGTGCCTTGTCATGATTATCAAGTATTCTAAGTTTGGTGTTGATACTTTTAAAAGTATTTGCACAACGACTACAACTACGACGATGACCCAGTGATCATGATAGCTCGACTTTTTCTTTGAAACAGACAAGCTAATAAAAACAAACATCATTATATCACAGCAGGGGATGGTACTCGTAGCCTTCTAGATCTGAAGTGGAGGCCACTGGCTTTCCTTTTCAACTACTCAGCTTATTTCTTTAATTTTCTTCTCCAAGTACAGTACAGGTTACAAATGAATAGAAAGGCAAAGATTAAGGAATCATATTTTATTATGTTAACAAATTTCATACATAAAAGCTTAGAATAAAATTACACCATTCATATCTATCCTTACTTTTTAACCGAAAACAAAACTTCTTTGTTGATAAACATACTTTAAATAGAGATATAAAAGACCACTTTAAAGTTACCTCCCACAGTGTGTATAATTTGAAATCATAATTCATGTTGACTGTTAGATTTATATCCTATCTTATTCTTATCATTTGTTAGAATCTTGTGCTCATTCTTTGTTCATTAACCTTTGGTAAAATATCTTTTGTTCATCTGATCTTTTCACAGACATTCTGATTGATCATGAACATTTTTGTGAAGGTTGACATCTCTTATGGCACAAACATTCTTGTAAATATATTAGATTGACACTTAACAAACAACTTAAGCAAAACTTTTTTGACTAAGACGGTCACTATACAATGACATTTTCATAAGAGACAAACAAATGCCAGATTGCGTAGTTGCTACAAAATAAAAATGAAAATTCACAGCTCATTCTTAGATCACATGATTTCAATTACTGAAGATTTCAATATAGATACTGAAAATACTTTCAATGCAATATGTATAATAGTATTTTTTCATTTATGTTTTCTTGTTACCATATAAATATGATTTATCTAAAATCATTTGCAAGATTGAATACATAGAAAAAAGAGTACTAAGGCAAGATAAATAAAAATCCTCTAACATAAAATTGGTTGGCAAATTTGTTTCCTTAAAAACCCTTTTGTTAAGGATAACAGACTTAATGCCAACATCACAAAAATGGCACTATTACAAACAAATCACTATGTAAAAACCTTATAGGCATACAATTATTCAAAAGAAAACAGTAAACAGCAAAAACGTCTGCCACTTGGTAATATATAAGTATATAAAGAAAGTTCTTTCCTCTAGAAAGTGTATAAACCACAAAAAAAAGGAAAAAAAAAACTCTGTTAAAAGATAAGCAGTTATCTTGAAATATTCTTCTGAGACTGAACTTTTAACACTAAAAATCTCATGATTTAGCACTTTGTTTGCACTATACTTTGTATTAGTTCAAAGTTACATATATATCAGTGCCACATTCATTGCTGTCACTAGATGGTGCTGGCTATCTTGTGATACACAAATGGCGTAAACCCAGATTCCACCTCAGAAGAGAAATACGAAGGTGCTGGCGATCAGGAAGGAGAGTGTGAGAGCGAAGTATCCGGTTTTGTACAGCCTCTGCAGTCCGAAACCCAGCGCCCAGTCCCATGCCTGCAGGAAAAATACACAGAATACCGAGATCATGTCCATTTCAAATTTTTCATGCAGAATGGCATGTACAGTAGTTGTTCCATAGCACATTTAAATTTTCATGATTAAGAAGTGTAAGTCAAGCGGAAATGTACAGAGAATGCACTATAGATGTATTAATGAATTACTTTTTTTTTTTAAAAGAAAACATGCTTGGAAATGTCCTCTCCTATCATCAGTATTACAACAGATGAAGAATATCTGAATATTAAGAGGTGAGGTTACGTAATCAGAAATACAAGGACTTAAATTGAAAGATGAGAATATCACAGCATTTCTTAATTCAAACTGAGTAATCCTTTTCCACTATTATGCTATGGTAAAACTAGAGTAAACTGAGAGAAATGTATAATATAAATGAGTCTACAGAGTTATCTTGGATGCTTACCCCCAGATTAATAACAAGTTACTAATTAATAACAAGCAGTGTATAAAGCCTGTCAAGTACAAGTAAGACGGTACAAGCAGACTTCTCTCAGGTCATATTCAGATCACATCTTAAGTTATAATTTTGGTTAACCCTTACCCTGCTGGAACTGTAAGTGCAAACCTTTGTACCACCAGTAAAGAGCCAGGCCAGGCTGCACGGATATGCAGGCTGGCCTGGCTCTTTACTGGTGGCTAACCAACTACAAGTTTTCATCTTGTTATCCCTAAAACTGATAACAGACAGTTCCAAAAAAGATGCCAGCTAAGTCTATTTGAGAAATTCAGCAGGTTAAGGGTTAATTTTACATGAACAAATCTTCTATATCTCAAGTATCATATTCCCCAACAAACAGTTACTTTACAAGATCACACATACAGTTGAACCTGTACAAGAGGCTACCTATATTAACTTGCATTTTGCCGTCAGTTTTAATATTAAAAACTGGTACAGTAGAACCTCGCCAAACCGAACATCATTAAACCGAATTCCTCTCCATTTCGAAGTTTATTTTTGGTCCCGATTTCTTCCCTTCTGATTTAAATTAAAAATAAAATGTTTAATCTGAATTTCGCTATTTCGATTTTTTAGCCATTTCGAAGTAAAAATCCGGTCCTGAGGTCGCAATTCATGTACATTTTTCATTTTCAGTTCGAAGTTAAATTTCATAAATTTTTGTGAATTATCGTCCTTATTATCAATCGTATCCGGGCCAGTAACCAAGTCTATTTTGCGGAGGCACCTGGAGTGGTGGCTCAGGCAAGTTTTTCACACGTTTTTTCGAGATTGGGTTGGGCAATGTGTGTCCCACCGGCAATGTTGATTATTGCTAATCAATGTCTGACAGGTTGCATAATATGCACATGCCAGCAGATAAACCCAGGTGTCAGATCTTTAGTACATATCATCGCGTTCGTTACCGGCATGCGACGCTACCTGAAGCAGCAGATCTATGGTAAAAATATGTATCATTGTTTGATATGGTAGAATGATTATGTTCATCAGAAGCATCTAAGTAGATCATGATATATTTTCATTACTTTTCATAACTTGCAAATAGTATATACATACACCTAATAGGTGGTTTTCACGGCAGAACGATTTTCACAATATGCACCGGTAATGAAGACGCAGACATGCACGCTCACAAACTGAAATTTCCATCGGATTTTTCATCCGAATAATAGTTATTTCCAAGTTTTCAGCATGGTCTCAAGGACTTCGATTTAACGAGGTTCTAATGTATTTTGTTATGTTTGTTTAACCTTCATTTGGCAACCACCTCTGTTAAAACAGATTTGACTGTATACATACTATCATATAACTTTAAATAAAAATTTAGGAAAGGAAATGCAGAAATACTCTTTCAAAAATCCATTATTTTTCAACTGAAAGTGAAAATAAACTTTGTAAGTGCAACCATCTGGAATTAGCTGGACAGTCCTATATGAATGAAATATTGATTCTGCAATGGTAACCTCCAAAAATAGCATTGTTTATTTCTTTGACAACTCTTTTGAGGTGAAGCCAAATACCAAACTTACAAGATGCCTTATCCCATTGACATAGTGGTATGTGACAGGGAAGGCTAGCAAGTACTTGATGGCGATGATGATGGCGGGACCTAGTGTCAGGCCCTGGATCAGGTTCAGATAGTGAGTGAAGTCCCCGGGTAGGGCAAACAGCGTGATGGATGTCGCAGAAACAGCTGCAATACACACAATAGGTTTAAGTATTCCCAGCTGAATCAATTGGGAAAAATTTCATAAACTCTGCTGGTTATCGCAAAATATGCCCATTCTGCAATTTTATCAATTCAAGGGATGATACTCAGGAGTGTCTGGGATATACTGTCTAGTTTTCTAACTCAATATAGATACAGAACCAAAACATATTGTGACAAAGTTTGGTAAAGATCAAATCGTTTGTCAATGTTAGAGAGCAGACACTGTTAATTTACCAATATTTCATCAATTCAAGGGCTGTAACTCTGGAGTGTTTAATTTTGACTGGTTATTGAACTTAGTTAAAATAGTGTGCCCATTCACATTTGACCAAGTTTGGACAAGATCTGTTCAAGTTTGTTAGAGAAAGAGAGTGGACACTATTTACTTAATTTAGCAATTGTTCATCAATTCAAGGGCCAGAACTATGGAGTTTCTAGGACATTATGGCTGGATTTTAAACTTGGCCCAAGATATTGTACTCATACACATTGTGACCAAGTTTGGTAAAGTTTGGTTCATGTTTGAGTTAGAGAGCAGAAAACATCAGTGGATACTGCCCTGGCACCCACCCATCCGCTGCAGGTGAATCCATATAATATGTTCTGTCTTTGACAGGCGTATAACACTTTGGACAAAATATTAATAAATATAAAAGGATTTCAAAACTGTAATAACAGTATTTGCACTTTTATTTGATTCTTTACTCAAATCAAGGACTTACTGACAGCCATTGCAATGCCTGTCACTCTGTGACATAGGGAAAGCATAGAAGTCAGCTGGGGTCTGAAACAGACATTTCAAAATTCATTATACTTGTATTTTGCACAAAATCAATTTTACATTCAATTCAGTGTATATTACTCACTCCAACATACATAGAGACTGCCTAAAATAAGACCATGGGTTTTTACAGTGTGACCTGCCACTTACGAGCATTCACACAATAAGAGAGCATGTTCTTTTTATAATACTAAACAGAGTTACATTGTAAATATTTCATTACCTAATTGCAAGATGTCTGTAGGTTATATTTCTTGCATTTAAGACCCAACAGATATCAAATTTTGTTTTAATATGCATAACAAAAAATGCAGCACATTCTTCAAACTATAAATATATATTTAAAAGTCTATGCGCATATTTTGTTAGTACAATAATTATGTTTTCTCATTTTATGTACAGACACTCAGCAACATGTACACTGTAAACCCTTTATAACGCGGGTTTGGGGGTCCAAGGTGGTGATCCGTGCTCTGTGTGAATCCGCGTTATTGCTATTTCAGGTTAAAACTCCCCCCCCCCACAATCCACTTATACTGTATGCTATATCGAGTAAATCATCCCCCACCCACCCGCTTACACTGTACCGGTAAAATTTGCCATCATTATTACGCTGACACGTGCTGAAGTGCGAAAACATAACAGGTTCATGTCATTAGTCGGGGGAAAAATAGCCGATATTGGCTTCTTAACTGTTTGACTTATGACAGTTTACCATTGTTCACGCACCTAAGTGTACTAGTGTGACTGGTTTTCAACCTACAGCTAGAGAAACTAAAACGTATCAGGTAATCGGCGGATAACCGGAAACCGCTGTTTGTAAACAAAAATGGCGGCTACAATAGAATGATACATACGAAAAATACGAAAATTGCTATTTTTTTCAACAAAAAAAAAGGGGTCCATGGACATCCGCGTTACATTGGATACAGCGTTGTTCCGAGGAGCGTTATAAGGAGTTTACAGTGTATTCATAAACTACTGTATGTCTAAACTTTGTCAGCATATCATTACTAGTTACATCAAAGCTCTTTTTTTTATCTCCAGTGTAGAAATATTTCACACACAAATTCTGATAAGACTGATATGGA
>CM037788.1:31076985-31104807 GCA_021229015.1 Solen grandis | reverse complement strand
GGCCTCATCCTGTGGCACTCCTCGTACAAGGGTAGCTCCAGGACTGGCTGGCCTCATCCCGTGGCACTCCGCATATAAGGGTAGCTCCAGGACTGGCTGGCCTCATCCCGTGGCACTCCGCATATAAGGGTAGCTCCATGACTGGCTGGCCTGATTTTGCAGTCTTTTGTTTTAGCTGTTGTCATCCTTATTGATCTTACTTCAGACAGATTTCATCTGTTTAATTTGAATCAATATTCCGATTTCAATTTGCTTTTACAGGACACTCTTCAAGGGTACATCATGTTTTTTTTTTTCTTTTTTTTTATATGTATCAATATTATATTGGTATATGGGCTAAAATGTTCTGCAGTGAAAGGCAATCATGTAGTTTAAAGATTTAACATTATGTCAGACTGCATTATATTGGATATTCATAACTGTTAACCACTGAAAAGCTGTACATCCCTGTCAAATAGACGTCTGGACAGGGATACACTAAGTTTTGATGTCAATTTCAAGGCACTGAATGCATCACTTTATAGGTTCAAGAAGTAGCCTACTACTAAAATGTACTTATATTGATAGCTGCATTACTCTGTTGTCACTGACAACCAGTTTGCAATCAAACTTAACATAAATGTTGTAAAATAAGTGTTAATACAGGTTCATTTCTCAGGATGAACATAAAACACCTTGGGACTATATAAGGTTTTATTAAAGGCATTCTAAAGGAAAATTAGATGAAACTAGTGTTTCTGAATTTTTGTGGTTGTAGAATATGACCAAGACAATGTAGAAACATTATTAAGCTAAACACCATCAAACTCCAACAAAGCCACAAGTATTCTCTGTCATTTTCCAACCAAAAAAAAATATGATTCAAGAAATCCCTGTCAAATATCTGCTTAGTATCATTTTTAACATCATGGTCTTGAAGAAATGAATAAATAAAAATAACTTCTTAGTAGTACATTTTTTATTTCATGTATAAAATACGGAAAAAAAAACAAACAAAAAAAACAGACAGAATAAGAGTTTTTAATGACATTTTTCAATGTGCAATAAAAATTTGACTTTCAATGCATGAAAATGCTTTTCAATAATTACTTAGAAACAGCATGCCATTTCTGTGAATGAATACAAAAATACAAGCAATTATCAAAAAAAAATATTCATTCATCAAAATGTTCATTTTTTGATACTCTGTAATTAAGTTCAAAATAAATACAGATATATTTTACTATCCATAATCTTCATTACACAAAATCATAATCAATAACAAAGCAATAAATAGACTAATATTGTGATTCACATGAACCAAATGCACCACAGTGTCGAAAAAAGAGACATCAATTTCAAGAATTAAAATTCTACCAAATTTACATGATAACTTTAAATATTTGACAGATTGCTCTGCAGTGATATTTGTATTTCTACACTTAGTCACCATGATAAAACTCATGCACTTTGGATAGACACCCCGATTTCCAGTTTACTTGATAGGAACACAATGTTTGACTTTACATATTCTACTGACTGCACTATGGGCTTAACAGGCACCACTCTGGTATCTACTAGTGAGTTTTATACTCATTGTACCTCACTCCTTTAAGGACTGCTCCCTAGACCATGAAATTACTTGTTGATCCCTTGTTTGAGTAAAATTATTTTTTTCTTAGTACAAAGAACTTTTTTTTCCACCACAACTTATGTAAAACTTCAATTTTTCTGAGAATATGTCTGATGAATATATGATTTTACTAGTCACTGGTAAAACTTCAAATTCAAGTATGTTTATGAGGGAATTTTTAATAGCGTTCAAAACTGGTGATCTATTCTTAACATTATATGTAATTCTCCCATCATTCATACATAATACTTGGCAAATGATTCTCTAATAATTATATCCTATATCATGGACTTATTGCATAATTCATGTGATTAAAATTAAAAATTCAACAGCCATGTAGTGCTAAACTGTAAAATTAAATAAAGAAATTCAATCCTTCAGCAAGTTGTATGTATACATTTTCACTCTTAATAAGTGATGAAAATTTTAACATTAAAGGTTTTTGGAAGCAACATAATTTACGGGAAAAAAAATATGAAAATTTAAGATTTTATATCTGTTTCCAAATGCTTGCTTTGTATAGAATCTTCTTTTTTTTTAACAATATTTCAATCATCTTGCCCCCACTGTATCACGGATACTTCTGGTATGCAAGAAACACGTGTCGCTCTGTCTAAGATATCTAGAAATAGTCCCAGTTCACATAAACAGAATGTCCATAATCATTTGCCACCTGAATCTTCAATGCCTTTATGTGTGACGACACCTTTTTGTACCAAGTCTGGGATCTCAACAGCTAGCCATGGGCCCAACTGAAACATATAAATAAGTAATATAAAAACAAGAGCTGTCAGAGGACAGCACGCTCGACTATTCAAAATGCTTGTTGGTAAATCAAATGAAATCTATTTCAATTCTTGCCCTTCACATACCCTGTACATAATAATAGTCAAAAATGATATACCTTGATAGTCTAATACCCCTTAATATTTTTATGTCTAAAATCAATCCCATGCCTAGTTAATGAGACATAAGCACAATAACACTGTGCATGCAAAACTTTAACCAAAAATCCAAGTTAGAAAAGGGCCATAATTTGTACAAAATTCAGTCCAAAAGTTATCCTCCTTAATTTTCTGATGCCCCTGAAGACACTCCTTAACTTTCTAGTCAATTCCACAAGCAATTTCTGAGATATAAGCTGGATAGTAGCTTGAATGCAAAATTCTAACTAAAATTCTAAGTTAAAAGGGGCTCATAATTTTTAATATATTCCATCAAGTGTTATCTTCCTTTATAGTATGATACCCCTAAACATATTAAAGATGTTTCAAATCAATCCCATGCCTAGACTCTAAGATATTAGCATGACAGTACCTTGCATGCAAAACTTTAACCAAAATTTCTAAGCTAAAAAGGGGCAATAATTTGTAACATATTCCATCAAGAGTTATCTTCCATGAAAGTATGATATCCCTAAACATATTAATAGTAATAAATGATATACCTTGATAGACTGATACCCCTTAATATTTTTATGATGTCTAAAATCAATCCCATGCCTAGTTACTGAGACATAAGCACAATAACACTGTGCATGCAAAACTTTAACCAAAAATTTCAAGTTAGAAAAGAGGCCATAATTTGCATCAGTCCAAAAGTTATCCTCTTTAGTTTTCTGATGCCCTTGAAGACACTCCTTAACTTTCTAGTCAATTCCACAAGCAATTTCTGAGATATAAGCTGGATAGTAGCTTGAATGCAAAAATTTAACCAAAATTCTAAGTTAAAAGGGGGTCATAATTTTTAATATATTCCATCAAGTGTTATCTTCCTTTATAGTATGATACCCCTAAACATATTAAAGATGTTTCAAATTAATCCCATGCCTGGACTCTGAGACACAAGCATGAACGTACCTTGCATGCAAAACTTTAACCAAAATTTCTAAGGTAAAAAAGGGGCCATAACTTGTAATATATTCCATCAAAAGTTATCTACCTTGATAGTATGATACTCCTAATCATATTAAAGATGTTTCAAATTAATCCCATGCCTGGATACTGAGATATTAGCATGAAAGTACCGTGTATGCAAAACTTTAACCAAAATTTCGAAGTTAAAAAGGGGCAATAATTTTTAACATATTCCATCAAGAATTATCTACCATGGTTGTCTGATGCCCCTAAACATATTAAAGATGTTTCAAATCAATCCCAAGCCTGGATACTGAGATATAGGCATGAAAGTACCTTGCATGCAAAACTTTAACCAAAATTTCTAAGTTAAAAAGGGGCAATAATTTGTAACATATTCCATCAAGAGTTATCTACCTTGGTTGTCTGATGCCCCTAAACATATTAAAGATGTTTCAAATCAATCCCAAGCCTGGATACTGAGATATAGGCATGAGAGTATCTTGCATGCAAAACTTTAACCAAAATTTCAAGTTAGAAAAGAGGCCATAATTTGCATCAGTCCAAAAGTTATCCTCTTTAGTTTTCTGATGCCCTTGAAGACACTCCTTAACTTTCTAGTCAATTCCACAAGCAATTTCTGAGATATAAACTGGATAGTAGCTTGAATGCAAAAATTTAACCAAAATTCTAAGTTAAAAGGGGGTCATAATTCTTAATATATTCCATCAAGTGTTATCTTCCTTTATAGTATGATACCCCTAAACATATTAAAGATGTTTCAAATTAATCCCATGCCTGGATCTGAGAAAGCATGAAGTACCTTGCATGCAAAACTTTAACCAAAATTTCTAAGGTAAAAAAGGGGCCATAACTTGTAATATATTCCATCAAAAGTTATCTACCTTGATAGTATGATACTCCTAATCATATTAAAGATGTTTCAAATTAATCCCATGCCTGGATACTGAGATATTAGCATGAAAGTAACTTGCATGCAAAACTTTAACCAAAATTTCTAAGTTAAAAAGGGGGCAAAAATTTTTAACATATTCCATCAAGAATTATCTACCATGAAAGTATGATACCCATTAACATATTAAAGATGTTTCAAATCAATCCCATGCCTGGATACTGAGATATTAGCATGAAAGTACCTTGCATGCAAAACTTTAACCAAAATTTCTAAGTTAAAAAGGGGCAATAATTTATAAGATATTCCATCAAGAGTTAGCTACCATGAAAGTATGATACCCCTTAACATATTTAAGATGTTTCAAATCAATCCCATGCCTGGATACTGAGATATTAGCATGAAAGTACCTTGCATGCAAAACTTTTACCAAAATTTCTAAGTTAAAAAGGGGCCATAATTTGTAACATAATCTATCACGAGTTATCTACCATGAAAGTATGATACCCCTTAACATATTAAAGATGTTTCAAATCAATCCCATGCCTGGATACTGAGATATTAGCATGAAAGTACCTTTTATGCAAAACTTTAACCAAAATTTCTAAGTTAAAAAAGGGGCAATAATTTGTAACATATTCCATCAAGAGTTATCTACCTTGGTTGTCTGATGCCCCTAAACATATTAAAGATGTTTCAAATCAATCCCAAGCCTGGATACTGAGATATAGGCATGAAAGTACCTTGCATGCAAAACTTTAACCAAAATTTCTAAGTTAAAAAGGGGCCATAATTTGTAACATAATCTATCATGAGTTATCTACCTTGGTTGTCTCATGCCCCTAAACATATTCATAAACTTTCAAGTCAATACCATGAATGGTTATTGAGATACAAACTAGATAGTAGCTTGCATGCAAAACTAACCAAATTTTCTATTGCACGCAAAACTTTAACCAAAAGCTGCAACGCCAACGCCAACGCCATGGCGACTACAATAGCTCTCATATTCTTCGAATAGTCGAGCTAATAAGATCATCAGTTGGACAGAACAAATTGTTACATATCTTGAATCACCTCTAAACTGTCATACAATAGAAAGTCACTAGCAATACTTAATTATAACAAAGGCCCATTCAAAGATTCTTCCTAAAAATAAACCTTTCTTGTCTAACAATTTAAGAGACAAAACTAAATAAAGTATGAACATTCAAAAACTGTGGAAAAATGATATCTGAATCAGGACTGAAATCTCTATACTGAAGAAAATGTCAATTTGATGTTCTTGTAAATCCTTGATGGTATTTCTATTCATGTATTGTTTCTGAGCAGTTTTTGATGCAATGTACCAGTCTATGTTGTATAGCTGTTTATTTAAAATCAGCTTATATCACAGAATATTTAAACACTCTGATTCTGTGTCAAGGGTTTACGCTTGAAACCTGCTGGGGGACAGACCTTCTCATGCAGGAAGTACTGAACCTATACAGGAAAATTCAAAAGAAATAAGTGTAAGTTGTTAAACAAGCTGTCCATAAGACAGCATACTTGACTAGTCTGACACATATAAGCTACATGTAAAATTTGAACCTTAAATAAAAATGTCTAAGTTCAAAAGGAGCAATAATTTACAATAAATAAACAAGAGGTGACCAACTCAATTGTCTGATGTCCCTGAACATCTCTAAGAAGTAAAAAGTAAATCACATAACTGATTGCTGAGATATAAGCATGATAGTGTGTTGAATGAAAGCATGCAAAACTTAAACCAAAGTTTTTAATTTGAAAAAGCCTGTAATTTGTATAAAAAACCAAATGTTATAAATTATTTTGCTTGGGATAGTAGGTAATTATTTAGAAATAGCTTTGTATGCAAAACTTCTACCAAAGCAAAATTGCAACACCAGTGCTCAGGTTGAGTAGAATACCAATAGCCTTTTTCTTTGAAAATTCTCCAGTTGTCATGCAAGAAATGGTTGAATCTTTATGGGATTTTTTTTTGTGGGGGGGGGGGGGTGTAATGATTTTGTTAAGTAAAGTGATGTGAGCATCAGCAAATTTAATAAGTCAAGGAATAATAAGATGTTGCAAGGCACTTAAGATGCTAACTAATCTCGAAACTTATCTTGAAAATGGGGCTTCAACTGCTGTTTTTCCTTACGTTTGTACATTGTACCCCTTCATATAGGGAGACCCTACAATTTCAGGGGTACATGGAATATTTTGGGTGTAGAAAAACCCTCCACAGGGGATAAATGGGCATGATGTAATCTTTCTACCTACAACTTTATGTTTTTGATCTGGATGCATAAATAAAAGGCATAACTTACCCCTAGAGACATTGCATGTGCTAATCCAAACTTCGGAACATTTCTTGCCCATAGTGGTTTAAAGTGGTCTGTCATACATATTTTTCCACCTCTGGAACATTTACAAAGTTATTATATAATTACTGACCAAATCAAGTTATTAACATGCAATCTAATGTATATACATGGAGGAAAGGATAACAATGTGAAGAACATCAATTCTAAAAACAAAGGGGTTTCCATGGTTAAAAAAAACAAACAAAAAAAAACACATTTTGACCCTCAAATATTTCAAAATTTGTTACTTTATGGTTACATTAAAAAAGGCTAGGGAGCGGAGTTAGGACCACACAAAATGGACCACACAAAATGATGGCATAATATTTGACTTGTTATGTATGAAATGTTATTTTTAAGTGAATAATTATTTATAAAAGAATTTTTTTTGGGTATCAATGTGAATGAATTTGATAGATTAATTGGTATGTGAACAGTTTTTATTCTATGTATTTTATTTGTTGCATTTCCTAATTAAATCTTTGAGGGGCTCAGTTTGGGCACTCGAGGATATATCATCATAGCCACGGTTGGGTCGAACCACCAATGACTAGAACAAATTGCCATTCTCCCAGCTTGTTCGATTCACCTTGACTGTATAAGAAAAACCAGGCAGATCATAAAGTGGTTTAAACAAATATCAAATTTAAAGAAATGTTGGCCCATTGTTTTTCTCTTTCTTTCCTGTCCTTTTACACTGTATACCACATTATTTGCTCCTCCCCCATTTAAATTCTAGATCTATACCTGCTTTAAGGTAATCTGTTCCATTAGTTAAATGTAATACAATGCTTGAAAAAGGACCAGCCTTCTTTGGCTTGGAGTTATAGGCTCTTTAGCTCAAAGACTTTATAAAGACTTGCATTTACTATAAAAATCCCATGATCACAATTTAATGATGGATTGTATACCTTAACTCATGGTAATGAGAAGGTCACAATAATGAGGACAAGATATATTTCTGGTACACCCTTTATGTTTTATCATGAGAGACCAATTTCAATAAATATTAATGTTCATTATATAAATATATATACCTACTTATCTTTAAAACTTAAGTTATGCAAAATATGGGGAGTGTTTTTGACAAAAGAACTTGAATACAAATAAAGGTCAACTGACCTGTACATTTTAGCTGTTTTCCCGTCCAACTCTGGAAGTGCAATTTCTGGTGCTGTTGTAGGATACGTTACAGGAATCTGTATTGTGTAAAATCATCACCATCATGTTTATAAATTAATAATGTAAATATACAAGTAGGAGGAAAATAAAGAATGGAACATTTTTCTCCTTCTTAAAAATATGCATAATTAAAATTTATCATTACAGTATTTTCTGGTAAATAACAGTAAAATAATGAAGACTGATAATCGACTAAAACATAATTATTATTTGTGAGAATATGATAATACTTATTATAATGATTATAATTCTTTTTAATGTATCAAGTTAAAACCTAAAATGTACCTTCATATTAAAAAGAAACAAGAGTTGTTGGAACGACACATATTCCCCCCAACACCCCCCTCCACTCCCATCGGGGTCATTGACCTTTTACCAAGTGACCCTTAAATCAATAGGGGTCATCAAATAGTCATGACCAATCACCCTATGAAGTTTGAGGAATGTGGGCCCAAGCGTTCTACAGTTATTGATCGGAAACAATTTTCATATTTGAGGTCACTGTGACCTTGACCTTTGATCAAGTGACCCCAAAATCAATAGGGGTCATCTACTAGTCATGACCAATCACCTTCTGAAGTTTGAGGAATGCAGGCCCAAGTATTCTCCAGTTATTGATTGGAAACAATTTTCACATTCAAGGTCACTGTAACCTTGACCTTTGACAAAGTGACCCCAAATCTATAGGGTCATCTACTAGTCATGAATGATCTCCCTATAAAGTTTGAAGAATATGGGCCTAAGCGTTCTCTAGTTACTGAGTCGAAATGAAGTCTACCCACGGACAAACCAACATTTGCAAAACAATACGCCCCCTCTTCGGGCATAAAAACAAGATACAGTAAAACCTAATTTTTTGGCAATTATAGGTGGAGAAAACTACTTACATCAAATTCGACATCAAACTCATATTTGAGCAGCTCATGTATATACCAACATTTCCCAAACCACCTTGTGCCATCCTTATTGGACTCCAATCTGAACCAGTCATTGTCTGCCTCTTTGTTGTTTTCAACATACTAAAAATAAAATGGCATATGACTATCATAATTAAGAGGTTTTTGCTTGCAGAAAGAATTAGAAGATAACCAGTACTGCTGGTATATTACACAGGAGGTTAAACCTCAAAGTACTGTATGGCTTAGTCTCAGTTCACATTGTAAATAGATTCCTAAATTCTATTTTTATTGACAGTGACCATGACCTTATAAAAATCACATTCTCAAGCTTTGTTTTCTGACACTGGACATGCCATAAGAAAAACATTCACGAGAGGAACAGGGTATCAGGTTTGTGAAAACTAATAAATTTTGGTCCGATCCAACAAAAGTTTTACGGTCTGACTGTCAGACTATTTTTAACATCTGTGGTTGTAAAAATGTGCCAATAAATCATAAAAAAATACTTCTGTTAAACATTTTCTGTGATTTACCAGCTATTTTCACTGAAAACATATCAATAAATTAATGACTTAGAAATGAAAATGCAACAGCAAATTCAATTAATTGGAAATTCCTTTTGCCTGACAAGTTAATTTAATTAGCATAGTTGTACTGAATACACAATCCATGAGATCATTTTTAATTCCAAAACAAACAGTACCTATGGTAAAAAAATAAAAGTCAAACTTGTCTGAGAGGTTATGACATTAAACATTTTCATGAAACTTTGAGTGAATGGTTAAAATGAAGATACTAGAGTGTAAACAAAATGCTTAAGAAATGAAGATACTAGAGTGTAAACGAAGTAAAATCTGACATTTTTTGAAATTAAAGAGCCATAACTCCTGACATAATTAGCCGTTATCAGCCAAAGTTGAATATACTGAAACGATTATGGCTAATATGTAAAAGGCAAAGCCTTAAAGCTAGCGCAGGTTACCGGTATATTCTGTCTTGACTTGGCATGGGTTTATCACTGCCTCTAGTAGTCTCTTTTAAAAGTGCTACTAGACTTTCCTAGAGTATCCAGTTCTCACCACCATAAGAAGACGAGACTAGTCTACAATCCTCACATTTAGATTAAATATATTCCCAAATGTCTTCAGTTGTTAGTGAACTCAAAATGAGTCTGTCACAAGTATGGTGGACATACTGATAAATAGACAATATCTATAAACAACAGTTGCAGTGAAGTTCAGTGTTCTTCATAACAGTCAGCACATATTGTGTGTAAGATTAAAGATGATCCAAATGAAAACAAGAAACATCTATCATAGTGGTCATATTATAACAGGTTGCCTGCTGATTTTCCTCAGCTTTATACCCCTTCATATAGAGAGCCCTACAATTTTGTGGATACATGGCCAATTTTGGGGTAAAAAAAACAAACCTGCACGGAATATATGGGCATGCTGTATTGTGATATTTATCAATCATGAATTATGCTTTAATAACAACTAAATGACTTCCTTATATAGGATTGTTGAGAAATGTATCAAACATACACTATTTTAAGACCTGTAGTTAATATTCAGTGAACCCAACAGTTGTTAACTTGAGTGGTTGTACCACTATTTTATCTCAGTGTATAGAATGTAAGCAGGGTAACCAAATCTCAATTGCTAATGGTCGCCTTCACTGAACACATGGCAGATGTTGGCTTACATAAATCTGTCATTGTCTTCTAGCTGAGAGTTATCAGTAGATTTAACGGGTTGTTTGGAAAAAAATGAAAGAAGCATAAGTGAGAACGGTATTAATTTGATAGGTACCTTTTTATTAAATGAATGTTTTTATCTTTTTCCCTTACAATTAAGAAAAAAAAAGAAGAAAATAACAGTTTGGAAACAAGGATCAATCAACATGGAGAATTTACTGATGTTTTCCCTGTCAAATTATGTAATGCTAGATGTGAAATATCACATTAATGTACGTAGCTAATAACACAAATATGGTGAGACTGAATACTTGAGGATACTTGTACACCAGGACCTTTGTATTCATAGAATATCCCATGTTTACACATAATGCTCAGTTGCTCACCAGCATCAGTTAATTCATGGTATCATTATGTTTTAATAGTAAAGAGACCCAGGATAAGTTATAGGATCGATGGCTAGACAAACCTACAGACCCCCTTCCCCTGACAAAAAAAAAGTCATGCATTTTGCAGAACATAAATAAACTCAAGTAATCCTCACACTTTATGGATATATGAACACATCATTCAACCTGGGATAGGATATGCCTTATATACTGTACTTGCTAACAATTGACTTCTCTGTAAATTATGTTAGACTTGATTTCATTTAAAAAGACTTGTTAATAAAAAGAAAGTGTGTTTTGTAACAACAGAGTTCCCACAAAATTGAAAAATCAAATTTTATTGACTTTTCCCTGACCAAACTCATAATTCCTGACCAAATTAAGCGCAAATCCAGCGGAAAATACAGAGCTTCCAAAACTAAATTACTTCTAGATAATTTTTTATTTTCAAACATGAAATGATGGTATGCCAGTTGGATGCTATTGGGAACTTATTTAATATTATGCTAATCTGACAATTCAAACTGACTGAAAAAATCCAAATGGAAGAAACTGCCTTAGCCTTTCCTTATTACAATCCTCCTGCTGTTTGGTTGACATTCCTTGATTGTAAAATTCCCTGACTTTTTCTGAATTTCCAAATTTCCCTGACCAATTTCAAATTTCCCAGACTTTTCCCTGACCTTGAAAAAAAAATCATTTTTCCCTGACTTTTCCCTGACCATGGGAACCCTGAACAAGGGATAAAGGCATAAACATAAACAGATGGTCACTAGATAGAGACTAGTCACTAATATTTAGTCAATTGCATATTTACAGGATGCAGACCGTCCCAGGTGGTTAGAACGTTTACCTCAGGTGTGGGAGGTCATGGGGTCGATCCCCAGCCGCGACATACCAAAGTCATAAAAAATGGTACTGTTATAGCTCCCTTGCTTAGACTAATAGTGCTCAGCATATAAGGGTAGTTGCAGGACAGGTTGGCATGGTGTCAGGATAATGTAACTGGGTGTGGTATCATGTCATATGTCTACGGCATGATAGTTTGATACTGCTGTGTGGCAGCACTTAATATCTGTCTCAAGAAGAAATTGTCTCCAAATGACTGAAATACTGTTGGTGGGACGTTAAACCCAACAAACATTTTCAGGATGCATAAAAGAACCCCCATGCAAATTTATATGAAGTAATTGTGTGGTTTACCAATAACATGACCAAAATAACATCTTTATACCATAACCAAGCCCATGCATATAAATGACCTACATACAAAATAATTATGTATGATTATTTCAGGGTTGAAATATAAATTAAATGAGTGGAATTTTGTCTGCTGATTTGTAAAAACGAAAAAAAAAAAAAATGAAGAGAGAGAGAGAGTATGTGGGTCTTACTGTGACACTGGATCATAGATAAAATATATCTAAAAACAACATGCATAGATAAACTACATCTTTAATCTAAGAATCTTCCTGAAAATCTTTTGGATCTTGATTTACTCTATTAATGAGAGAGAGGGGAATCTAATATACATTTAGATGCAGAGGAACAGATAAGAAATGGTTTCAATTGAGTGATCACTCCCTGTTTTTGTACTCTTTGCGTGAAACCCATTTCTTATGAGTACTTTTTACTGTAAATATTTTAACTTATTGAGTGGAACTTTTTCTTACCTTATAAAGGTGGCTTAATCTACAATACCTGAGAATGATATTTTCCTAGAGCTTGATTTTCTACCTCGAAGTGACATTTTGTTTTTCTCGCTAGAAGGTAAAGATAACAAGGTCTAATTCACGAGACAAATGTGGCATAATTGAAAATAAAGCAATAATATTTTTTATGAAAAAAAATATATTCGCATGTTATAATTATTTTATCCTTTGCATTGCATATAATTAATTTCTAAGTTGCATAAACGTCTTTACTTTAAAAAAAGATAAACAAACAAAGATGATATTGTGCATTTTAGCCCAGTCCACTATTGATGGGCTGGGGTACTATCTACAACCCTGTTTAGACATCAAGGTGCACCAGATGCTCTTGAAATTTTGAATGTACAAACATCAAATGATCAATGGTTCTTGAAGGCCATACACTTTAAAGCAGGAAGGGACAATCAGCTGTTTGTTAAAACATCAGCAGCAACGGAATTCAATACACAAGGAATGGTCCATTTTATTTGTGTAAAATACGCATATACGCAGCTTATCTGTTCCTCTGAGATGTATAAGATTTATAAGAAATAATAATGATAACGCAAAATACATAGGTGGCCGACACGTTTTGGGGTGGTATAGACATATATACACTATATATGTCTATACCACCCCAAAACGTGTCGCCACTATGGCAAATATAGATTAAAAAAAAAACGAAAGATTTTAAAGAAGCTGAACCTAAGAAGTCTATGCATGTTGTTTAATCATTTATAATAGATGTCACAGTGACACATTATTTTATGATGTAAGCAACTGTATGTAGTGTGTACTACTTCCCAAGAAGTGATTTTCAAAGGAATCATCTAATTTGAATATATATTCATGTCCTTTTTTTTCGCAATAAATTTAATGTTTTGGATATGTTCACTCAACAGAAAACTCTAGACTAGTAGTTATGGTTACAGACCATATGTTATTGTTAGCCAAATATAATAAAATCCTACTGAAGTATCAAAATAGTTGAAAATTAAATTGATTTATCCAATTATTTGAAAATGAAATAATTAACAGGTTATAATTTCTATATTCTCATAAGTTAACTCGAATCATAGAAAAATGGGCCTTGGCAATATGTACAAGCAAAATGAGCAAGATTCAATCACTTTCTACCAGCTGTTGGCCTACAACTGGGTGCCTCGCAATCCTTAAGTAAGAACAACATATGGCCAAAAATGAAGAACTAAATCATCAAAATAGGACTATATTTAATGAATATTATTCACGATCCTGCATACCTTTATCAATGCCTGGTATTCTTCTTTCAGTCGGTTTATCCATAATTCGCCGTCTCTTGGACCGGCCTTAGTTTTTAACAGAGGGATTTTTGCAAGACTTCGTTTCGTGGCTTCGTCCACCATTTTTGACAGCTATTTAATTCACACGTGTGTACCTTTAGCAAATTACGGTCTTGCGTAATTTCATAAAAGCGTAAGAACAACTCATCACACACGATCTATTTATTACGGAATCCAATGAGTGACACCAAATGTCACCAAATGTCTTTGGTGCAACGTTGAATGTCATTATACTAAGGCGATTCACGACATTTGCACGACATTTTGAAACGAACGAAAATGCGACGCGAGGCACGGACAATACTTTTGACATTATAGCGCGCAAATGTCGCGTTCACGCAGTATCATTTTTTTTCCACGAAATATCGTACTAAATTTTGCCAATTGAAAGTCCCATGGTACATACGGTATTGTTAACGGATTATATACCGTTGGTTCCGACGATGATTGCACGTAGACCTTGCTGAATTCTTCCGCACCCACCAGCAAACACCCATATGAAATAAATTAATAGATAAATTCAAAAATCAATAAAATTATGAGTAAAATGATGAACAGAAATCTGTATTAATGTGCTATCTAATATTAATATATAATTATCTAATTTTAATCAAGTTATTCCTAACCAATGCAAAATTTTGGTTAATTATTACAGAAAGTCATGGCGCATGATGTACATGCGCGCGCGTGCGTACACACACACACACACACACACAAACACAATTGAGATTATTCACAGTAAATAATGATATTATGCGGCATAGATAGTGTCAACCGTACACAGTAAATATACACACTTGACACTGAACTGTAATTGATAAACCCGGAAGTGATTGCCAGATACAGTCATGAGTTTGTGTGAGTTTTCGATGGGTACAGTGAAGTGAAGAGAAACATTAATTGGATTTATAAGGACGGGATTTGATGTTCAGTTCTCACATAAATGTGTTTTATTCAATTAAGTTTATCACCCTGTGTTTTGAAACAGTGTAGTAGCCACTATGAGTAAGTTTTTTCAAAGTGTTAGAAAATGGTTCTCGAAGAATAAGGATGTTAATTCAGGTAGGTGTCCGCCGTTTACACTGGCTTGAATTTGCATACATACATACATACATACATTACATACATTCACTCTCTTTGTATGAACTCGATATTGGTTGTTGAAATGTTTTCCTGCATATTAATGATTTTTATGATCGACAAGTGGTAAATGAGAGAGAGAGAGAAAAAGAGAGAGAGTGTGTGTGTATACAGTCGAACCCTGGTTACTCCACCACCTCTCATTCAAATACCCGGCGTCATTCGAAATACTTCGATGGTCCCGATCACTCTCCTTATTTCTATATAAAAATATCTGGGTTATTCAAATTTCCTGGCCTCATGTACATATATATATATATATATATATATATATAGGGCTTACAAACTCACAGACAGACATAATGAGGAAGACCATAGTTCAAGTTAATTTGTTAAAATAAAGAGAGTTACTTTATGTTTGCCGTAATCAATTACGCATGAAGATGAATTAACGTACAGGATACAAACAGTTCAAACAGATGCAGATAACATTTGATTTGTCATTTCCTGAATAATGACGTTTTATACATGGACAAGATAAAGATGCTCTACCAGATATGCATCATTATTTCAACTTAAGATACACCAATAAGGACAAATTGATATGAAAAACGGAATTATTTGCACTATATTTTGTATTCTAATAAATTGAACCATGAAAAACAGTTCTTCTAGGAATGTTCTTCAAATGAAAATATGCTCTGCAGCCTCTCTAATGCATGCCTTTTCTTCTTTTTCTTTGATTGAGAAACTATGGTGGCATATTTCTGCCAGCCACTTATCCACTTAGCTGTGTCGAAACTTTTCTGAAAAAGTATCACACATTCAGTTAGTATCTGGCAAGTAGAAAACTTTCGTGTTATCCTCTTAGGTAACTGCCTGTTAGTGCCAACTACTGCCAGCCATATATTCACTTAAGATACATGTAATTGGATATCTCGCCTTTTTTCAGGTTAGTCAGTTAAATTGTGTGGATAACAAGCATTTTTTCACATAAAAAAAACATGATATCCAGTTAACCTAAGTGAATATGTATTTGGCAGTAGTGGGCACTAATAGACAGTTTAAATAGTCCTGTTAAGATACCTAAGTGGATAACTTGAAAATTTTCTACTTGCTAGATAATAACTGAATATGTGGCATTTTTTCTAAACAGTTCCGATGTAGCTATATATAAGTGGATAAGAAACAGAATTTTGAAACGTACAATAATCCCATACGACAGTTACTGGATTGTAATGGACCAGTACTTTGCGCATAGGAAGGTCTCGATTCTCCTCTCTCCTGAGATAAATATGTTTCATAACGTACGACAGTTATTGATTTTGAAAATCATGACATAAATATCCATTCTTATCCATTGTTTTCATGTGTTTTCTTTGTCTAATAGGAAGCCTGATTAATGTGTACATTTCATTGTATACTACGTCTGGCCAATTACCAAGGGGTTAATTCGCTGAAGGACATAATTTTGACATGAAATAGTTTTTGGAGTAGTCCTATATTTAATTATCATTAAATCACTTTTAACCGATATAGAGCTCGCCAAGTGTGATGTGACGACATATGACGGAACAATGGATTGAATCATAACTGGTTACAACACCCAGCTGTATACTTTATAAATAGATAAATAAAAAAGTATTACTGTATATAACAATGAACGATTCTGAAGTAGTTGAAGATGTCTTAAGAATGTGTCTTTATAACATGCGTACTTATAAAAAATAGGAGTACTTCACAATATCAGATTCCCTCCACGGCTTCCCGGGGTCGTGGGTTCGAATCATGATCACAAAATACCAGTGTCGTTAAAAATGGCACTGGTGGATCCCTGCTTGAAGCTCAGCATACATATCGAGGGGTGAGAGCGAAATTATGCTAAGTGCATATGAATATATAATCACTTAGCATAGTTTCACTCTCACCCATCGATATATATGTACAGGATAGTTCTTGGACCTGGCTGTGGTATCATGTTACGTGTCATGCATCTGTATCAAGTGTACATATTCTTCAAATTTGTTAACGATTTGAATTGTAACGATCTTCAACAGAAAATTTAGCAAGAGATTTGCCCAACTGCTCAGCAATATAATACGTTGTCTAGAGTATTAATTTATAAAACGGAACACATTCAAAGCGTGGAAAACATGGCTATTAATTTAGATACATGCATTTGATATTTTCATCCTTTTTGTTTGAGGCTTGTGCCCACAAGGCTATAAAGCATTTTTCTGACTTAATTAGCTGGGGCAAATTTAACCCTTTACCTCATGAATATTCATGCACATATTTTTTTATTATGTTTGATTGACAGTTCAGACAAGTTCATTCAGGATATGGCTGGTCAGGGCCTGCTCTGTTTGCCAATGCGTCAAAAAAGTTCGTAAGAAGTAAAGGGTTAACTAGCCAGACAGTGTGGATTATTGCAGTGGAACCAAACTGGACTATGAAACTAGTAGCTTGTCTAAATTGTACCAGACCACAATTTGCGGTAGACTAAACACTTGCATGTGACGTAAAGAAAATACACAATCTTATCTGACATTCGTGTCATTATATCATTATGTGTAAACTAGATTTTTTAATATTTTCCTTTTACTATAAATGCACTTTATGTTCATTGGTGCCAGACTTCAAGGCTATAAAATACTTATTAGGACAATAGTTGTGGTTAGCTGTGTGTGTGTGTGTGTGTGTGTGTGTGTGTGTGTTATACATGTATCATGCTATGCTTGACCGAGACACTTGATTTAATTTGATGATGAGATTTTAGGTCGAAATTAAGACGAACATTTAAGTACAATTGAACTATTTAAGATACCACTTCACAGTATCGAATATAGTTAAGAATTGTGAATATTCCTAAGTGAATTATTTGAAACGCTACTTTTATTTCACCACAATTATATTACTGTAGACATTGAAATACCAGTACAATGTTTTCGTGGGAACCAATAGGACAACGCATGTTGATTAATTAAAATGGTAAAAAAAAATGTGACTATGCAAAATTATATGTTTATTGAAAGCGATACTATTGTGCCCTTCAACAATGGTAAAGTCATGTAAGTTTTTTTTGTTGTTTTTTTTACTTTTTCGTGAAATTTTAGTCAGATTGTTTTGCTACTTTTTCAAAAATTCATCTGAATCTAGACATCAACTCATTTATTTTATCATTTATTCATAATTAATTTCATACACGTAATTATTGATTATTTTAATAATGAAGACCGATTTTACAATTGTGAAAGACAGGGGAAAAACGTTTAGAGAGGTTGTATGTACAAGACATATTCACCAGAGATACGAAACGGTCTGAAATAACGTTTATTTTTCTTGTGACGAGATTTAATCTAGATCTCGCTGATACGCTTAACATCTTGCGGACGCATAACAGACATACACTTTAAAGAATCATTAATAAAAAGACCTGCGAATTAATGAGGTACATACATACATGTATTAAGTTGGCAAAAATTTGTAGAGGATACTCAGTATACCAGTATCTATAATTGATTTGAGCAATTTACACATCTCGCGGTCACATGATCGTACACACAACTCTCTTAACCTACATCAGAGTTGCGGATCTATGTTATGTTATTACGTCTTTGATACAATTCCCCGCAGTGTGGGTCAGTTATTGAAGTCTTTATGGCATCAGGGGTATTTAACGGGCACCTCAAGTCAAAGGGTACGATTGAAGGGCCTTTGCACATAGTACATGGTTTTTTTTTAAACATAATGTGATGTGTGAAATGTAGTTAGAAATTGTTGATTTTCCATGTTGATGAAGGATCAAATAAAGTTGTGTTTACATATAATTTTACTGTTCAGTTTTTGTGATTTAAAAAAGAAATGCTTAAGTATTACAGCAAAACAGTCGGTGAGAAACTTTTTACTGTTTGTATCTTTGAGGTATGGGTTCCCCATGTAACCGCATACACCACTTCGCTCTCGTGGGGTATGAAGTTACAGGGGTGTATCAATGCTACAAACAATTTAACTTATGTCATCCGGATATTCTTCTTATTTATACGACCAGGACTATTCTCTCCAATCTGCATAGGTAGAGCATAAACTGGAAAGAAAATATCCAGTTTGAATGAACCGGTAGGTCAATGCCACCTTTATTAAGCGGTCAACCTGCTCTTAGCGGTCAGTTTTAAAATTACTGAATCAGCAAAAATTGTTGTATGTTCAACCTTCATTTAGCAGAAGTGTTCACTATCTCTTGTTTCCTTGACTAACCGCTTAAGACAGGTTTGACTGTATATAATGAAATCTAAACGTCTAGAGTAGGATGTCTTTCAGTTATTTTTAGAGTGATCATCTTCAGGGAGAAAGAAAGAATATAATGCTTAGAGCCGTATCTTAGAATTCTTAATATCTTTAAAAGAATGCTTTTATTCAACTGCGAAAACGTTTTAGTATCTAAGCGAGTTGTTATTTTTTATCTTTTATTTTTCCAGATATTTAAAAATAAATGAGTAAAAGAAACGGACTAAGGCGCGTTTTGATTGTTCCGACCTGTTTTTCAAGAACAATTAGATTTTCCTTAAGTCCAAATTTGATGATACTTAATTCATTTATTTACTGAGCCAGAAAAAAGAAAGAATGTAAATTTGCTATAATTTGTATATTCTTACAGAAAACCGTGTTCATTTTCTCCAGATTTTAATATTTGTTGTAATACATAAATCGAGATTGTTGAGTTGAGAAAAAAATCAATTTGGGATATTTCATACAGCACAGACCTGATCTCATTTTCTTTCAAGGTAATCCATCCATCATTAAATTATAATCATGGTCCCTCAAATACTTAAATATACTTTAGTGCATATAAAAGCATCTATTGACTTGGAACCATAAGCTCGTTTGCTCTATGTCTATAAAGGCTTGGATTTACCAAGAAATTCCCATGTTCACTTGATGGACCATGATTATAATTCATAAAATTGTGGATGGAATATCTTAAACAATACATCTTGAGGTCTAATACTGCTAATTTATTACGAATTGTACCGACGTATAAAACGTTCTATAGAGTTATTATTATTTATGGTCCAGTGGTAACATACATGTCAGCGTATCCGAAAGTTGTGCGTTCGAATTCCTTTGAGGGCAAAGGTTTTCCATGATCTTTCCAGGCGCAAAGTACTGGTCCAACCAAGAAACCGCCTAGAAGGATAAGTATTAGGATAAAAACTTGTTTCCTAATTCGAAGTAAACGTTAATGGTTTTAACTAATCTAACTAAGTACCTTATAACGATAAAAAAAGATGTGAAAAGACTATTTATAGGCTGTGAACACTATAACTTTTTCCATGTTTTTGTTGCAGCGTCCGTAGATGAGAATAAGGAGACCCCGCAGAATGACGTTCAAAAGGGTAAGCCTTAATTCGATCTGTAAACATTTTTAGCTCGTCTGTACTTCAAAGAAACCAAAACTCCACGGAACACTACGTTTCAGACAAACGGGACTGCCGTGAGTGAAAACGTAGCATAATTCTAGGGTAGAACGTAGCATAATTCTACATGATGACATATATTATTTCCCCGATCGGAATATACCTCGGGTAATTCCGTCATTCTGCAGTAGTGAAGCATTTATCACCGAGGTGTTCAGATTGATTTCCCCGGTCAGTTTAAATCAGCAAATTAAACTTAGTATTGCCGGACTCCTGGTGAAATGGTCTATTTAAACGCTAACCACTAAGCCTGTCGTGATTTCGAATGTTCAGTATAACACTAATCAGTTATAATACTTAAATTTAATCGTACAAGCGTTATGTACAGCACGTCTGTAAAACAAATTTGTGTCTATGAAAGGAGGAAGTTTTTCTCAAAACCTTGTATACGAGGAAGAAAACCACCATATAACACAGTTTATTTCTTAAACACTTAAGTAGGCATGAATTGGCAATCAGATGAACAGCATGACGTCGTATGGGAGGGGATATCCGCGAACTCATTTCGTTCCCTAATTGAGCATTCCATATTACATTATTGCATTTTCGAAACTCTTATTACATTTACAAAATGCTTATTGCATTTTCAGATTTCTTATTATAATACCAAAATGCTTATTGCATTTTCAAAACTCGTATTACTTTTGCAAAAAGCTTCTTACATTTTTAAACTGAAATTGTCACTTTAAAAATACACTTTTAACGATCGAGTTCCACGTTAAAAGTTAATGCTACACATTCTTAAATGTAGATTCATTTAGAATGTAACTGGCGGATATTTCGCACCTTGTATGCTGCTAGCAGAGCCTGATCCAGTAGATCAGGTTAGGGGGTATTACAAAATGTAGGCAGTGTCAATGCAAGTGGCTTACCGCTTTGTCCGAGCCGTGAGAATGGTGTCGTTCCGGCTGGACTAAGGATACGAGGGAACTCCACTGCGAAACATTAAATTTTATGTATGTTCAAGGTTTTTAGAGGGGCACGCGCCGGGTGCGCAACCTTGGATCCGCCAGTGGCCAAAGCTGATTTAAACAGCTGTGCTGATACACTCCTCCATGATAGTGATTACGTCACGTTGCGCAACGGGGAGATGGATACTTATTATAAGGGCAATATTACTCGTATAATTCAGGTTGGAAACATGAGCCCGGGTGGAAATCTAAGCCTTCTAATAGACGGGCTGAATATTCCATTGGGCAGTTATTTCATCTTTGCCATATATACATGTGATATTACTCGTATATGATATCTAAGCTTTGATGGAAATCTCAACCGACGGGCTGACTATTTTTCCATCTCTGTCATACATACTTCGGATATTACTCGTACACTTTGGTTGCAAATCTGAGTCTGTTTATACATGTATATGTATATCCCAGCCCACTCATCTAATAGTCTTTCTGTCTCTAACATGTATATCTAAGATATACATCAGGTCGGATATCTGAGCCTTGGTCGAAATTCCGGCCCACTAGACAGACTTATGTTTCCAGAGAGTCTGTTTGTTTGAGGTTAACGTCCCGCCGACAGTCATTTGGAGACTTTGTGTACTTGAAACAGATCTAGTGCTGCCACACAGCAATATCACGCCGTAGACATGTGAAATGACTCAGTCATATTATCCTGACACTGAGCCAACACGTGATGGAACTGCCTTTATATGATGAAGCCAAACAAGGGAGGTATACCATTACCATTTATTACGACTTTGGTATTTCGCGACCGGGGATCGAACCCACGACCTCCCAATTCTAGGGCGAACGCTCTCACCACTCGGCTGCCGGGACCGTTCTCTATACAATATATACCTGTGATACGAGGGATGTTCAAATTGAAATGCAATTCCTAGCATATCTAGAAAGGATTTGTTAATTTTCACAAACCAACTATCGGATTCCTTCAAAGTATTCACTTCCGTGAGCTATGCACAGTTTCAACCTTTTGATCCAGTTTTTATAGGCAGTTTCATAGTCGTTTCTGGGTATACCCTTGAGACTCTGGAAAATGGCTGAACCAGGATCTTTTCGTGTTTTGTATTTTCGTCCAGTGAGGTACTTTTTGAGCCTCGGGAACAGGAAGTAGTCACAGGGGTCAAGGTCTGGGGAATACGGCGGGTGCGGAAGCTCTACAACCTTTTCCTGCCTTAAAAATCGCGTACAATAGCCGCTTTGTGGCTAGACGCGTTGTCATGCAGCAACCTGACCCCGACAAACCTGTCGCCGGCCTGCGTCTATTGAAATATTTCTTCAAGTTTTTTAGAACAGCCCCTCTGTAGAACTTGCTATTGACCGATTTACCTTTCGGAACAGCAATTTGTATAGCAGGCCCTTGATTTGTGAAGAAAACTGAATACATAACCTTTCTGACGCTCATTGTGCGTTTGGCTATACATGGCCTTTTTCATGTCTTTTGTAGCCCATATCTTGTTTTCATGTTTTCCTTTGGGCTCATAGAAATGCACCCATGTCTCGTCGCCTGTGAGGATATTGGCAAACGAGCGATTATTGTATTTTGGGTATATTTTTTGAGCAAAGATTTTGCCATTTTCACGCGGAGGCGCTTCTGCTCCTCTGTGAGCAAATGGGGTATCCATCTTATTCGTTTTAAAGTGCTTCCTTAGAATTGAATGAACTGCCCCTATTGAGATGCCTACCTTTCGGGCTATTTCCCTAACAGTGAATCTTGCATCTGTCGATACAATTTCTCTGACTTTTTCTACCATTTTGGGACTGGTTGCTGTCTTTCTGCGATGGCCACATGGTGCATCTTGCAAGGACGTTATTCCACTAGCAAATTTCTTGCACCACCTAGTCACCGATGCATAGGACAGTTCACCGGGTCCATAAATTGAGCATATTTCATGAAATATCTCTTTTGAACCTATACCAAGAAAACAGCTGTTTTTGGTGTAGGCCCGTATTTGGGCGGCGAACGCAGATTTTTTACCAACCATTTTATCATTAGTATGTACGAGTATGCAATGTTTCTCGTTGTGTAGCCGAGGCTAGAGAGGACAGATTTACACAAAACTGGTATCGACCGAGAGATAATTGATGCCCCTAGGCGATCCAAGTAGGTATTTTTTTGTGAAAAGCGTGCGTAGTTACATAATATAACCCGAGTTACATTTCAATTTGAACATCCCTCGTATTACGCATATACAAGATGTTGGAAATTTGAGCCCAGATGAAAATCTCATACGGACTGAAGTTTCCTTCCGAATATTGCACATGCGCAATACGACTCTTGGAGACTTCAGCACATCGTGACACCGGTTCTATAGAACCTCAGCCCAGTGCTTAAAAAGCTCTTACACCTGATCTGAAGCAGAACTTTCCGACAAAAACAAACGTTTTCCATCTTAAATGTTAATCAAAAGTCAAAAATAAGCAAGTGAAAACTACAATATAGATTTTACATTTAACAATTTGTAACATACGAACTTTATCTCCAAACTTAAACTTTAACGTAAATATGTCAGACAGAACTAAATATCTTTAAAAGTAAAATTTTAAAGCAACAATATCAAGATTGTAACAAGCATTTTGAAATTGTAATAAGCATTTTGTAAGTATAATAAGCATAGTATATTTGTAATAAGCATTATGAAACCTCAATTAGTACAATGTAAAAGAAATGAGCTGGCGGATTCTGATTCTGATACAATTATTCTCTTTGACAGCTTTGTACATAAATGATATTATGGGGTTCAAAATTGCAAGAGGGATATTATGATCAACAGCATCAGCATAGTCATTATTATAGTGTATCATCATCATCAATAAAAAAATGAAATCCATTATATATAGCGATGATTTCACACTGGTAAAAAAGGTGTAAAGAAGTGGAAAATTCGTTACTCTATATAATACTACATAAAATATAATTATGCGTTTTAATCTACCTTTTTTGGCGTGATCTATCAGATGTAAACACACTCTTACAATTCGAATTACCAAACATAAGGTGATGCTGTATTATGTATTCAACTTTCACAATAAACGGATTAAAAATAAAAATAAAAATGTCAAAGTTTATTCTCTTTAGTCTTAGTTCTTGCAGAGATCTATAAACAGAGATACGCAGCTTATTATGCCCACGTCGATTTTCTGAAATCGCGTGCTTACCCGAGACTTCAACGAGACCCGGAAACAAGATTGGAAATAAAAGCCTTCGTTTTGAATTTAATACGTTTTTTACGAAAAGATCCCAATTTATGTATGCATTGATATAGTACTGATATGGTTATTTTGTAAAGTAACGTATTTGCTCTATTGCTTTTTGGCATTCACAGATGTCAGTTAGGTTGACTGACCACACGACGAGACGCAATTTTCTTAATAAGGAAATTAATCAGCAACAGCTTTGCATGACTGCCTTAGAAAATTCGTGTTAACAACACCTGGTAGTTTTCAAAAGAACAAGAATACCCTAACCGGTAAAAATCACGGACCAATGAGGCTATCATGTTTGAATGATCTCGACTCTTTCTCACTCATGTCCGCGCCTAGTCATATTGGGACAGGAACACTTACAGTTATTTATCTCTGCCCAACCCCCTTCTCTCTCTTAATCTAGTCAAATTCAAAAAAAAAATTCTCTTACTTTTCATTCTTCGTCTTCATTCCTTCAATTATACCAACTTTAGCTAAAACCAGTAGATTTACTACATTTATTATGAAACTAAAAGGATCCCCCCCACACACACACACAAACAAAACAACAACAACAACAAATAAAAACAACATATTGGCTGTTACACCAAACAGTTAACCATATATATCATAGGTTTACCGATAAATTGAACCAGTTACTTTATAAATTCAGTTTACTGGCTAAGTAATTTACCGATTGTGACAAGCATGACCGCTCTCGATCACTCTCGAGGCACGCGACAAAACGCGTTATTTCGGAAAGATGCGTATCACTTCATATATGCCTCTGATTTATGCCCGTCACTTGTACTCATGTTCATTTGCTTCCTTGGTTTTCGTGGCCTCATCGATAGTACTGTAGCTGTTTTTATGTCGCTGACATAAAACAGATATGACAAACCCAGTCATGTTATCGTGACACCGGACCAGTTAGCCCAGTAGACGCTGAGCGCTAAGTATAGGGAACGATATATACTACTCAGTTTGCTATTAAAGCACCAATAGTATACTCAGGAAAAAGAAACTTTTCTATCCTGTACTTGGAAGTAACATTTTTGTACTAAAATGGACAATGTTTTGTCATTTAGGGGTAATTCATTTTTAAAATATTTATTATAGCAGTTTGTTTTTTTAATTGATAAGAATCAAGATTGTCAATTTCTTAACAAATGACAAGTTACATTTCCGCAATAACATTTTATGTTGAATATACAACACTATTTTGTAGATTATATTGAAAATTCAATAGTGGATTTTGTGAATGATGTTTTTTTTTGTGTGTGTTTTTTTGTTTTGTTTTTTTTGATAATAGAAAACGTTTCGCTGTTTTACTATTTAATTTTTTGTTTGTTTGTTGTTGTTTTTGCTTTGAAATTACAAAATTAAGATTTTATACTTTGAGATATTAACATCTAATCAAAGGTTTGGATATGTAAAGGATGGTTGTGAAATTTCAAGATAGTTGGACAAATATAAAAGAAGTTGATTACATGTATAAGTTTGCGGAAAAACACACACACACACACACACTCATATACCAGATTTTTAGATATACCTATAATTCAATTTAGAGATGAATTGGGAGGATTATTGGCAATGCCGCACAAGTAACATTTTTATCACAACGTATATACCACGACACAAGAAAATCCATTCACCATTTGTACTAGTGTACCCATTACATTGTTAAGCTGCAAATATGATTAAATCTTGGTTCTGAGCACTTGATATGATTGGTTTACTCAGTAAAGCGAGCCCCCAGGAGGTATGACGAGGTTACGTTGCCGGAGGACGGAAGTGGACCTCACGTGGAGCCTGGCGAAACTAATGACGTGCAAGGTATATGTTGTGTCAATAAACCTCAAGTTTTGAAATATTTCCCAGTAATAGGCCCATTGGTGGGGGTCAAGGTTTATGCAAAAAAACGTTTTCCATTAAGTAAAGCCTATGTATTTGTTCAGGTCATTTCCAGATTTGTAGGCGCGGGACTGCTGTGCCTAACAGCAGCTACGCCACTGCTCCCCGAATTAAATGAATGAAGAAAAATACTATCAAATTAATTCTTGTTTTTAGATGCTATTGTAAAAATATCTTGTATATATGAAGTTGTCAAGAGTTCGTGCTTTTTAATATCTAAAGGCTGACACTGTTAATACCATGCTGACACTGTGAAGTGGTAAACACGGTACCATGTTGACACTATAGACTGATTAACACAGTAACATGTTGTCACTGTGTACTGTGAAACACGATACATGATGGCACCAGGCCCGGATCCAGAAATTTTCTGCTGGGGGGGCCAAAAACCGAATGTGATATGAGTGGTAGGGGGGTTCGGGGGCATGCTCCCCCGGAAAAAAAGTTTTAAGTGTGATGGAGATGCATTCTGAAGGGTATCTGGGGATAATAGTGAAGTTTTTTGTTGTTGTTGTTGTTGTTTTTAAATCCGATATATTTGAAACTTGAAGGCCTAGGTCCCACTGGAAAAAAAATCGGTGATGTGGAAATTAACATTTTTTTTCTACTGATGGCTCCCGATGTTTGAGCCAAAAAAAGACTAAGCAGTCCGTTGAAAAATGACAATTATTAGGCTTCGGGATTGGTCCGTTGAACATTCACTGTTGTTTTGGCTATGACACAATAGCCTTGAGTCCTGATGTTCGGAAAAGCACCAGGGGACCTCCTCCGATGATCGGCGAAGGTGCCCCGGAGTTTCACTGAGTTTGTAACATCATCGGGGGAATATCCCCGTAGATTAGGGGATCTTGCGAACCATCCCACGTGTCTCGGGGAAGATTATTGAGAGTATGAAAATTTGATGGTGGAATTAAGCGACAAAGTCAAGAAAAGACTTTTGGGGGGTTTAATGGGATGCCCTAAGCAAGCAATGTTCCATGGCCTTTTTGACCGTCTCAGTCTAAGACTGGCCAAAACAGATACTAATTTCTGGGTGCGCTTTTCAACCCTTGCCATTTTTTTTTTTTTTTTTTTTTTTTTTTTTTTTTAAGATCGGGAATGTGTCACAGAAAGGCCGCCTAGTATCCCTGAATGCCCCCCCCCCCCCTGATACTTCGGCAAGACATCACAGACGCATCGGGGATTCATCGGAAGAAAAAATATCGCGGAAGCTCCGTGAATGCTGACCAGAGCTTCTCTGCGGATATTTCCGGCTTGTTTTCCCG
>CM037788.1:31020787-31070787 GCA_021229015.1 Solen grandis | reverse complement strand
AGTCAGTCCTGGAGCTACCCTTATACGAGGAGTGCCAAGGGATGAGGCCAGCCAGTCCTGGAGCTACCCTTATACGAGAAGTGCCACAGGATGAGGCCAGCCAGTCCTGGAGCTACCCATATATGCAGGGTGCCAAGCACGATAGGCCAACCATTCCTGGAGCTACCCTAACATGCAATTAAGTGCCAAGCAAGAGCGATATAGGAGTACCAATTTTAATGACTTTAGTATATTGTGACTAGGGATTAAACCCCAAACTGCCTGGTTAAGGGGTGTAAGCTCTATGCCAGTACAAAATACTTCCAAATACTAATCAATCTTTCACCCAGATAAGACTGAAGTTTGTTTCCGGATCAAATGGCAAAAAAAAACAACAGCAGTATTTCAGGTCTTTTATTTAATGTAAGCAGTGGACATTTAATTAAAACTGTATATTTTATTAATAAAGTTCATGCTTTAATGGATTATAGCTGATATGAGACTTTTTATTAAAAATCAAATAAGTCACAAACGTAAACATGTAAAGTAAAATATGTAAATAATGATTTCATTAATCTTTGTTTGTTTCTAACCAAATTTAATATGTATAAAAAATAAATGTATTTTGACATTACAAAATGATTTAACAACAGTTATATAATGCCCCCAGAGGAATGGAGATCTTTTTTTTTTTAAATTAACAATTATATTTCATGTACTCTTCACTTTCAAAAGCAACTGAATAATTATAACAATAATTAAGAAATTAATCCAATTATCTTGATTAAATCAAATGCTCAAGATAAATAAGTCATGAGGAGTGAGATGGTGGGAAAACTTATTTTAGCTTTACAATACACAAATAACTAAAGGGAAGTAACTTTTCTTGATATACTGACACATTCTGTCAAATGCACATTATAACTTCTTTTCAGGCATAAAGGAAGCAATTTTTCAATTTAAAATGCATAAGAAGACAATATCTCTTACTCTTTTGGATTACATTAAAATTGATGCTTAGATTTACTTTTCTTAGAATTGTCAGACACGAATGTACACAAGCAACTATGATTTGTTTCGGCAGATTGATCTAGTTCCAATCTGTTTTTATTGGTCAGCTTTAATCTTTCACCTCATATAAAAGTTTTCTGATACCTTGGCAAACAGAGCTGACACATATCAGACAGCTCCACAGATCAGTGTATCCTACATCATTTCAGCTCCGATTCTACAGCCTGTGCAGTAAAGAAAAGTCCCTTGTGTCTGTTTGCTAAAATGTGTCCAAATCAGTCTACATGAAGTAAAGGTTGAAGAGGTATTAGATGTCAAATTCAACCTACACCATTTATACGCAATTCTCTAAGAAGTGTTTGATAGCTAGAGTAGAAATCGATAGGTTTATTGATTTTTGCAGTTGAAGTTTCTGTGCCATGAACTTCAGGAGGATCCTCATTCTGCAACACTGGATCATCTTTGGACTTGAAGTTCTGAAAGTAAAAAAAATCTCACCAGGAGTAGTCATGGGTAGAGGAATAAATAACACAGTTTTTATCAATCTCTTAATTCTTTAAACACCTGAGATATGTATATATTTGACTGTTTGTTGGGTTAAATGTCCCACCAACAGTACTTCAGTCATTTGGAGACTAAGTCTACCTGGGACAGATATTGTGCTGCCACACTGCAGTATCACGCAGTAGACATGTTGCATGATATCACACCCAATCACATTTTCCTAACACCTGGCCAACCAGTCCTGGAACTACCCTTATATGCTGAGCGCCAAGCAAGGGAGCTATAACAGTACCATTTTTTTACAATTTTGGTATGTCACTCCTGAAACATGTTTATATACTACTCAATTTTTGCCAAGTACCACCCGCTATTTTCCCGTAGAATTACATAATTAGACAAGTGAGTTTAAAAGCGGCTATATTAAATATTACATTAAAACCAATCTTGCTTCTATGCAGAAGTATTGTTTATGTACCAAAGTTAATACTATTTACAAAAAATAAGCCTTTCAGATCCTCAATACTTGGAATAAACCAAAATCAGGAAGTCAGAATTTTGAGAAAACACCTTAATATTTAAAGTCAGCTAAATTCAGAACTTTTTAAAGTCAGCTAAATTCAGAACTTTGATTATTCAAATATTCCTGTTTTCTAAATGGAATACTTTTAAGGATATTTGTGACAATGTTGGCCTGTTCATTGTTATTTTTTTCTGTATTGAACACAAGATTTAACTTCCATTTATAAAATGACATTTCTTGCAAAAAACACACACTTTTGTGAATTTTGACAAAAATGACAGAATGCCAAATCGTTGTAACTCATTTTGAGTCTCTTGTCTATCATTTTGACAAAAATTATGCATAAAAAAGATGGTCAGGTAATGCTTTCCTTTCAGGTACATAGCATTACATTAAGCATGTGTTTTCATGTGACTCTATGGGAAAATAACAGGTGGTTCTTAGCAAAAGTCGAGTAGTATATTTATGTTTGTTTGTTGGGTTAAACGTCCCAACAACAGTAGTTGGAGACTATGTTTACTTGAGAGAGACATTCATATAGTGTTACCACATGGCAGTATTTACAGTAGATTTTTAACATGATACCTCACTCAGTCATATTATCCTTACACCACGCCAACCAGTCCTGTAACTAAACCGTATTACTATATATGCAATGCGCTAAGCAAGGAGTTACCAGGGCCCTTCTTAATGACTTTGGTATGTCGTTGTTGGGGATCAAACACAATCTACTGCCCCAGAGGTGGACGCTATAACCTTTCAGCCGCCAGGGAAGTATGAGATGCATTTTTGACATCTAACATGAAATGCACATCAAAGCTTTATCTTCACTCAATGTATATATGTCCCAAACTTGGCCAAGATATGTCACTTAGGAATATTTATTAATGAAATTCATTTCTGGGGATAATCTATTTTTACTATTAGTGGCCTTGACCTAGCAAACCTAAAGTTTCCTCTCTACACAAATTCTATAAGTTCCAACTTTGATTATAATATCTCATAACATTCCTAAAATTCCATTATTAAGTTATCCTTTATATAATAACCTATAACATGAAACGCACATCAAAGCTTTATCTTCACACAAGGTAAACATGTCCAAAAAGATAAATTCCTTTTTTAGGGACAGATAGACCAAACAAACTAGACCGACCAATGCACCGTGATTCCAGTATAGTTCTTCAATCATTCGTTTGCAGGGGTATAACTAGTCTTTCAATAGTATTTAAACAATGTATAAAATAGCCCTGGAGTATACCTGCAATACCCTGGCCTGTCTGTACTTTCCACAAGCCTGACTATAGTGACCCTCTGCTGATAGAGCCAGTATGGATGCAGCACTGTCCTCCACTCCCTCCTCTCTCATAAGTGTCTCTAGATGAGCCTGGTCAAAAACAGCAAACACACAGCCTCCTTCCCCACAGTGGCCTGGATTGTTGTCCTGCAGATTAAAATGAGATACATCTACCATGAGACAAAATGAAGCAATTTGGATAAATATAGAATTATTTTTTTATTAACCTCAGACTAACTATGGGCATATTCGACTGGGGGTTTTGTTGACTAACTTTTTTTTCATTACTTTAAATTTTTCATTCGACTGGAGGAGGGTTGAAATTGTGACGTCAGAGCATTAATCACTTACTCAATAAAGGAAATTCTCTGTTAATAATCTCTAACTTATTTTCAAGATTAAAAACTAGTACATATAAGCGATATTTGAAAAGAATAAATACTTATTCAAACAACTCATTGTATATTTTTGCTAAACAGAACTCATTAAGTTCTAAATTTAACAATTTAGCATCCTCAATTCAAGCAAAACTTTCTGTGTATTAGATAAGGGCCAAGGCCCTTAAAACTAGGGCCAAATTTTAATTAGGTAATGAACCATTTGATGCGGGGTCATATATCGCCGTAGGGCTTTGAGTTGAAAAAATCCTGGTAATGGCCAATAAGCTGATGCTACATACCAAATATCTAAGCTCTAGGCCTTATGGATTCATAGAAGAAGATTTTCAGACTTTTCCTATATAACTCCATGTAAAACAAGTGACCCCTGGTGCAAGGCATTTATCACCGTAGGGCTATGATTTGAAGAATCTTGGTAATGGCCCATTAGATGATGCTACATACCAAATATCTAAGCTCTAGGTCCTGCAGTTTTGCAGAAGAAGATTATTAAAGTTTTTCCTGTATAACTCTATGTAAAACAAGTGACCCCTGGAGCGGGGTCATTTATCACCTCAGGGCCATGATTTGAACAATCTTGGTAATGGTTCATTAGACAATGCTACATACCAAATATCTAAGCTCTATGCCTTTTGGATTTGGAGAAGAAGTTTTTTTAAGATTTCACTTTTAAAATCTATTTTTAGCTCCTGTGACCTAATTATGCAATGGACTGGAACCATTTGAACAACTTTGGTAGAGAGTCTGCCAAGGAACTTTCCTGCAAAATAATTTTGAAATTGGCCTAGTGGTTTAGGAGAAGTCATTTGAACGAAAAGTTGACGACGGACGCACGGACACATGCACAGATGATGGACAATGGGCGATCACAAAAGCTCACCTTGAGCACTTTGTGCTCAGGTGAGCTAAAAACAGAAAAAAATGTCACATGTCTCGAAAAAAATGTCATGCATGACCAATTTTATCATTTAACTTGATTAGTTGGGTTCCCTGTAACAGAAAAACTAATACATTATTGCGATGGACATGGTGAAAGAACTCCATAATCACATCCTTATGTTTTTAACTTCTATGTAAAAATGGTTATATATATATTAAAGGGATCTATTCTATTTGACTGGGCATTTTTAGTTGAGTAACTTTTTTTTTTTGCACATCTAGCTCCACCCAACTTTCGTTCTCAACAGAAAGTCCCAGTCGAAAAGGCCCTATGTTTAAAAAGAAAATTAGTGGAGGATGAAAGTCAAGAAATCCCAATTGTAAGTTAACATAGGTCAATAGATTTTATAATGATTGTTGTTACGACCACAAACACCTGCCTGTGACCATCATCATCTGTAACACCACCACGACACTCTCCTTCCCATCATCAACTCCACCAATGCTATCACAAACACTATAATCATCATCAGCATTCTCATTTTACTTTAAAAAAGTTTTTTTTAACCATCATCTCTTTTGTCACAACTTTCAAACATGAAACCTAAAGTATCACTGAAAGTGAATAATACTCCCACATACCTCTTAGACAAAGAAAAAGGGGCTATAATTTTTTACAAAATTCTTGACGCAGTTATCTGTACTCATCTGCATGATAAATCATTATTCCAAGTGTGAAAGTATTATGGACAACAGTTACCAAACATCATGTAAGTGTAGGACAGGACTGGACAGGACATAACTGAAGTGGCGAGAGTGATTCCTATATAGCATCCACTCCAAAGAAGTGGGCGAGTAACAATAACATCATGAATGCCTCACTTGTAAGGCTACACAAGAGTGACCTCGGTAGTTGATGCATGACCCTTCCAGTCCATACAGGTGCCGGATGCTGTATGTGTACCTCTGTCCGTCATGTGACCAGTCATGGGTACAACCTTCCCTGCTAGAGGGTGGGATGGAGTATTCCTTCCTCCACATCATGAGAGCTTCGTGGACAGGAAGTCCTGCCTCCTTCAGGAAGAGTATTAACTGAATCTGATATAAGAAACAAAGCTTTATGATTTCCACTCTAAGCAAATGGTCCAGATTTTTTTTTTTTTTTTTTTTTTGCAGGGGGAGGGGGTAAAGGTATTTATTTACTCCTCTAATATGAATAAAAAAAATTATGAGGATAAAACACACAGGTAATAACCTACAACATTGTCAGAGTTTAAATTTATCTTGCACTGATACATATTCTGAGCATTCACAAGAACGTGCTCCAATAGTGAAACACCTAGCACTAGCTATCAATGAAAGACTAAGTGATTAATAACACAGCTACACCTTGATTCAATAATGATAAACAAGGTCAATAATAAGAATTCTAAGACTGACTACAGTTAATGAATATGGTATAAAGAAGCTAGTAAAAATACTGAACATAAAGCAATTCCTAAGTTGATTTCATTATAATTTTAGAAAGCAGGACTTAGGAGTATAATAGATATCACAAAATATTATATCCTAACAAGAACAACGCTCATCTATTTTAAAGGATTTTTTTTTAAAAGGGAGATTACTTAGCTCAAAATGGACCTAAGAGTTATGGTCATTCATAAGAGTGCAGCCCTTGCGATAGTGACAAGTATACAAAGTTTGATGACAGACAGTTTAATAGTTTAGAAGTTATGGCCAAGGTTAAAGTTTTTCATGACTACAACGTCACCAACGACAACAATGACAATGACAGCAGAGTGAAGTGATGACAATACCTTGACTTTTTTCTTTGAAAAACAGACAAGCTAAAAATTCCTAAGATTGTAGTCTAATCAGGAATGATACTGACCCGTGCATGGTGCCGTAGCCTGTGGTTCCGCCGCAGCTGTCTGTGGAGGTGAGACATGCATGGTGGAAACTTATACAGGACTGTATCCACTTCTGTATGTGACAGAGTCCAGCAGTCTGAATACATTTCAGTGTCCTTGTATTTTTTATAATGAGTATATCTTAACTGTCGCATCAAGATCCTAATTCTCTCATCTTGTATCTGCACCTTTGATGCAGCATGTTTTAGACTGTGCACAAGCAGTTCTTTAAAAATACTATTTAACACTTCTCTAAGTTTCTGGACTGGAACACTGGCTATTCCTAAATCTAAGTTTACCTGTCTCCTAGCAACTAACTTCAAAACAGTCTGAAAGGGAATACAGAAACAGTCATCACTCCCTTTTAAATATTTCCTGGCAAGATGCTTCCAGCTAGTACAAGAAGCTTTAAGATGATTCAGACTCTTCCAGACTGAGTGTAAACCACAGGTGAGTTGTTTCCCTTTGAGTATGAAAGAATCCAATGATTTGAGAAGCTGCACTAGTTCGGATTCATTCATGACAGACAAGCGGAGGTCAAATAACAGAGTCTCTGCTGACACCAGAAAGTCTGTCATGTCCTGATGCATACAACACAGCAACCTAGATATGATAAAAGAAGGTAGATATTAGGTGCTGGTAAACTGAAGAACAGGAAATGCAAGTGTGGCCTTTGTAAGTTGTGTTCATTAGTTAGTAAATGTTCAGTGGAAAGAGTCATCTTACTTTTACTGTAGGCTGTTATTCACAATTACACATATTTCCTCCATATCAACTGAATTAACAGTAAGAATAGACACAAAGTAGCATAAATGTTAGATATGTGTCTTCCCCTCTAAAATATCTCTTAGATTATTGCTGTTTTCCCAAACTTGCTATTTACTCCAGGACTGTTTCTTTCCCCAATTGCCCTTTCCTCAAAATTTCCCCAAAAGGTAAAAAGTCACACACTATATTTTCCCCTGAAAAAAAAAAGAAAAAAAAAGACGGCCAGACAGATTCACGAAATCAGAAAAAAACAACCTGGCACACCATCTCACTACTGTAAACATTTGTGCAGGTTCTATTAAAATTCAATTGCTCAAGAGATAGATCCCACAATTTGTAACAAACAGATGGTATGACAGATAAATAGAAAAACTTAAGCAAATATATACAGTGGTCACGCAATTCCTCGAGGTTGGACAGGATCTGCAAAAAAACTCGAAGAATCGCCGTATTCGAGGAATCATTTATATGTCAAAAATCAATACTCTTATATTTGTTGATACTTTTCATTATTTTGTTACGTTTAGCCTTTTATAGTACTTTTTAAACATAGAATATGTTTAACCATTACGAAAATAAAACTTATCATTGCTTTCATTGGGAGAATTAAGTCAGAAATAAGTTGTTGTTTTTTTTACCGATAATTTGATTGAAACCCTTTGTTTTAGTTTGTGTATATAGCGGCGTTGTGTATTTTTTACATTCTTGTAATAAACACTAAACATTATGCCGTGGTTCTCCAAATTAATGATTACAGAGAAAAAGAACAGCACACAAACAAAAACAAGAGGGTCCGTTTAATTATTGCTTTTAACATTTCTGTAAGCATAAGCTCATAATGAAGTCTGTGAAACCAATTAATTTAGCTGAACAGAGATAGAACCCTAAAAAGACTTCCAATATGAAAGTAGGTCAAATAGCAGTATCAATATGAATCCTTTTTTCTTTCTCCGCATAACTCTTGCAAAAATCACTGTACCAGAAAATCCCTTCTTTATGCACTTTTACCAGTTTAGAAACTTGAGTTGTGTTTTCAAGAGACCATGTTTAGAAAGACATAACTATTGCAAATATTGATGAACATCAAAATCCCTGCTTTGTGCATATCTACAAAGTATAGTAATAACAATGACCAAGTTTTGAAAAGATTAGGTTAGAAACATACAAGGAATTGCATTAACAAGGCTGAAATATCAATCAGCTAAAGAGACTAAGTTTCACGGGACATAAATCTTGTAAAAATCAATGAACTGGAAAGTTGCCACTTCATGCACATTTACCAATTTTAGTAATGACATTGACCAAGTTTTGAAAAGATTCATTCAGAAATGTAGGAGGAGTTGCGTTCACAAGGCCGCAATATCATTCAGCTACAGAGATTAAGTTATAAGGGACACAAATCTTGTAAAAATCAATGAACCGGAAAGTCGCCACTTCATGCACATCTACCCATTATAGTAATGACATTGACCAAGTTTTGAAAAGATTTATTCAGAAATGTAGGAGGAGTTGTGTTCACAAGGCTGAAATATCAATCAGCTACAGAGACTAAGTTTCAAGGGACACAAATCTTGTAAAAATCAATGAACCGGAAAATCGCCACTTCATGCACATCTACCCATACCCATTATAGTAATGACATTGACCAAGTTTTGAAAAGATTTATTCAGAAATGTAGGAGGAGTTGTGTTCACAAGGCTGAAATATCAATCAGCTACAGAGACTAAGTTTCAAGGGACACAAATCTTGTAAAAATCAATGAACCGGAAAATCGCCACTTCATGCACATCTACCCATTATAGTTATGACATTGACCAAGTTTTGAAAAGATTCATTCAGAAATGTAGGAGGAGTTGCGTTCACAAGGTTGCAATATCAATCAGCTACAGAGACTAAGTTTCAAGGGACACAAATCTTGTAAAAACCAATGAACCGGAAAATCGCCACTTCATGCACATCTACCCATTATAGTTATGACATTGACCAAATTTTGAAAAGATTCATTCAGAAACGTAGGAGGAGTTGCATTCACAAGATACGGATGTATGGACGTATGTACAGACGTACAGACGGAGATGACGCCAATATAAGACCGCCTCCGGAGGAGTATAAAAATTGGCTCCTTTAATGACAAATGATTAATCATACAGACCCGTCACAGTTTGTTACATGATTAGTAGGTGCGAAAATACGTTTTACATGCCCTTGTTGATATAACGATTCACCTATGTACTCTCCGGAGGCTTGACGATGTGTGAAAACAAATACAAAACCATCTTGATCAAGGTGTTAATTACAGGGACAGGTGGTCATAGGGCCGGAGTATGGTTTTCAAGGAGATAAAGATATGTTTTGATATCGACTTTGAGGAATCGCATAGAAATTACATAGGATATACTATATAGGGACCAAGGACGAAGCTCGAGGAATCCAAAATCGCATGTTTGAAGAATCACCCATAAATTTATATAGAAAAAGAAGGGCTAAATCAAGGGATTCAATGAATCGCTACATTTAGGAATCGCGTGACCACTGTATATATCTTCACCACATATATATATATTTGAGGACTCAGGAGTCTATCTGATTCTGACCTTAGGCAAAGTCATAATGAAGGTCAAAGCAGGTGATGTGTTAGTAGGATAGAGTAATATCTATGAATATGAGTTTCTGTGAGACTCAAGAGTATGTAATTATTAAGATTTTATCAAACATTTATTTAAACGTGTGGCAATCTGACCAGCCAAATCAAAGGTTGGTGACCTACAACATTTAATTGCAAAGTTTAGGACATCTATACTGTATTTCTGTTGTACCCTTTGCTGATTGAGTGTTTTCTACCCCTTACCACACACCCATATTTGTTGTGTACCCTAAAAATCAAAGGAACTCTCTATATGTACAGACATAAAATTAAGGGACATCAGCAAATGTACCTTCAGTTTTAAGTCCTAGTTGGAACCCTGCTGTTCTAGGCAGATGCAAGGCAGGTTGGTTGAAAAGGTTCAAAACTGAACATACTGATTAACCTGTATGATCAGAGAGGAGGCACTTATTTATAATGTGACTAGGCCCTGTGTAGTCAGAAAGTATTCTCAGTGTGAATTGGAACACCGAAAAGTTACCTTAGTGTAAAGTGGGACACTGACAAACTACCTTAGTGTAAAGTGGGACACTGACAAACTACCTTAGTGTAAAGTGGGACACTGACAAACTACCTTAGTGTAAAGTGGGACACTGACAAACTACCTTAGTGAGAAATGGGACACAGTCACACTAATAATTATGTTGCCTCATTTTGAAGTGGGACACTGAAAAGTTACCTTAGTGTAAAGTGGGACACTGACAAACTACCTTAGTGTAAAGTGGGATACTGACAAACTACCTTAGTGTAAAGTGGGACACTGACAAACTACCTTAGTGTAAGGTGGGACACTGACAAACTACCTCAGTGTGAAATAGAACACCAATAATTATGCTGCCTCAGTGTGAAGTGGGCACAAACAAGTTATCTCTGCATGAAGTTGGACACTGGCAAGTTACCTCAGTGTGACTCTGGACACGGGCAAGTTACCTCAGTGTAAAGTTGGACACTGTGAAGTGGACACTGCAAGTTACCTCAGTGTGAAGCTGGACACTGACAAGTTACCTCAGTGTGAAGCTGGACACTGTCAAGTTACCTCAGTGTGAAGCTGGACACTGACAAGTTACCTCAGTGTGAAGTAAGACACAAACGTGAAATGGGACACCATTTGTTTACCTCAGTGTGAAGTGGGGCACAGAAAAGTTACCTCAGGGTAAAATGGGACACCCTATCCTTGGCAGATCCTTCAATCAAGCAATCAGATTCTGCTGCAGATTCTCTTATTACATCATTCTGCTTTATGCGGTCCCCAGCAGCATCAAGGATCTGAAATCAATTATTCTTTTGATTTAAATCTAAAACATTGCAGTACTATATAGTATAAATTTGCACCAACAGCTTTCAACATAGAATCTGGAGTGGGCAGGGTATATGTGTATATTAATATGAGCTTTGATCACTCAATGAACCCTCATCTGCTACACACAGCTTTTAGGGAGAAGTAATCATCATCTTTGATCAAGCATCCTTCATGTTACTGACAAGCTGATCTGATCTTATAATATGCAAGGGAAGAACAAAATGTTTGTGGAGTTTCTAATATCTCTTAATAAGTTTGTTTACTGGGTTTGCCTGACAGTATCTCAGTCATTTGGAAACTATGTCTACCTGAGACAGATATAGTGCTGCCACACTGCAGTATCATGCAATAGACATGTGGCATGATACCACAACCACTGATTCACATTACCCTGACATCAGACTCACCTTTCCTGGAACTACCCTTACATGCTGAGCCACAAGAAATTGAGCAGTACCAGTACCTTTATGACACTGGAGTGTCATGGACAGGGATCAAACCCACAACCAGCTGATTCTGATGCTGACACACTAACGACTTGGGCACCAGGACCAGTGTTTTCTTTATTTGACATTCTGTTTTTCTGAAACTTCTATGACCAACATTTTCATATTATTTCCAGTATCTTAAAAGACTTCCAGCTATATATTAAATATATTTTATTAGACTAAGCATTTTTAATGCAATTCATACACCAGAGCAAATCTTAAGAATTATTTAAATCTCTGAAACAAAAATACATTTTCTTCCATTATTGATGATCAATTAATTTGATGTCTCTTCACGTGGCTTTATTTTGTATATATCTGAACTCTGTTTTTGCGTTAATACTAATGCTCACAATGGTACATTTTCCAAAATATTTCTTTTAGCATCAGTGTCAAGAATGGTCTTACCTGAGTACTGTATACAGAAACATGGGTGGCAACTAAGTTAAACTGCACTTTACGTGGCTACTTGTTGGCAGAAACTATTGAAGAAATTCAAATGCTTGTGAAACACCAGAGATAAAGAAGTCAGTAGTTTACAGATAGTATGAGTGCTTCAAACAATGTAGCATAAACATTGAGGTGATGAGTGTGAAGGGTCAGGGAGACCTACTCTAATCAACATTGTTGATGTTGATGAAACATTTCATTGAAGAAGATCGCCGTCATTCACTACAGGAGATAATGCATCAATTTGGCAGGTACATGTTGTACAGGACGGCAAAATTGCTTGTACTCAATTTATAAGGTATGCAGAGACTGTGTGCTCGGTGGGTACCGCAAGTTTTTGTTGAAGATTAAACCAGAAGCATGGAAGATTTTCGGACAGACTCATAATATGTGATGAAACATGGCCCTGGCTAAATAGGTAGCACAGGAGTTTGAAGTTCTGTCAATAAATAAGTATGGTATAGTTAAAGATAATTAAGCCCCGTACATAACAGCTTTGGATCGCTCGCCTGAGAACCAGGTATTAGTAGGAGGAAAAGAAACAGCAAATATCTTAAGATATTGTGGAAAATGGGCTCTGCCCTCTGCCAGCCATAAATCACCTGAGTACTTCAGGACAAGAAGATTTTTCAAATTTGTACTATATACATATAAGGAAAATGGGTGGTCATGTTTTTCAATGGATCAAAATAATTTTAACAATCTTGGTAGAGAGTGACCTAAGTAACATCTGTGCTAAATAACAAATAACTTTAAAACCTAGCCAGTACTTTTGGAGAAGATTTTACTATATACATATTTAAGAGGTAAAAAAAAAAATGTTGTTTCTGGTTACATACTCAGAAAAAGATGACTCAGTCCGCCTTTTTTTTTTTTTTTTTTATACTTTTTTTTTTTTTTAAAGCTTATATGCAGCTTTGGAGTAAATATTAAAATATATTAATTTGTTAAAATTGTTTGTTCTATTGCATTATGTTTTTAATAAAATTACAATTATATGTTGATTTTAAATTTCATAAATTGCTATTCTAATAATTGAATATTTAATAAAATGGAAATAAAATAATGAAAACCCATCAAGGGACGTTTCCTTATTTGCTTCATATTTCCACTGAGCTGTAATTGTGTGACGTCAGCGAATGGTTTTGACAACAAACTGTCAAGTCAGGAAAATTGAGCATAAATTGTTGAATTAATCCTGCAGAATGGCATGATTTAAAACACCATCAGTTGTTTTGAGTGCATTTTAGTAAATAGTATACTCTATCGAGTAAACTCACTAGACTGCTACCATTCATTATTCCAATCGTATAATTCACTCAAATGTGGGTTGGGTGGTGAAAAGGCGTTGCATTCCTTGTTTCTTTTTTTTTTGTTTTTTGTTTTTTTTGTTTTTATGTATGGGGTTTATCTTTTACTATATCATACTTATTTATTGACAGAACTTCAACCTCTAAATAGATATTTGCTACACTTACTTTGGTCAAAAAGATGTACCTGGTCCAGGCATACTGTGTCAAATGCTGCAAGGAAATGTTGCCTCGTGGTGGGGAGATGTAAAACGTCATCTGGTACACTGGACATAGCTCTCTGTAGTAAAATCAGCATTATGGATAGTAAATTATAGCACATTGGAAAGAGGATACTCTTTCAATTAATTTTATTTTTGGCCAGAGAACTGTTTCAGGTAGCCCTTTAACATGCCATCGCTTTGTAATACATTCTTTCTGTGTCAAAGCGACACTTTACCCTAAGTTATATTGAAAATCACAAAGTGACTTCAAAGCAAATTCATAAGACTATGGTAGGTACATTTGAATTATAATTTAAATTATGCAAATTATCCCACTGATATCATCCAGTGATTTTGAAAAAAAAAAAATATATATATATTCAAGTCGGCTTTGCACACAGTTTAATATATTAAACTACAGTCGAACCCCGGTTACTCCACCACCTCTCATTCAAATACCCTGCATCATTCGAAATACTTTGTTGGTCCCAATCACTCTCCTTCTTACTTCTATATAAAAATATCTAGGTTATTCAAATTTGTGCCATTCGAATACCTGGCCTCATCCGAAAAGATTTTTTTGCCCGTGTCAATCAATGCGCATGATTTTCGCACCTCCTTATCCGAAGTCACTGACGAGCATTAATTACCGGCGACATTTTGAAAACAAACAATGGAAAGGTGCAACTTCAATTAATTACTGAAATGGGTGGAGACGGCCGCTTACAGTTTACATTAATTGTTAATTGATTGGGTGTTTGTGCATTTCAACCATAAAGGTGATGATTGTACATGTAGTATTTTGGATACGCTGGTAAAGGAAAATTTAAACAAGTGTAACAAGCAGACCACGATTACATCTTTTTTTTGAGACGTCATTGATGTAACATTGATACATGTACATGTAGTTACTTGTGATTTAGCCAGAGATGATGAATGTTCATGTATGCATATATGCAGAAAAAATGAATGTTGGTAAATTAAATATTGATTATCCAATATTGAGTATAATAATGTGAATTTATCAAAGTACAAGAGTAAGATGATATCATTTCAAAAAGATATTTTATGCAATTTTATATATAGATATTAAACAATTTGAATGACTCTTAAACAAGCAAATTTGTTTCCATGCTAGTATCAGCATCAGGGTGAACATTAGAAAAGGTCAGTTTTTATAGCCTTCAAGACTGGTCAGACCTGATAACATCTCTGAACAGCTGACCTGGATACTGAAAAGCCACCCCTGCCTTAATGGGGCATCAAGAGGTTAACTACTGGCAGTTTTCTGCTAGAATTCTTTGTTATGTGCCAAGGATTTCCCTAACAGGCCCCATTTCAGTCACAGCAGTGTTGGAGCTCCCAGTTTTCAAATTCAGAGATAGTAAGGAGGTGCTGGTCATCACTCTTTTACAAAAATATAGAACCATGTAGGTCTGTGTTCTTTCCAAAAGGATGCTACTTTGACAGTTGTTAAAGGAAGATGGATTTATCAATTTAAACGAAATTTGAAAAGTGACATCAAGTAGAAATGCCATGGAGATCGAGTTACATGGGGAAAAAGGGAAACATTTGCCAGAAGTATTGTTCAAACTGGAGGTAAGTTTGCTTGCTTAATGTAATCTTTTGCTTATTAAATCAGTGTGCCCATTAAGTTTTAAAACTGGGGGTAGAATTGCTGTTTTTCCTTAACCCTTTACTTCATAAAGTATCATTTTGACGCACTGGAAAACAGGGCAGGTCCAGATCAGACAGCTCCAGAGCTAAATGGATCATGTAGAAGTGCAGTGCACAAGAACCATTACTCTAATTATCTAATTCTTGAATTGTCTGCTTTTAGATGATTTTTTTTTTAAATGTCCATAGCATAACATCAACACTACCGCATGGATTCACTCAAAACTCTATGGATCATGGCTCCTTATGAGGTATAGAAGTGTAGTGTACAAAAACCATAAACACTTCCTCATCTATCTTATCTTATAGTTCTTGAATTATCCACTCAGCAGATTTTTTAACTCATGGAACATGGGTAATTTGATAAAAAAAAATTTGAAAATAATTCTATAGCAGTTCATTGTAGTAGCTCATGACACAGAATGCATATATAAGAGATCGCTCACCATATCAAATGAAATATTTCATTATCCCTTTGTCAGCTTTGCTTTACCTACATTATACCAGGAGTGTTAAGTACTGGTCCTTCCCAAGAATTAAAAGGAAAATTCCCTCTGGTATGACTGAAAAATTGATTCAGCCAAACAAAACATTCTTAAATATTTAGAATTTTTTTAATGATGCAGTATTAAAGTGAATACTATTTTTCTTACAGATTATGTAGTGACCTGGTGCAAAGCTGAGGGAAGGAAGCTGCCTGACAGGTGTTGGAATTAAATACTGCTATAGATCACAGAGAGAGTCACAGTCTTACTCAAGGAAACAGTGAACTGATTTAAAATTGAATGACACTTATTGGATGTATTTCTTTTATGTTTCACAGTTATTATTAAATGTTTAAATATATATATTTTGTCAAAATATTCAATGCACCCAGGTAATTATTCATAGGCATATTAATTTTATTACCTGCATTTCCTAATTAAATCTTAGGGGGGCGCAGTTTGGTCACTCGAGGATATGTATCAATAACAACATCTATATTCAACTGAAGTTAATTATTAAAATCATAAAAATAAGTAATGAAATGATACTATTTTTGAAATCTGTTTAATACAATATGAATTCTAAATTTGCAAATTTATATGTAATTCCAATAAATATACATATTAACCCTTTCCCTCATAGAGGACACCATGAAAAGACCTATGCGAACAGCATAAAACCAGATCAGCCTGCGAGTAACTCGCAGGCTGATCAGGTTTTATGCTGTTCGCTGCTCCTCAGTGGTCTGGAAATGAGGATTTTGTAATTAAATTTGGTAAGGTTTAACTGTGGTTTTCTGCAGATCAGGCTTTATGTGGTACCTATTGAGGGCGTCAAAATGAGTATCTATGAGGGAAAGGGTTAATACAATATGAATTCTAAATTTGCAAATTTATATGTAATTCCAATAAATATACATATTAAATACATTTTATAGAATGTTCAAAATGTGGGCATAAATCATTCTGAACCATATTTTATTACCCCCTATTTATAATGCCCCTGTCTATGCTGGTAAGCAGATACCTGGTCAGCTTTTTATACCCTACTGGTCAGCTGGTCAGCAGGCCTGGTCATACCATAGACTTAATAGTCTAAGATCACACGAACTTACCAGAATTTGTACTACCATACGTCTGCTTACGGCATTGGGTCCAGTCTTAACAGTCTCGCATGTCCTCCTTTTTAAGTTGGCATTCTACAAGAAATTACACACAATGACATAGATGATTATGTGTCAATGTCCATTGTCTTTATAATCATGTTTATTGGAAGAAATGGTCTACTTCCAATTTCCCGGTAAACATTACAGTGACCTCCCTTGCATATTTACCGTAAGGGAAGTAACCGCAGCATAGAAGTTGTCAAACTCCACACAGTGATCTCCCTTGCAAGCAAAAAATTATCTACAACCGTAACACAGGTATTTGACACTCACTAAAGTATTTGTCAGGCTATATATAATAATATTATTAATATATACAGAGTATAATCTGTTTCAAGTACCTGTGAACCGTAAGGGGGGTGGGGTTTATTACTGCGTGGATTTTGAGAAGTTGTCGCACAATAATGGTCCGTACTCGCGCGCTAATTTTGTCGAGATGGCGCATCGTCGCGACGACGCCTGCCTAACGCGCGGACGCTTCATCGCGACCAAATGATTGGTATGCACCTCTATCTTTTGGGTCAAGTTTGACTTTTCATAGAGTTCGCGGAGTGTTCAATGTTTTATATAAAAATTTAAATTGCTAGATTAAGATCTATATAGGGAATGATTGGTCAAACAAGTGTGCCGAGAGAAATAAAACAGTGGCTTAGCAACTGTTAACGTACTTAAATCAAAGCGCTGAGGGCACTGAAGTTGTGTGTGTCTCAAGTGGAAGAGGGTTTGATGAGCTGCAGATATGCAGTGTAACTTAGTTTTTGCCGAATATCAAACTCATATTAAAAAAATAAACGATTGATTATTGTAGGCTATATAAATAGGGAGAGTAAGAGTAACGGTGTGCCAATTGTTAATAACAGTCTGATGAAACATATGGTGCATTCATCTTTAATTTCCTGTAATGACCATGTTAACGCAACGTTAAAGCGGGGTTATTGGCATTGCGCGGAAATTTGACCCGTGGACGTTTTTTAAAGTTACTTTAATAAAGAAAAGATAATGCGACAATACTGCTCTCTTAGCACTATCAGCGCTTTGATTTGTACTACCAAACGACTGCATTTCTTTTCATAGATGCAAATCAGAGGCTCCATAATGTGCCCTTAGTAACTTCTGATAGCAGATATATACAGGTATCAGCCATTCCATAGAGCAACAAATAACCCCTGGAGGTATTTTGATGTATCTGAGATAGCCTGATGCGATTATTAGTAAGTTATGCGGATGTGTTGTAATTCAAGCTTTCTATTATTCTATATGGACTATACCATCCAAATTCAGGCACGAGTCACCTTTTTATCGAAAGAAACTATACTCCTCCGCGTGATAGAGTGAAAGTTACGCAACATCACAGGAAAAAAAATAGTTATTTTATTATGCTACATGCAATTATTGTTTCCCATAACTATGTATCTTTTACTCAGAATTGAGTTTGCATCACTTAAGCTGAATCTCAGCATACCTGTGTTGTAGAATTTCTTTTCACTTGTTCGATCATTCATACAAAATTAAGAGGTTATTCGGTTTTAAATGTAGAGAATTGGACCCTCAGAATGTAGGTTCTAGTTGTGAGTGACTACATCACACACAGCTAAAAAGTAAATTCCTTTCCATATATGTTGGGTATCGTTTGACCTTCAGTCCATTTTCTCTCGATAGGATAACAAAAATCTAATCAATCTGCAACCAACTTTTAAAGTGGCACAATGGCCCACTAAATAACTGTTGTTACGATTCTACGCACTTTTTTAATACAGTAGGATTGAAAAGCGGAATGGACTCAGAATAGCGAATGGAGTTTTTGTTTTAACATTACGCCATTTTATTGCAAAATATTTGGTGATTTAGTTAATAATTGGTTAGAATATATCAATATCTTAATTGAGGTTCAGATATATATATATATATATATATATATATATATATATATATTATAAAATGTTCAGTAGATTGAAGGAATTTGTGACTCCCGTTAATATTATGTATTTAGAATGCCGGGGACATTTCATCGATGCGGGGGAGTTTGTGGCATGGTCAAGTTTGAGGTTGACTCAAGATAATTTATGCATGTAAAAAGCGTTTTAACAAATGTTCGTGCGTGTCATTCGTATTTGTTATGTTAGTGCTCATGTGCCTTTGTTCCGTGACACGTTGTGTTAAGGTGCTCAGTGTTACGTATAGTCCCGGGGTTAGAGAAAATCATGAGTGCGTTCACGAGTGAAAATAAGTTGTTATGATGTGGATGAATGATTTTCTATTTGATTGGTCAGCCCAGCCCCTTTCTCACCATAACAAGATTTGGCGTGAATAATTCTACCTATATAACATTTCTTTCTAACACATTTATTTTAACGTATTCGGAACGCCGAGCGGGACGTGAGTTCCGTCGGAAACTAAATCGTCAATATAAGAGATTAACTTTGTATTGTTGGTTCTATTAGTATTGTCCTTACCTTTGGACATTTAATTTGTATTTATATTTTGGCAGTAGGCGCGGTTGGTAAGACTTTTATACAATATCAAGGTTAAATATGTTTAATTTGAGTTACTCGCTTGGTATGCGCTGAATTTTAATTGCATCGTAATTTTGAACTGTTTTAATATGTCAATTAATTTGATTTGTATTATTATATCTGTCATTTATGTTCTATGTTTATATCATGTACGCACAACATTGGCGCATCCCATAAATTGACGACATCTTATCATGTAATGTTGTTTGTAAACCCCGACTACAAAAATATTTGACATTTTTCCTATGATTAATAAAAGCAAAATAGCAATTTCCCATATTAAACTTTTGAAGTATTAGCACATAAAATTAATTTGAAATGTATTTTGCTCATTTTTTAAATTAATATTACATTTGAAATACCCACACTTTTTGAAATATGAAAGCTATAAAACGATATTTGCGTAAAAAAGTGTACATAACACCAGTGTATCCATAAACAAAACTTGACACGGGAGTTTACGGAAATGTGCCCGCCATTAACGAAAAGGCTTGCGGATAATTAATAATGCATACAGTACCGTAAGTTCAAGGGGCAAAAGGTCACCGATATGAAATGGCTGAACAACATACTGAGAGCGTGGAAAATGAAAATTCTATAGAAGGGAGAAAGGCCGAAACACTGAAAAGATTTGTGTTGGAATATTTTAAGACGTTTCGCACACTTATGTTTTTCCTTTGTATTATATTTGAAATCACAAAATAAGCATAAGAGGCATAAATGTTTTCTTTTGTTGAAGTATTGCTCGTCAATATTAGCATTTTACCGGTTGTCCTTTGTTTAACACCAATAATTATAGTGATTAATACGCATTTTCATCGGCGGCAATTCAATTCATTCCTTTATGTCACTCATTCCATTTTACAGTAATGGATAAGAGAGGTTATAATAAGTACAACATATAAAGAGGCTCTAGAAGAAATAGAAGTAGTAACACAATAATTGAGATGATTTCACTAATACATTTTGTAAATATATATTCTAATATATAAATAATTCAGTTGAACAGATGGAGAGTCATTGTTTCACAATTGCCATTTAAAGAAAACAACAACAACAAAACATCAATTTAAACATGTTGTCAGAATATCTTCCAATTAATCATTAGAGTATAATATTACCTTATCTTAGTCAAAATTGATTGTACAAACTTAAGTAAATTTATGTTTTGTCTTTTGTTTTTTTGAATTCATTAGTTTCTCTAATTTAAAAATATTTGGGTTTCTATAAAAATAGGGCTTTAGATATTTCTTTCTGTCATCTGTTAAATTATTGCATTCAAAGAGATAATGGAATTCGTCCCCTAATTTATTGACGCAATGTGGACAAAATCTTTCATTTAGTGCGATTCGATTCCATTTACCTATTTCTACCTGCATTCTATGATTACGAGTTCTAAATCTGATTAAACATTTTAAATATCTTGAAGGAGTTTTTATTAAATAATCTTCAAAACCAAATTTTGTCTTGAATATTTTATAAAATGTATTATTGCTTGAGCTGTTTACAAGACTATACCATTCGTTAACAAATAAATCTTTTAATTTTTGCCTTACAGTTAGTTTCAGCCATTTCGGGTTAATAGTCGATTGATTACTCCAAATATTATTCAACCCACATTTAATTAAAATTGATTTAACTGAGTAAATCCATGGATATTTTTTCTTAAGAGATTGGTCTTGTAGGTGTTTTGATTCATGTACGATACTGTTATAAATTTTGGCTGATAGTTTTAAAGGGGTGTTTTCAGGTGATAAATGTAACTTTGACCAATAAGCTATTACCCTAGTTTCAACATCGACTGAAAGGGGAAGTGTTCCTGTTTCTCCATAAATAATGTAATTTGGAGTAGATTTTTTTACATTTAAAATATGTTTTAAAAACTGTAATTGTACTCTTTCTAAAACTGTATTATTACCGTAACCCCAGACTTCGGCCCCATAAAGTAAAATCGGTTTAATAGTTTTATTGAAAAACTCTATTTGTAAATCAATAGGTAAAGATAATCGGTTTATATTTCTTAATAAGGAGTACATTGCCCTAGTTGCTTGATTTGCTAAATGTTTTTTACATTTCTGGAAAGAACCTGAACGACAGAAATATATTCCTAGATATTTGTATTCTTCTTCAATTTCAAGTGTATTCCCTTTATAAACAAAATTGTTTTCAGCTAGTCTACCCTTTCCAAAAACAACAACTTTAGACTTTGAAATATTTACAGTTAACTTCCATAAATCACAGTAATTTGCATAAGTATCTAGAGCATTTTGTAATCCGGATGCAGATTCAGACATGATAACAGTATCGTCTGCATATAAGAGGATAAATATTTTTAAGTAATTTTGAATGTTCATTTCGTGGTCAGGCTCTATATGTGGAAGATTCACACCATTTGCAACATTATTTCGTAAAAAATAATCGTGTATATCATTTAAAAATACGGAAAATAATAAAGGAGAAAGATTTTCTCCTTGTCTTACACCAATATTACAAGGGAAAAAATTAGATACTTCTGAGTTATGAATTATACATGACTTAATATTATTGTACATATTCTTTATTAACATTAGACATTTACCATTTATGTGTGTATTCAATAATTTCATCCACAGCCCACTTCTCCATACAGTATCAAAAGCTTGTTTTAAATCAATAAATGCGCAAAATAGTTTCATTTTGCTATTATTTAAATATTGAATTATATGATTTAAAATGAATATGTTATCTACCGTTGAAAATCCTTTTCTAAAACCTGACTGGAATTCAGTTATATAATTGTTTGATTCAACAAACAAAGAAAGGCGATTATTTATTACACAAGTGAAAAGTTTACCCAGGCAACTAAGAAGTGTTATCGGCCGGTAATTCTCGGGTCTTGCCGGATCTCCTTTATTTTTATAAATGGGATTAATCATGCCAATGGTCCAAAAATCGGGTATAACACCGTTGTCAAATACTAAGTTAAAAAGTTTTTCATAAACATCTTTAAACATATGAAATGAAGTTTTGATATGTTCATTCATTATTTTATCTATCCCACTTGCTTTGTTGTTTTTTAATGACCGTACTGCTTTTTCTATTTCAAGTATACTTATTTTTCCGTTTATATTATTGAATGGGTTAATATTAGAGGTGTTTGTTGAGTTAGATGTATGGTTATTAATTTCGTTATCATCTACACCATTGTCATGATTATCATTATCATTATCATCATTCGTACCTTCATCAGCGTAATTGACACTTTTAAAGAAATCGTATAGATCTTGTATATTAGTTTCAGCTTTATTATTAACATTTTTGTATTTTTTCGATTATATTTTAATTTTCAACTTGTGAATAGTTATGTTTCTTGAATTCATATAGAATTTCTTCATCGTAGATTTGTAAATTTTCGCTTTTGATTTTAAATTGTCTTTATTCGTAATGTTTTTACGTTGTTTATAAATGCATTTTGCTCTATGAAAATTTTTACGGGCTTTTTTACACTTTGGTCCAAACCACTGCGGTAGTTTCGTTTCAGTGTCCTTAAAACTATCTTGTTTATTTTGTATGGTTATATGTCCAAATGTCTCTTCACAAGCTGAAGTAAATATATTTGAGATAGAATTGACGATGAAATCGGCATTATTTTGATTAAACGAATTATTTTCCTCATATTCAGTTAATTTTTCTAATAAATTATTGATTTTTATATTATCTAAATTGATTTATTTTTATCCCATAATTTCACTTTTAGATTTTTAGGATAACTGTTATTCTGTGTTTTTCTTAACGAAAAATTACATTTCAAACACACAGGATTATGTGCGTCCGACAGTAACGGACAGAAATCTAAAACTTGTAAATGTGATATATGGTCAAACATATTTGAATTACATATAAAATAATCAATAGTACTTACACCTTTGCATGTTGTTTTTGAGGGAATATCGCCTATGGTTCTCCCATTTAAAATGTGTAAATTATTTATCTCAAGAAATTCAAGTAACATCTTCCCATAATTATTAACAGATTTGTCCTCACATACTCTAGCAATCTTAACAGAATTTGATCTTTCGAACCTTGACATTTCATTTTGGTGCTCATCATATATATCTTCAAAATTGTTTACATTAGCTAAATCTTTATCAATAAATGTTATATCATTTAAACATTTTGTTCTCGAATTAAAATCACCGAAAATACATACATATTTGTGTTTGTCTATTAATTTATCTATATCATATTGTATCTCTAAATACGGGTCTTCGACAGAATACACTGAATATTCAGGCGGAATATATACTATTCCACACAAAATATCTGATTCCGTATTTACATATGTTTTACTTAAAGTAAACCAAAGTACGAGTTTACATTCAGACGGTATAATAGTCACGTGATCTGAAATGCGCTTATTTACAATCAGGGCTATGCCACCAGACCTGCGACTTCCTGTATCAGTGTTTACCCTGTTTTTAGTATAAACATCATAATTATTAATATCGATAAAATCAATGTCACTTAGTTTAGTCTCTTGTAGCCCAATTAAATCATAACCGTTTAAGAGTTTTGTAAAGTCTGGGCAGCACAGCTTTGATTTCAATCCACAGACATTTAAGCTCAATAAACGTAAACAGTCATTGTTTACCTGTGCTAATTCTACAGTATTTTTGCACGTGTTATTATTACTGTCTTCATCAAACTTAGCCCTATTCTCTGCAGATGAAACAGTATAATTTTCATCATCTAATATATGCGTACATGGCTTAACAAAACCCGTGCAAGGCAACGCAGTATTGCCTGCCGGTAGACAGTTATCGTGTCGACATATATAGCCGGACGAACGGCTAACAGTTACATCAGAGTTCAGATATGACTCCCCGTGCCTGTCCTACAAACATGTCACGTGCGATGTAGATGGAGGTTCGTCTGGGGTTTCCGTGTGTGATTCACTGGTGGTTTCTGTGTCACTATCCGCCACTTCCAGTAGCGGAATTGTTGGTAAGTCTGTTTCGGCACGCGTTACATCCGTTACATCCGGGCGTTTTGAAGCAGTCTCTAAATCCAAAGGCGACCTGGCTTTCCGTTTATTTGACTGTTCAGTGCATATCGGCGTGAAACGATTGGGTGTTTCAAACTGGTTCCTGGTGTAAGGTTGTCTGACCTGTAACTGTGTCTGCGATGAGAAATAGCCAGGGGGGTCTTTCTGTCTCGTGTTGAATGTGTTTGTGTTTCTGTTCAATTGTCGTGAGGGTGGGGGTGGGGCTGGGAGGGTAGGGTATCTTTATTGTCTGTAACCTGTGTTTAGCGTGTTGTTGTCTTTGTCCCCTGTCTTTGAGAATGTTTGGGTATCCGGATCGTACAGGCAGCTATTAACATATAACTTGTCCCTCACTATTGAAACTTTGTTGCCCATTTCACTGTATTTGCGAGCTACTGGGTAAAGGAGCTTCCTTTTGTCTTCAACTTCCCTCGGAAAATGTTCATAAATTTTATATTTATTTTGCGATTTATTCAATGTCAAACCCGAGCGTCGGATGTTTTCTCGCTGTGTGAATTTTTCGAATGTGGCGACTATAGGCCGAGGTCGTCCATTTACTGATGGCTTGTTAGCTCTTCCAATTCTATATACCTTGCTAAAAGAGATATCTTTGACGTCCGGCAATCGACAGCCGATAAATGGGGAAAAGTTATGTAGTCAAAAAGGAATTTTCGATTGTTGTTGAACAGTCGAAGTCATTTGATAAGAGGTAAAGATAAATGATAAATATGAGAAGCAATAATAGACAATGTCCCAAAATACGAGGAACTGGAACTCTGCATGATTGCCTTGTGTAAACAAGCGTGTCTCATGTCGATGTAATGCTGTCAGAATTCTATACTTCGAATTGTAATTGGGTGAGAAAAAACATGCAACCTGTTTCCTTGTTAATATTCGTAAGATTGCGAGCGTTTACGAATGCGATCAGATTTTTCAGACTATGATAGGTAAATTTCGTGTATACTCGTCAGTTAAAAAGTCGTTGTTTTTTATGTTCGTTATGCTCGTTGTTCATTTACCTTTGTATGTGTCAATCTTTTGACTTTTCTGGCAAAATAAATGTTGCACACTAGCTTTTCAAACATGGTAATGTTTGTAAGTTGCAACATACACATTTTTGTCAAAAAATGGTAGGAAAACATGCCAGACCGCATACATCAATATATATATTATTTTGTGCAGGTGTAGGTCTATCGACGGAACATCATTTACGCCGATCTTATAAGTAATCCCTGGATGGAGTTGCGGTGATCACAGCGTCTGTCGAAATATATCGGAAAACTGTCCGAGTTTTGGTATACGTTACGTTGGCTGGTTTAGTCTCAGTCATCTAAATTATATTGGCCTGCTCAGATTTAGGAGAATTTACAACAGTTAGGGAAAGCGGATACCAGCATAAAATCACCAAAGTCATATATCAAATCAGTCCTAAATTAAACATAATCTGAGACAACGAATTGTTTTATATGCAATAATATTCACTCTTATTCAATATTTCTTTCTCAAGAAAAAAAAATGAATTAAAAAAAAAAAAGAATTTTTAGTAAGTCCTACATTATAGCCGTTTGAATAGTCGCCATATTGTTATAGCAATAACAATATGGCGACTATTCAAACGTCTATAATGTAGAACTTGTTAAAAATTCATGTTCTTTTCTTGAGAAACTTTTGCCGAAATATTGAATAAGAGTGAATTTAATTTTTTATTATATTATTTCCCTCTGGAAAATCAACATATAGTTTGATATGTTTATACACATTGGAAAACACGTAGACAAGTCGATTCAATGAACAACTTAATACAGTCCTCGGTATGCAAGTCTGACAGTCTAAACAAGTTGCCACAAAAGCTAACTCTTTGTCATGAAATTATGAGAGTATTGTAAAACCGTTGTTAAGTACGCCAACATCCTTAAAAAAAATGTGCCCAGATTCATGGTATATTTTGTAAATATCTTGAGCTTTCTAAGGCTGCCATGACTGGTATAAATATATGTGTCCATTTTAAGTTGGGCAGCAGATTAACCAAGTACAATCCTTCTGCCCCAAACCGAAATCGGAAACACTCTGTGTGCATATCTTATAATTGTCTTTAGCTTTCTAAGACTGTCATGACTGTTATAAATACGTGTGTCAATTTTAAGTTGTACAGCAGATTAACCAAGTACAATCCTTCTGCCCGGAACCTAAACCGAACTTGGAAATACTCGGTGTGCAACACTACGACAATGACAGTAGTGTCGGACTGATTAATCAGTTCATCATAGGTAAAGACTTATAATTATCCCGCAGCAACATACACAAAACCTAAAAACAGGCGGCTGTATCTCAAAAGAAACTGAAGTTAAAGGTCAACCACGAAGATTTCATTTTCTTTATCATCTGTTAGAACATATTAGTATAAGAACTTCTGTTAATTATTGTAATTGTGAATCGCTATTAAAGTCGTCTAAGACCTAGGAAAGCTGACACTTTCCTTTGCTATGACGTCATCGATAACTAATTGCAGACTGTATATGTATGAGCATTACAGTTACTGTAACTAATTTCCAAAATGATAATGAACGATAAAGGATGCAAATGTGTAGATCAATTAATCAATTTACATTCATATAAAAAATATTAAGATATATATTCTTCAGACCAAATAAAAATTGGTCGCAATAAATAAACTGAATACTGATATGGGAGGGGGGCATAATGAACCAGATAGTCATGTATTTTAAAAATGATTTTTAATGATATTGATATAAAGGTCCTGGTTCTATGAAAATTATGAGTTACGTGAATAAACCTTCTACGTACCTTCACATCCAAATCCCTCTTATTTTCCGTTAAATTTCTGTATCTGCATTGGGTTTCCACAAAGACCATGTTTCTAAATGAGTAAAATCACTAATATATCTACTGATAAGAATTAAGTTTTTTGTTTGTAATGATTATGTCATTTCCTCTTTGGGGTCAATCAGGGGTAATGAAAGGGTTACCCGGGTTAATTGATCCGGGTGTGTGTGTCGGAGAGGTGCCTAATTGGAGGTACCTAACTGATGTGCATGACTGACTCTTGTCGGTATCCTTAAACCACTATTGAAATATATGGCACTGGCTGTGACATATTTTCAACTATCAAGACAACAGCCAATCAATTAAAGATGTGAACTGACGCTTACAGGCGGTCTGGTTCTTATGTGACTTGGCCTATAATAAAATAATGTTCTTTTCTTATCTACGTTGGCACATACAGCGCAGCTTAGGTGGAGAAACATTGTCATTAAGTTAACAATGACACAGATTAAGTTATAAATTGCCTGTTTTAGATCAGCAAGGTTCATTCAGGAGAATCTTAATGAAATTATAAGTGCCAAAAAAAACCCACAAAAAAAAAATAAATTATAGGCATGTTTTGTTGTTCCGTTATAAGTCAAATCAATTCGATTTTATAGTTGTTTCTATGTTGGGTACATAAAAAGTATTGCATTTGGTAACCCGGTGAAAATAGGAAAGTTATGAGATCCGGTAGTCCGTAATAACTTTTCTTCCGTAGCTACATTTTGCAGGATGTATAAAATACACAAGTCTCTGTGTTGTTAAATAAATGTATTTCAACACAGATATATCCAATCAATAAATAATATACAGTATTCTGTATAAATTTAAAGCACGATATTTGACATCAAATACGTTAAGATTGTCCTGACAGACTTCTGCACAGGACGATGTTTAAAACTTGAATCCTTTTTCTTATCATCAAAATCAACAACTATTAAAGCAAATTACAGAATAAACAGATATGCCAATCACGCCTTTGTGGGCGGAGTTACTGGAAAGCCATAAAAGTGACAAAGCGGATTAACAAAACTTATCATGCCGCTAGATGACCAAAGGTATAATCAATGAAGCCATTAAAGGTGTCAGACATTGAAATTGCAATAAACTAATTAGTCATGACACGTGCCAGATATCAAAGTTATGAAAAGAATTTACATCTAGATTTTTTTTTTAAATAAAAATGAAACTTAATAAACATGATTTGTATGAACATAATAGTATTAAGAATGGAAATATGTAATGATTTAAATTTACAAATTACACAGAGAGAACATAACTTCATACATGTCAACATGAATTGTGTATAAAACATAAACACATAAACGGAGAGAGAGAGAGATGGAGAAGATGAAAGAAAAATATAGAGTTGTAGCGCAAATTATTCGGCTGAATAATTTACCGCTACAACACATTGCTGAACTGCCATATAACTATATATCTGACTATATATCTGATATCATTCATAAAATGTTATTACAGAACTTTGTAAGTGTGATTCAGATTATCTGGCATTTTGACATAACTTTATTATTGACATATGAGTAGTTATGGACTGACGATAAAAAGCTGATTTTATTTTGGAATGAAAGACAAGCGTAGATGCGTGAAAGAAAGTTAAGTACTACTAACTTTCATGTTTTTATTTTCATTTAATAATTTCTTGCGTCTTAATGGGTCAAGGCAAGTCAATAGATTTTATTTTTCACAGTTTACATGTACAATACAGTAAAGTCATGTGAACAATCACTTTTCATATATAGAAGGATTCATGGCAAATAGTTAACTACACTCTCACTCTTTTTCTCTCTCTCTCTCTCCCACACATACTTTTACATTATAAATGATTATATTTTTCTCAAATTAACAAAAAACAACAACAACAAAAAATAACACAAAAAACAAAGGAACGGAACAATTAATGATTGGGGAGGGGTTTGGGTGAAATAATTAAAATGCATTTACAACATTAGACTGAAGATGCAATTGATGAGAGAAGAAAAATGTGACTATTATTGGCAAAAATCAGATTAACAATAGTGCGCTGGTGTTATATTTTAAAAAGGAGCACCGAGAAGAAGAAAATACAAGCAAATAAACAAAACAAATAAGACATATACCGCCAAAATGTATGTAACAACAAATAGCCAGTTTATCAAGATTAAAGTTTATGTCATCAGCCTTAATCAGGTGTAAGACTTTGGTTGTATTTAAATGAAACCACAGCTATATTTCGACAATAATTTTGGCAGTGGGCAATCACTGCTCGTGTGTTTACTTAATGTCAGTGTTATGACGCACTTTATTTTTGTATCAAGTGGGAAAGTCTCAATGGGAAATCTGTGATTTCCCGTGCGAAAGGGAAACATCGGCATACACAAACATAGAGGTAATTATATTAAATACTGTTCTTACTTTATATTGTTTTTGAACTTTCCTTTTGATGAAGTTTGCAGTTGTGATGACCATTCCTGCGAATATTGGTCATTTAAGCTGGTTGCTCTGAAGAGGTATCCTTGAAGTCTAATGAGATAGCAAGCGATGCATGTCCGTTTGAGTATATTGTATCCGTATCTTCTATAGTAAATACAACGTATACAATTTGTTTTTTATTGCCTGTTCCCAATTGATCAGTTGAAAGTGCCTCTTTTTGTAATGAGCATTACCAACAAGAGTCAGTTAATAAATGTTCCGGAAGGGGGAGAGAATTAAAAGGAAATACTTATGGCTGTATTACTAACACCAAAGTAAAGGACTACTTCAAGTCAAGTTCATAGGTTGTGAAATCATTACCAAATTATGAAAAAAAAAAAAAAAAATGTCTCTGAATTCAACTTTTAATTTCACAGTCATTATAATTTGCGTAATCAGAAATATAACATTATTATCGAATTCTCCGATTAATATTTAAATACAAAATTCGATAAATCCTTAAGCATTATAGTAGACGAAAAAGAAAAGAATATGACGTAATTAAAACGTTTAAAATATTATTTATGATTAGATACATCTATATGAAATTAAGAAGGACACATGGACTATCAATGGGGTCACGTGACCCTAAAATGTATTTAAAAGATCAGTTTTTAACATACTCTAAGAGATTTTTTTTAGAAAATAAGTATGTTCGTAATTTACCTTAAGAAAATGGACGAAATAGGAAAGGTTTTGAAAAGAAATTTCTTTACATTACAATCGTAAAGAAATATCTTAAGACAATCTGTAAAAAAAACAGTCATGCTCTTAAATTTGTTCTTAAACAATTTGTTAATCTTCAAAAATGTCTTATATTTCGGATAATTAAAAAGAGGTTAGGTGATATACTTTTTTAAAGATAAGATAAAGCCTACGTCTAAATGTAATGGTTTTGACTTATTGAAATTAATAAATTACAATAACGGCGCTTAAATATTTATCATTGATTTGAAAAAAACTGACAATATAATCTCAAATGTTTAAACATAATACGAAATTCAAACAAATAAAACCCAAAAGATTATCACCTTAAACAATATTACGTAAAAAAATATTTTAATAACAATTTACACGTAAAAACATGAATGGTAAATTTCTGCAATTGTAAAAGTCCAAACAAACTTCCCGGCATATTAAAACAGACGGGTCTCTGTGGCAACAAGTCCTATGTAAATCAAGCAAATGCAAATGTTGAAAACATTAAAAAGCACAAAGCAAAATCTGTCTAAGACAACACTGACGTCACCCCAGTATACTTCCTGTTCTTCATGGTCACTATGAGCAGTGTCTGTGTTGATGTTTCCTATTGTTATAGCTGTGTCACTGCCATCTGCATTATCAACGGTTACCTTGGATGTCTGCTGCATTTTACGACAGAGAACCTTTTTCACGAGCAATTGGACACAGACTGGTATCGGCGAAGATTCAGGAATACTTGAAATTTTATTGCTGATGATGATGATAAATATTGACACGATATTCATGATAAAGAAGAAAAAGAGTTTTAAGGTAAGAAGGCATATCGAGCTTGACGACTCGGGCAAATGATCTCCAAGAAGTGTCATGTAGACAGCCACTGCCAGGAGCGTTGTGATGGAGAATCCGACCCTCTCTCCGCAATTGTGGGGCAACACAAACGCCATGGGAATCAATAATCCCAGCAAGACAATAGGTAGAACAATATTTACGAGTAGAAATAAATATCTTCTTTTGAATATTATCGAAACATCGACATAATATAGTAATATTGAAGAAGAGATAAAACTGACGTTTTTTAATGCCCATTGACCATTTGACTTAAACAAATCAAGACTGACTCTTTTTGGATTTAGTTTTGTATGCATGTCTTCAACGCTCGCAAGTGTAATAAAGCATTCTTGTGTTTCAAAAGGAAAGAAAGATGGATCTATATCACAAACAGTGTCTATTGCTCTTAATTCTGCGATCGTTGCTTTTCCATTGTGAAAAAGTTTAACTTTTTTCTGAAAAGAACAAAGCAGATGATAAAATGAATTTAAAGGCACATGCATATTCTATATATGTACTTTACTTCTACGAGGGTTGATCAACAATTACGTAGACTGAGCGTATAACTCTTTTGTCGCATGGGCGACATAAATAAAATAAATATCACAGTAAATTACATTTTTTATTGAATTAGTTGCAAAATGTGTTTTCGTTTTATGCACTGTATGAGGAGCAGTTTGTTATAAAAATTTGTGACCATGACATTTCCGTCCCACGCTGCCAGTTGAGGACGCCACGATGTCAGTGGGTAATTGATGTATGCGACTCTTACACGAATGTTCATTCTTTTACAAGGTATGACTTAGTACACTCAATACAAAGTTCTTATTGATTAGAAGTATGTCCCTGAAGGAACTGTGAACCCGCCTGTTCTGTTCAACGTCAGTCAGAAGCCGCGGGACCCAACGTGCGTGTACCTTAAACAAAACAAAACAAAAAATGAATATTATACTACGTTAATAACGATATATTTTTAAAACAATATTATTACATCAAAATTATGTATAAAAAAATTATATAATAAGCAAAATTTAGTTCCAAGTTAGGCAGTATTACTAATAAAAAATAAACTTAATTAAGGGTGAAAGTCTTAATAGAACTAAATATCATGTATGGAAACGTGCTATTTCCAAATAATGCCGATAAAATAAGTTACGCTCACAAAATTTATAAATACCTTCCGCGTGTTCAATAAATTGTAAATTGTTCCGTAGCTTTTTGTTGTAGCGCTTAAAAGCTCTCGAACAGTGATTCTGGCATCATATTTTGACGTGGCTCTAACGACGTCACGTTTGATTGCTTATGCTCGATTTTCATCCACGGCCTTTTTTGTCCTCCAGCACCTCTTGTGCATTTATTATGTGCCTTTGTCAGTTAAAATCAAGCGTTCTAGAAATGGCACATTCTCCACGGGCCTTCTGTAATTTTTAAAAGTATATATTGGTGTGTCGCCTAGCTGGATGCAGAATTTTGTGTTTGCCATAATTTCTAGACAGTCCTGCTGTGTCACTTGTAACGTAGTGACAGGTACGACTGCTATGGTGAAAGCGTTGTTATTTTTAAATATCTAAATGAAATCATATTTGCTGGTGACGTTCTGTAAACGTCATGTAACATATAACCTTATATAAGATAATACTTGTATTTTTCTAATGTTACTGTTAGTTATTTTAGGCAAAGATACATGCAAAATTGGCGTGGGCTGGTCACCGTTTTCTATTTTTCTTTATTCTTTTTCTTTTAATTTTACTTTTCATTGTCCCCGTTCATAGGTAGCAGTGGGTTGGGAAACCACCCCACTGACTATATATATATGTGTGTGTGTGTGAAGCAATAAAATGAAAATTCCTTATACAAACTAAGTCTATGTTAATATATTTCAACAAAAAATAAAAATGAACTTGCATAATACAGCCATACTTAAAAATGAAGTATGAAAAAATCAACGTTTTATTTTAAGTAGGTGGATTTTCAATGCAGAGTAGTTTTACAACTGCCCAGTTTTCTGCCTTTGAATCCTTTATATTTTCTTTGGCATGTTAAAATGAATCTCTTCCTTAGTAAAAAACAAAAAAAAAACATTTTTTTTTTATTTTTTTTTATTTTACTTTTTCCTATTATATATTCTTCATATGATTTGTTAATATTTACTCCACTATTTTTCGAAAGATGTTCTCACTCCTTGTATCAAATTTTGAATAAAAATACACCTCCAGAACATTTGTATAAAAGTCTTTTCCTCTTCTTTACAAATCTTACATACATTATCATTTACAAATTCATATGAATTATGAAATGATAAAGATTTAGTACCAATAATTCTATGAAGTATTCGTAACTGTAGCCACTGAATATAGGAATATCTAGCGAAACAGACCTTTGTGAGCATACTGCCAGTTATCATCATTGAACAAATGGTTCCATTTTTCTTGACATCACTATTTGCAATCAATTCATTATACACATGCTAACTTTCCTTGTTAAAAAATGAAACTTTTGAAACGTAACATGAGACAACAGGACCGTAGTAACTACATATATCAATTATTTTAATGTATTTTAGACCCGAATAAAAAGAAAATTCATGTAACAAATTTAAAGTAGCATTTAAAGACTCTTCTGGGCTATCTATAATATAGATGTATCGTTAGCGAACTGAAATATTTTATATTCAAATCCGTGAATAGTTAAATCTTTATTTGTTTCACAGGTTCTTATTTTAATAGCAATAATTTTAACACATACTATAAAAATATACGAACTTATAAGGTCTCCTTGACGACATCATTGTTCCAATTTAAAAAATATCAGAGAGTAATCCATTAAGCTGTTTTTGTTATAGTATCATATAAAAAAATCTTATATATTTCCTGAATATGGTTCCAACGTTGAAACATTTAGGGTATTTTTTCAATAAAGTTAAAAGATAACGTATGAAAAGGTATTTGTCTTTATTCTTTTATCATTTAACAACCGTGTATTTTCTCCTATGTATCTTCCCTTTATAAAGCCAGTCTGATCATGGCTTGTTCATTTTTTTAGTCTATTTGCAGTTGACCCAGATCCTAACTTGTAAATAACATTTAACAATGTTAGAGGTCTGCGATGTTTTTAAAATATTTGTGTTTGTTCTCTTTTGAGATACGTGTGATTATTCCTTGCGTTTGTGTTATCAAAGGTGAACCAATAGTAACTGCATGATTAATAGATATAACGATAAAGTGGCCAATTTCAACCAAAGACCTATTAAAAATTCAACATTATATCCATTTGATCCAGGAGACCTCTCATTTTTCATATTTTTCAGAGTTTTGAGCATTTCCCCATAGGATAACAAACCTTCTAAACTATCTGTTTTGTTCACTTGACAATTTTTCAACAATCTCTTTTAAATCATTTTCAATACTAGTATTATAAGCCTTCAATCATTTTTGGAAAACATTTTCTTTTTATAAAAAGAACATGCTTCATTTAAGATATCAGACTGATTTGTCAACACACGTCCATCTCCTGTTCTATAAATGGAATAACATTACTTGTACAATTCTGTTTCTCTAAATTACAGAAATAGCTTGAAGGTTGTTCACCATCACCTAAGAACTTTGCTTTAACTCTTATTACATGGCCTTTCATAGTTTCTGCCCTTAGTGTTTGCAATTCATTTTGTCAGTAACTATTCCTCGTTATTCTCATTTATTTTTATTTCTATATTCTCAATGTTGTCTACTATAATTTGTTTAAGTGATTTTTTCTTATATCTAGAATATACAATAGTTTTCCCACTAATTTTCATTAACAATGTTTCTAGAAATAATTGATCATTTATAAAAAAAAAAAATAAAAAAAAAATAAAAAAACTGAATGTCTTAATTGCCAATATCTCATCAATTTTATCCATTTATACAATCTATGTAATTTTTATCGTATAACAATGAATTATTAAATTTCCATAAAGGTTAACCATGATCAATAACATTGAATATTAATTCTAAACATATAGCATAGTGATCAGAACGATATGAAATTCCAATAATAGACTATATTATTCTGGACAGCCAGTTTTCCGATGTGATGAAAACATCTAAACTACCTTCTTGCGTATGGTTCATCCGTCTCTAGGTAAACTGTTTTGTGTCTCCATAAATATATCTAAATGTATCAACAAAATGTCGTTCCCTTATAATTTTACCTAGTTTTCTCAAGCTTTGTTATTATTATCTACAGATTCGTAATTCATGTAATCTTTATTTACATCTAGTGCAAGGTTATAATCTCCACAAACTATATAAGAATAATTTCCAATTCTATCTTCCAAGGAAAAAAATCAGAATTTAAATTAGGTTTATCGTCATTATGACCATAAATATAACAGAGTAAATCTATTCCCATCATAATTAACATCTTACAACAGACAGTTACCAGTGGTGTCTCTCTCTATTGAATGAAAAATAATTGGAATATTCTTTTTAATAATATACCAACACCTCTGGATTTTGAGGTTCCATGAAAAGAAAATAGCATTATCCATCCCATTGAGTGTAAAGACTTTTTCTGAACTATCTGTAAAATGACAATCTTGTAAAGAACAATTCAACATTCTGTTTTTAACTCCAGCAGTTGTAAGAGACAATTTTCATATTGCTCATGTTAAAAAAAAATATATATATTAATAATACAAGTAAAGAAAATAATCCACATCTCCCTTCTTTAAGGTGCATCTGAACTTTCACATACTGACTTACAATACAAGCGTTGATTTCGACAAATGAACATACAATATAAGAACAAAAACGTAATATGACTGCCTTTGCAATCACTTAGCACAATTTAAAATGAATGCATCCTCTCAACTTCATAACCTAAGTGTACATTATTTTGGTTTAATATCATCACTACGAGTACACTACTTAAAAATATTAGTAATTTGAACTACAGTGTACATGTCAGCACTAATTTTGAAGACTGTGACATTTTGTGTACATATATTTTGTCAAAAACATACCCATACATGTAAATGATAACATGTAAGATAACTTTTTTGCATGAACTTCTGATTTTCATACTCACAAAGTAGCTTGCAAAAAAGAAACTACATTAGTTTACAGTTTCGGAAAATAAATACTTTTACTGTCACTGTATGTACTGAATATAGTTTATCATACTAAAATCTTAATTTAAGCCTAGTTACTGACTGTGAATTCATACATAGTACATGTCATTTACTACACAAAAGTCCATATTTTAATTAAAATATCTACTGCAAATTACTCTGTATTACTCCTGATAATACCATACAATGTTCCTTATTACTTCAAAGCATTTCAAAAATCTCCTATTTGGGCCCTTATACCTGAACAATATCAGGCTTACATTTCAGGTTCAAATTTCACTCGTTCACCAGTCAATGTTTCTCCATAAACTGAGACATTTAAGAACCGTGCTGATCTAATTTTACTATGAAGTGTTTATCTGTTTTTAAGTCCTAAGATCATGGTAGTCACATCATCTGCGATTCTATGTTCCGCATCCCTCATCACTCATCTCCTTCCTCTTCCTCATTACAGCAGATTTTAAATATTGTTATTCGATTTATGACAGGTCTTGTCTGTACAGTCTTGGTTGGTAACCGGTGTATAGCCATAATATCTTCATTTCGTAATTCCACATTCTCCTTCTTCAATGTATCTTGTATTCTATCTGTGAGTATCATCTGGGACTCCTTTTTATCTTCTTTGATGTCATAAATGTTTATTTTTTCTGGAATATTTTTTTTTTTGGTTTTTTTTCCTTTTATTACTTTCTGGTTACATTACTTTTTTATCTATTTTCTTTCAGTTTTTTTCATTATCAGATATCAGATAGTGTAGTTATTTGATCCTGCAAGTCTCCGGTCTTCTACTTTGGAGTTTACTGTCTCTGTAATTTATTTTCCATTCTGCTCATAATTTGAGTATCGGCTTGTAATTAAGAGAGAAGGGTCTCCGTGGCAGAGAGGGTAAAGTCGCTGACTTTAACACTCACTCAGCCACTTTACCGCGTGGGTTCGAATCCCGACAGGGTCATTCGACTTTCATGTGAGGAAGCCTTCCAGCAGGCTTGCGGTAGATCGGTGGTTCTACCCGGAAGTCTCCGTGCATTCGGGGTCTTCCTCCACCTGTAAATAGCTGGACGTTGCTGAAAAACTGACTGAAATACTGTCAAAGCGACGGTAAACTCAAATAGTCAAGTCAGTCATTCATGTCAGTCCAGTCATGTAATTAAGTATTCATTGTCTCCTTCCTAGGCATTGACCTCTGCATTACAAAAAGTTGATTTTGAATTGCTGATAAATTCATGCTCTAAATGCTCGTATCACTTAAATCGGATAGTGTCATTCTTACTTGCTTTGCTGGTTGTTGCTCTGATTTTTTTGTGCTTGTTTTCATTTGGGAAAAAATATCAAACATTTTTACTCTTTCTTTACCCTGACTCTGACTCTGGGCTGAGCCTGCACCTGTAGCTTTGGAACTCATTTTCACTCTGGTCTCTTCGGTGCTTTGATTATCACTACCAAACAAACTAGTCCTATCACTCTAACTGTTGACTGTGTAAGTGCCCTGTGTTATTTTATCCAAAGTCACAGCAACTCTTTCATGTAACTAATGGACAAAAATCACCTTAACCATGTTCAATCCAATATAATACACAAACGCAGGTATGGCGAAATGTTGTTTTAATCCAATTCTGCTAGCTAGCACCGGTTTCTATATTTACACAACAACACGCCGTTCTTCACTGCGTTTTATTTGGGGAAAAATTAACATTAATTGAAAACAAATAACTCTAAATAGCATATAGGTTTAGGTTATATCTTAAGGCGTTTACAAGTTATACGCACAGTCTACGTAATTGTTAATACAAATGTATCAACCTTCGTTGAACAAAACATATGGAAAAACATGGCCTTCGCTCTTTATTTTAAAACCAAAATTCACATGTGGTACAATTATAATCATAGAATGATGCAGTAAACATCGTATGTCCGTATCGATTTTAGATATAAGATGTAATAATATATATATATATATATATATATATATATATATATATCGTTTTTTTTTTTTTTTTTTAAATATTGTTTCAATTAATGTTTAAGCGTTGCCCTTTATTCTTATGTTAGATATAAATTTAAAAATGATATTTCCATTTCATTATTGTATTGAATCCAAAATGAAGTACCTCTTGAAAATAGATACAATTGCTAGTAGATAAATAAACTAAATACATACCTGTGGGTCAAATGATTTTTTCGTAAAACTGGAATGGTGCCGAACATTTATCTCTAAGTCTGGAACCCATAGCTTTTTATAGTTAATGGACATGGCATAGATGGAATTATATTCTCGAGGGTTCCATGTTAAACGTACATCCTTCCAATAATGCATGACACGTACAACCATCGACAATTTAGAGTCACGTTCATATATGCCGTCTAGCATAAATGGTATGAAATAGACGGAAATTTCTAATGGTTCATAAACGCAATTTGTACATGGCAATATATCAGGATTATAATTTGTGAAAATGCTTTCATACAAAATTTGTTTGCACTCTATGTCTGTTTTATTCACACATTTCTTATTATCGGCGATGTTAAAATTGCTTTGTTCCATCGAGATACTGGAGTTATCGTAAATTTGCAAGCCACTTGCTGGATTTTGATTTGTAGAAGTGTCAGTATAATCTGATATCATAGTTGAGTTCATGGTGTAGGGGTGAGCCGGACTGCTGGATCCATTACTGAGGTCGTTGATTTGTGTCATGTCGGTTGACTTCATTTGAGAGTATTTGATTGTTGAAAAAGAGGACAACTATCCAAACGCATCGGAATTGTCTGCAGTACATCGTTATGGCATGACCTGTTTTTGAGAATACCCAGTAAAATTAACATAGATTGATTTAACAGATCCATTTATATTCTGGCTTTTGATATACACAAAAACTCACTCTTTAAAGAACTGTCCTCATTTTAATATTATGATATGGCTTTAGCTAAACGTATTCGGTTATGTGAAATATATTATGGACAAACAATTAAGTAGAATATTCAAATGAGGCTACAAAATAGTACGCGTGGTTAAATGGTTTAATTCAGAAGAGTATGCTTCAAAAGATTTATGATTTCAAGAAATCTAGACAAGACCTTTGATCTTTGAGTCATCCGATTCTTCAATACATTTTTTAAGTTTCCTCTCATAAAGACTCATTCTTTCCAAATATGGATTCAAAAATATATGTTTCAGCGTATTTAATAAAAGCAAACATGCTGTTAATGTTTCGTTACAATAAACAGTCTGTTTTATTAGAATTTTATTTTTAAATATTTCTTAGTAAATTTCCCACCAACAAACTTAAAAGATATTTTCTTGAATAATAAGCCTGGTGAGCTATTTTTAAGCTTTTATTATATACAATAGTACCTTGATAGTATTTATTAAATAAATAAGAAAAACTGAATGTTTTAACATTAGAAAAAAATGTTAAAAAAACAAATACTATTAGTTTGCACATTTTTCAAAACAAAGGCGTATTTCGCCTTACGAAAGAATATTTAGTGATAAGTGGATAAAAAGGAAACCATAAATTCATTGGGATTCATTAAATTTTATGATTCACCAATATAATTCCATTTATTTAAAATTGTAATTACATTTAAAAATAAATAGACTTAGTTTTCATAGGTGACAGTACATTTTTAACTGTTCATTTATAGAGGATAATAATAACAACACTCATAACTTTATTCTAAGGGCCGGTGAAACCCTGTTTCTATTTTATATTTTTGTAGATCAGATAAGATACTTTCAACATACAAATATATTGTAATGATGAATGTTAAAAAAAAAATAGAAATAAGGATGCAAAATAAATCAAAATAGCTTTGTTACGTAAGTTGAAAATAAACAAATAAAAAATAGGTATACAGTCACATATTTATCAGTAGATCAGATATCCTTAAAATGTCTTTAAGTCTTTTCTCCTTTACAACTCGTGGAACTAGCGAAGGACTAAAAATCGTTTGTTGTCTCTCACGAGACGAGTGACTCTTTGCTATATAAGATATTCATAATATCGCCAAAGTCTTTGGCACTTTGCAATTATTCTGTGTATGTAACCTAGCTTATGCAATAATTCGGATAAGTTATACCGTATAATGTCATGGCTTAAATGCCATGAACATGTCCCCAAGCGCCTATCCTGAATATCATTATGTCTTTCCCAACATTAGAGAAATCAATGTGCGAATGACCTCCAGAAGGGCGTTTTATGAATAAACAAGTTCTAGAGTTAAATGAGACACTTAAGCATTTCTGTGAAATATATGAAGGCAGATTAGAAGGTGACAAGAGACAGTTACCAACAAGTGATAAGGTGCTGTTAGAAAAATCTGAAAATTTAATTCAGTTTTTCGACAATCGCTATCAGATCAATATTCCATGGAATTACAACAGAAGTCAACTGACAGGAAACTCGGTTAATGAACACTGAAAAGCGGTAAATAAAGAATCCTGAACTTTACCAGAAGAATAATGAAACATTCAAGCAGTATAAAGAGAAAGGGTATAATCAAAAGCAACTGAAAAACATGAAATGTTTTGGTATATATCACATTTTCCTGTGGTACGATCGGATAGAAGCACAACCAAAGTTAGAATAGTATTTGACGCTTCTGCAAAGCAAAATGACTTATCACTGAATGACACTATTGATCAAGGACCACCGCTGAGAGATCTGTTTAATGTGCTGATACGGTTTCGAAGACATTCTGTAGCAATCGCTTGTGACATCCAAGAAATGTACTTGCAAATAGGCATGCCTACATCTGATATATATTATCATATATTTCTGTGAAGACTAACCGCACAAAGCCGAATTGAAGAATATAAGTTCAATAGGTTAGTGTTTGGAATAAATGCCTCTCCATTATTGGCCCAGTTTGTCACACAGTATCATGCCATGATTTATGAAAAACAGTTCTCGCTTCAGAGACAATTTATTTTGAAATCCACATAAATGGATAATAGCATTGACTCTGTGAAATGCATATAGACGGGCATAAAGACGTATTGTCAGCTTACCGAACTGTGGCAAAAAGCGGGCATGTTTGCAAGAAAGTGGCTAAGTAATTCTGCGGAAGTGCTGGAGAAAATCCCAAAGAAGAATAGGGCTTTTGAGACATACTTTAGTGAAAATGAAACTCCAGCAATAAAGACATTGGGGATATTATGGCATGCTGACGTGATAATTTTACATTTAAACACAGTGGAATGGCATAGTCTGTTGAAATGACTAAGAGGAGATTTTTGAGCAAATTTGCTACATTATATGATCTATTGGGGTCTTGGTACCTAATTCTATCAGACCTAAAATTTGATGCAAGAAATATGGTTATCTGGCATGGCTGGGATGAGTTATTAGAAAAAGAGATAGATAAAGGTTTACCAATGGTTCAGTGAGTTTCCAAATTTGAAAGATATAACATTCCACGGAAGCTTCAGTACATAGAACATCATGATAGTCAGGTTCATGTATGTATGGATGCTTCAACCAAGGCCTAATGTGCTGCTGTATACATAAGAAATTAAAATAAAGTAGGTGTTGTAGATGCAAATTTGGTAGCAGCCAAAAGTAAAGTTGTTCCTTTGAAAAGCATTAGTGTGCTGAAATTAAGAATGGATAACATCCATGCTTGAACTAAGATTAAGTGAAATGGTGTGTAAGGCCTTACAGTGTGACATTGCTTAAATTTGTATCTGGTCAGATAGTTTAAACACATTTTGGTGGATACGGAATCAAAGTCGCCTATTTAACATTTATCGCAAACAGAATTGGTGAGATCCAAAAACATGTCCAGATAATTGGCGATATGTTCCATTACAACAAAACCCAGCTGATTGTGGAACTAGAGGCATGTCAGTAATAAAATTAGGTGGAGAGGTGGAAAGAACTAGACTTTTTGCTTGAGATACCTGAAAATTGGCCAAAGAATGAGATCAAAGCTAATGAGTCTGCTAAGGAAGAACAAAAAAGAAAGTCATATAAAAATGAGGCTTACACTCTTTTAAATGTGAAATCTACTGATGAAATGGATACTAGATTGAACCAAGAGAGGTTTTCCAGTTGGACTCGGTACATTAGAGTGTATGTATGGGTACTCAGATTCATTAGTAACTGTAAGAAACCTAAAACTGAAAGACTTACGGGAAAGGTATTGCTGAAATCTACTGAAGTTATGATAATTTCTCAAAGAGTACTTTTGTGAATAGTATACATCACTTGCTAAAGTGAAAAGGAAAAGTATTGCCAAAATCCAGTAAAATATTAATCATAACCAAAGGTTAGATGAAGATGGTATGTTGAGAAGTGACAGTAGATTAAAGTATGTTGACTTTATGCCTTATGAGACCAGATGTCCAATTATACTACCTAGACAACTTTGGATAACAAAGTTATTTGTGAGAAATTGTGAGAAATTACCATGAACAATGCAATCATGGGGGAACAAATCAGACATTAGCAGCTCTGTCTGCAAGATATTGGATAGTAGCTGCTCGTGAAGCCATGGCTTGTCGTGCTGTACATTAGAGATGTCATTTCATTTGGACACAGACTCATTTTTGAATGCAAGAATGCATTCATTTGTTCGCAAGTAGAAGGGGTCTGCCAGAGATTGTGTTGTCAGATAACGGGACAAATTTTGTTGGGGCAGTGAGAGACCTCAAGGAACTGTTTGACACATTAGAAAAGGACAAAACAGCTGAGAATGCTGCAAATAGGGGTATACAGTGGTCCTTTATTCAACCTGCAGCACCAAATGTCGTGGGGGTACATTATGCCATGGTGAAGAGTGCTAAAAGGGCTATTTTTGCTATCCTTGACAATGCTGATGTAAATCATGAAGAGCTTATGTCAGCATTTTGTGGAGCAGAAGGGCTTATTACCAGCAGGCCTTTGGCCTATCAGAGTTCACATCCAGAAGATGAACCAGTGTTAACACTAAACCATTTTTTACTTGGTCAGTTGGGAGGACAATTCTCATCGGAAACTGTCGACATTACGTCTTTCAACATTTGAAAACGCTGGGGACGAGATCAAGAACTAGTTAAGCATTTTTTGGGCCAGGTGGTTTCGCGAATTCCTACGGATGTTAGGGGGTACACAAGAAATGGTGTAGTGATTTTCGAGATAGCAGTGTTGGTGACATAGTAATCGTGATTGATCCAGAAATTCCTCGCGGTCAATGGAAATTATGAAAAAATGTTCGTGTGTTCAGAGGACAAGACAACCAAGTACGCGTTGTGGAAGTTCAAGTAGGAGAGATAAAGTTCTTAAACGACAAATACATCGCGTGTGTCTTATTGAAGAGACGGAAATAGTGTTATAGTCAATATGGATTCATATAAGGGTGTTAAAATCTTCCTTATAGTGACTTAGTGAAAAAGCCAAAATAATGCCCTCACAAGTGCTTTTAAAAATGTGTTAAAAAAGCCATAAATATTAAATGCTAAATACATTAAAAAAATGAAACGCATACAGAAGAAACATGAACAATTAACAGACGTTGAAAAACTATCAGGATCATCATGTTCAGCGACACCAGAGTCAAAACTATTTTGTATTGAATTTCATCACTACTTGTACTGTTAATTGACATATATTTTTTATATTTTTAGTTCTTTTTGTGTTTCAAGATTTGTTTTACCATGTTAATTAGCAAGAAGTACTGTAACAGAGTTACATGATAAGAATTTAACCAAATTGCTTTTCTGTAAATAAATTTGAGTTTGATACCATATTTGGGTGATAAGGGGTATATATTTTGGGGAGATATATGGTTTGAACTTTACCATAGTTCATTAAGTCATAGTTCATTAAGTTAGTCATTAAGTTTGATGACTGAGCATATGGTGTTTTAATATGTGTAACATTATTTCTATATTTATAGGTGTTGAATTATCTTTACTTTTACTCTGATACTTTGCCATTTGTCACACTGGATTATGTTTCAGATTTAAAAAGACTACATTTGCCTGATATTAAGCACTGTTATAATGTTTTAAACATGAATTTAAAACTGTTGAGCATACCACTTGTCTGTTATTTACAGTTCGATTGGTATAGACAAAAATTGTCTGGTATAGACAATTAAGATGGTACAGTTCTATAAGCTAACTAGTCATGAACTATGTTGATATCAATTCTAATTGATATGAATATATGTTAATTTGTTAGAATATTTGTATGCATATTATTTAACTGCTTCTTTGAGTGAAAAAAAAAACTTGTTTAGAACTGCATATGCTAAAACTTTGCATACACCATATTAAAATAGTATAGATATGTATGTTTTCATATTAAGTGTTGATCCTATAGGGTACAAATGTAACTAATGTCTTCCCATGGCGGAAAATTTAACACAATGTTTGTGTTCGTTTTTAAAATATACCAAGTGCATTTATATTTTGAATTTATGTCTAGATCTATAGATAGTTTAATAATAAGTTAGAATATAAATTTACAGAAATGAGTTAGGATTGAAACATTGCATTGTTTTTTCAAGGGTGTGGGAATTTCGGAAGAAGATATAGAAATGTCTAGAAGATATAGATATTGAATGGAAGAAATAGTTATTATTAGAACATAAAGTTAAGAAATGAAAATACATGTATAGATAACTTTCACTCGTTGCGTGTTAGCCGCCATAATAGAAAGATGCGGCAATAATATAGAAAAGAATTTCAAAGGATTTTATTGTTTATAATAGTAATCGATAGAACAAAATCAAATATTTAGATGATACAGTTTTGAGTAACCTTTAAACCAGAATGAAATAAAATAAATGAAACATTGTCTGAACAAAAATAGCTTAATATTGGGAATATTGGGAATTTATACAGGAGAGAGAGAGAGATTCAAAGAAGGATAATAAAACTATTTAGAGTTGATTTCAGTTATTCGTAACGATATTTATTTGAAGCTGTTTTAAGAAATATCAAAAACAATGAAAAAAGTACTCAGTTAATAAAATGCGAGGGGTTCGGGCACGTGTTTGTGTGTGTGTGTGGGGGGGGGGTGATTTTTTTTTGGATTTTTTTTTCTTTTAAGTGTAAAAGTTCCATAAATCTTGCTAAGCATTCCAAGTTTCAAAACAATAGGTTTGATAGTTTAGGTGAAAAGATGACCTAAACATAAAACAAAACCAGAAGTGAACGCCGATTATGATGCTTCCATAGTGATGACAATACTTAAAATACTTAATCATTTGAAAAAAAAAATCCGACGAGCTAAACTTTATATTTCTTCGAACTATGGTGGTGTTTTCATCTGTCTTTTATCCTTTTATATTTATTTGAAAGTATTATTCCAAAATCGCCCGGTTAAGATTTGTTTTAATTAAATTTGCTAAAAGCAATTTACTTTGAAACTGAATTATTTAATTCTGGATATCAAAATGCCTGACATTTTTCCTGTGTTTAATAACAACAAAATAGCAATTTTCTATAATTTTAAAAAAATGAAATATCCACATTTTTTTTTAAATATGAAAGCTATAAAACGATATTTGCGTAAAAATTAGTACAAGATGTCCGGGGACACAAGTATATCCAAGAAACAAAAACTTGACACGGAAGTCCATGCAAATGAGTCCGCCATTAACGGAAAGTGTTGCGGGTAATTAATTTTGCATACAGTACCGTAAGTTATCAAGAGGCAAAATGACTGAACAACATTCAACGAAATTAAAAATTCTTTAAAAGGGAGAAGGACCGAAACATAGAAAAGACTGGTGAATTTCTATGTGTTACGGGATATTTTGAGGCGTTTCGCACTTTTATTTTGATATTTGAAATCACACAATAAGGAGTTTGAGAGGCATTCATGATTTCCTTTATTAAGGTATTGCTCACCGCTGACCTCTGTTTTATACCAATTATAGTAATAATGAATACTAGTATATGTTTTTATATTTGGTTATCGGCAGCCGATACGTGGGGACTAATTATGCTATCTAACAAGGAGTTCACGACAGTTGTTGAGCATTCGAATTTAGAGGAAGAGATGAAAGATAAATGACACATTTGAGGAAAATAATAAACAAATATATGTTTCAACATATTTTATAAAAGCAAAATGCTATTAATGTTCCTTCGATTAAGTTTGTTTAAGTAGGAGTTTTAAATATATTTTGTGTAAATAAATGTTTATCTAACCTTAAATTTTCGACCCCCGAACTTAAAATGTATATTTTCCTTATTAATAAGTCTGGTATGCTATTTTTAGCTTTTATCATACACATTGGTACCTTAATAGTATTCATTGAATATAAAGGAAAAACTGAATGTTTGAACAATAATAAGAAATGATGTTAAAAATGAATATTGTTGGTTTGTACATTTTTTCAAAATATATATATGTGCTTAGCCTTACGTTAGGATATTTAATAATAGATGGATACATAGTTAACCACGAATTCGTTTTGTTTAATCAAATTTATGTTTCATCAATATAATGACATTTACTAAGCATTGTCATTAATTTGAATAAAAGAAGACAGGTGATATTATTTAACCAAAATTTCTAAGTTAAAAAGAGACCATAATTCATATTAAATTCAGTCAAGAGTTATCTACCTTGGCTGTCGGATGCTCCTTAACATATTTATAAACCTTCAAGTCAATACAATAAATGGTTATTGAGATATAAGGTTGATAGTTACTTGCATGCAAAACTTGAACCAAAAGCTGCAACGCCAACACCGACGCCGACGCAAGGGTGACTACAATAGCACTCATATTCTTCGAATAATCGAACTAAAAAGGTCACATACGTTGAAAATAAACTTAAAAAAGTAGGTATATAAAAGTCACATACCTGTCAGCAGAGCTGAGGTCCTGTAAGTGTCTTCAAGTGCTTTGCGGTTAGAACTCGTGGAATCAGCGAACTAATGGAAGAACTGAAAAATAAGGGAAAATTGCTTTTATAAACCATTTTGTGTCTCTCACTAGACGAGTGACGGTTTGGTATTTAGTATAATCCTAATACCGCCGAAGTTATTTGCACTTTGTAATTCACCTGACACATTTGCTTATGCAACCTAGCTTATGTAATGGTTCGGTATAAGCGATATTGTAAAATGCCATGCTTTAAATGCCAGGAATATGTCCCCAAGCGCCTTTGTTGAATATCAGCATGTTTTTGTCTCTCATATTCCTTCCATTAGAAATCAATGTGCGAATGACCTCCAGAAAAGCTTTCTATGTAAAACTCATCTATCTATTATCACTTTATCTTCATTTTATGTTATTTTCTTATGTTTTATCGTTCAATGATGTTTTTAGTTGGTTTATCTTTCTTTTATCTGGAAATATGTGCATATTCTGTGATTTTGAAACTTTGCAATTCATTGTTTATGGTATCACAAGTCGTTTCATATAGAAAGTATAATTATTCGAGATAAATATATTTTAGCCAAGGAAGTACATAATGTACAGTAACCTTAAACACCTCACTATCAATTTATTATACTGTTTTATACTTTACGTACATGACACAGATCTTAAATATCTTTTAAGAATTTGCATATCGTGCTTTGCTACCGCCTAAAGGCTAATGCCCGAGGGAGAGCTGATTGGACTAACACCGCGAACGCAATACTGGTATTTTACGTCAAATTGTTTCTTAATTATGTGTTATTCGACGTGAAAAATATCTTGGTTTTTTTTTTCCCGAATATGTCTGATAAAATATACTTTTAGGTTGCATAAACGCTATGGAGATCGTAACCTATGGAAAGTCTTTCTTTGACAATTAATCGACTGACGCCAAAATAAATAAAGCTTAATTAAATGAATGTAGGTAAATATTAAGAATAAGGAATATCAGGTTAATTTTAGCACTCCTTAAACCTGTAAAGAAATTACCGATATGCACGATTTGCTTTAAATTTCTATTCAATTACTTTGAAGGGTGATTTACACAAGAACTGAATACTCCAGCCTTTCTTTTCCCCCTACATTACATATATTGAAACTTTGCGAGGAACGGAAATTGACATCGCTTCACATTATGGTGGTTGTAACTTTGTGTAAATTTATGCTACCTTTGTTTCTATGCTCTGTTCGATCAATCTGATATTCAACTAAAATATTCTTTAATGAATTTACACCAAGAGGTATCTTTAATGCAGACATTTCATCAGTGTACTACAGTATATTAAGACTAGAATGTCTAGACTTATGATATAATGATGGCATTTACAAACATGCTGTATAATTACTAATCACTTCATGTGGCAGTACCACTTATTGTAGCCCGATGCTGCCGGTTGACCCCATATACATGGCCAGTGAAAAGGTTAAATATAGTGAAGCCGTTAAGTGTCGAATATAGAGTCCTGACACTAGCCGATGATAAAATCGTGAAATAATATTACTATGACTATTATTATATTCAAAATGTGTTAACTATCCAGAAAACAACACCATAGCTCATTGTGGAAGTTGTATACAACATATTAAGCTTGAACAATAATCATTCAGAGTATACAATCAAATATTCAAATGATACAGTTCTGATTATCTTTGAACACGAATGAAATAGAATACTAGTAAACGGAAAATAAACAAACGAATTTTGAGAATTTATAGAGGAGAGAGAGATACTTTAAATGGGAAGGATCTTAAAACTGTCAAGAGTTGTAGTGTTTAGTTACTCGACATAGCACTGATTTGTATCTGATTAAAAAAGTATCTTAAAAGAGAAAAAAGTTTTAATGAAATAAAATATGAGGGGCGGAGGGCATGTTTGTGTGTTGGGGCGGGATCTAATCTGATATTTTCAAAGAGTAAAAAGTTCCATAATTCTTGAAAATTATGATGGTGCCTAAGTATTCCAAATTTCAAAATAGGTTGATAGCTTAGGTGAAATGCATGAAACGTAACCAAAAATGAATGACGACGATGCCAGAGTGATGACTTTACTTAATGATTTTAAAAATCAGATGAGTTAAAATTGACATAACATCGCAGTATGCTGTTTTCATGTTTTAATCACTATATTTTCATTTAAAAATATGGTTCCAAAATCGCCCGCTTAAGCTTGTTTCATTTGCTGGAAGCAATTTATTTTGAAATTGATATTTATTATTCTTGTTACCAAAAGTTTTGAAATTTATCATAAGTTTATACACATTGGAAAAATACGTTGACAAATAGATTCAAAGCACAAATAAGAACAACTCTCTTGACACTATAACAATTGCCACAAACACTAGCCCCACGTCATGAAATTATGACAGTAATGTTATACTGTTATTAAGTACGCCAGCTTCCATCAAGAATGAGTTCAGATTCATGGCATATTTAATTATGTCTGGGGCTTTCTAAAGCTGCCATAAGCCCTCTTGTATTTCAAAGGAAAAGAAAGATGGATCTTTTTCACAAACTGTGTCTATTTCTCTTAATTCTCCGGTCAAGGCTTGTCCATTTCATATATGCCGCCAAACATAAAAGGTAAATACATTGCTTGATCTTTACAATGGTTCATGCCAGCAATTTGTACACGGTAATATTTCAGGACTGGAGCATGGTCTGTAGGCATGGTCTGGT
>CM037788.1:30970687-31020687 GCA_021229015.1 Solen grandis | reverse complement strand
AACAAAATTGAGTTGATGGTGTATGGGTCAGTCGGACTGCTGGATTTTTCTACCAGGGTCGTTGATGTGATGTTATGCCGGTCGATTTCATTTGAGAGTATGTGATCGTTGTAGTATAGGAAAACGGAATTGTCCGTGTTACATCGTTATGTCGTGACCTGTTATTGATAATACCCAGAAAAATTAACATAGATTTATCATCTTTCAGGCGTATGATCCTTTAAGCTTCTGGATCTTGATATTCACAATGCTTTATTCTTTAAAGAACTGTGATATTTATGATGAACAATATTCAAATTAGGCCACACAATTGTTCTCGTGAAACGTCGGCGGTTTTACTCATATAAGCATGCTTGACAAGTTTTTTTTTTGGTTCGATTTAATTTGATCCTTCAATAGCGTTTTGATTTTCCTCTCATAATAAAATGATAATGATTCAGCATGTTCTATAAAAGCAAAAATGTTGTTTATAACAGCTAGTTTTGTAATTGACTTTCACAAATGTTAATTCTTTTTTTTTTCCTCTATGAAATACCCAGCATTCAAGATGTAAGCAAAAATGGTCCTGGCTAAAAACAAAAACAAAGGTATCACTGTGCTTCTGCACATATTAAAAGAGTTTATACAATGAAATAATTATAATATCGTGCTCTGATAAATTAATTGCCCCGAATTTCTCCCCATAATGATATACTCTTATTACTGACTCGGTATTGCACAGCAGTACTCGCTGACTTGGGGACAGGAGTGGCTGCTGTTCCACTGATGAGGACTTTGGTGACAGCAATGCCATTAGTTCATTTGCACCCTGGCAGTTACTAAGTCCTGGTTGGTAGACTTGACTGGTGCAGACGACTCGAATGGGCGCTTTTCGGTAGTCGATGCCCTCAAGGATCTGCCGTGGTGCTATGTTGGACACAAGATACTGCCTTCCAGAAGAACTGGCTCCAAATGCATCTGCCATCATAAAGTGCCGTCTGTACCCGGTCAGGTGTTTTTCAAGTTGGTCTTTGGTAAGGCACCTGAACATGCAGAGACTACAATAGTTAGCTGCATCGTCCAAGCTAAGGTGATATTTTAATATGTGATCCACCACACGGTACCTCTCTGCGAAGTAGGACAGCTTGCGGCCGCTACAATGTAGTCAGGCGAACAATCGCCCTATTCTCACCATTTTTCTGCTGAGTTGCGGTCTGTAATTACATTTAAAGGTATCCCCAAAGACATGATAACATAACAGATTGATAGGGTTGCTTGTAGCCCAGTTTCCATCGCGCGCGGAATAAGCTGTCCGTCGGTTAACCTTCTGTTGAGAATCAGAGGACACATTAAAACGTTTGTATGCCGGTAACTATTTTGCGACGCGCGCGCCACGGATGTCTGCGTCTGGTGATGAAAGTAATTTAAACTCTGGCTTTACTCTTACAGGGGTTGCATTAAACTGTCAACTTGAAATGTTTGCAATAGATGATTTACTATGCTACTTGTACATATATTAAATTGACCATACATATTAATGAACTAACCTATGTCATGGGGCTAACTGTTCCCGTCTTGGCGGTCTACTCTCTTATTGGCTACATCTTGTTGATTGGTTTTCCAGCTTGCGCGCCAGAGATTTTACCCACTTTGGCGCATTAACACCTTCATACTTCTTTTGTCATGATGGGTCATTCTTCGTCCACCTCGTGGGTCGATTTGAACATTAAATGTCACAGCAGACAACTTCTGTACTATCACATATGGACCATCGAATCTTCTCTTTAGCTTGGGGGCAACTCCGACCTTCCTTGCCTCATGAAGCAGCCATATCACATGACTTACATGGCTCGTACATCATAACGGTCTTTACTTCTCTTAGCGCTTACTCCCATGTACTGGTGTGCTACTCGGTGCGCCTTAAGCATTCGATCCCTAATTTTTTTAACATGAACAACTTCAGACACTGGCCCCTTGCTCATTGCATATCCATGGATCAAATCAGCAGGCATCCTGACCTCTCTCCCCATACACATAAGGTTGGGTGTTAATTTTGTTGTCTCATTTTGAGAGGCCCAATAAGCGCCAGCTAGGAAACCAAGATAGCGATCCAAGACACTCTGTTCAGCTATGTAAGCCTTTATCATTCTTATTTTACTTCTGTTAAACCTTTCACACTGGTCATTTGCTTTTGGGTTTCTTGGTGTAATTCTAGTCTTCTTCCGGATTTCAAACAGTTTACATAGTTTTTTTTTAAACAACTTGCCTTCAAAGGTCATTCCAAAGTCTGTGTGTATTGACAAAGGAAAGCCCCACCGTGCAATAAACTCATTGGCGATATTAAGAGCACAAGTATCTGCATGCTGCGAACAGGCTGGAAGTACCTCGAAATATTTTGTAAAATGGTCTGTAAGTACCATGATGCAACGGTTCTCATTGGCAGTTAAGGGGAGTGGGCCACATGGAGCCTTACATTTTCCCTTAGCTGAAACCAATAGTAATGTTTCAGTAACTTGTGCTTCTTGGTTCTCAAGTGACTTTCCAATATGTTGCCATGTGCAAGTTTCAGGTCACCCTTCATGTCCTTTGGTACTATCAGCTGCACGTCTATCCCATTCTGCTTTTAAAGGTCTTGCACATTACTTCATCGTGTAGAAACAAGGAATCCCATAACAACAAATAATGCATTGATGCGGGGCTCTCTAATTCTTTCTGGGCACTTTCAGGTTTTCTGTTGACCTTTAACGTTTTATACACTAAAGCAATATCTGGGTCTGATTCTTGGCATGCTGACAGCTTCTCTGCCGTAATCACCTCAAGCCATGATTTAAGTTTATCACCAGCAACTATACTGACTGGTGTACTTATGCTTTGATTAGGAGTTGTGACCGCACTGTCAGACAGCAACTTTCCCATTTGCCAAGATGATGCCATCAGCTCTGCCTCTCTATGGCATTTCTTACAAGGCCCCCACTTCAGGAGTTCACTGGTGTCAACATTATCGCAGTCACAATCCCGTGGATCTTCACACCTAGAGAGAGCGTCACAATGTGCTTGGAGCTTCCCTGGACGGTACTGAATGGCGAAATGGTACACAGCGAGGATCTCAATCCACCTTGCAACTTTTCCATTAGGTTCTTTAAGGCTAAAAAGCCACACCAGGGCTTGGTGATCACTTCGCACGATGAACTTTCGCCCAAGTAAGTACTGTCTAAAATATTGCTTATAGTATATCACTGCCAGGAGCTCTCTCTCTCTCTCGGTGACATAGTAATTTTGCTCAGCCTTGTTCAACGATCGGCTTGCATATGAGATAACTGTTTCACGACCCGCTTGCATCTGAGGTAAGACTCCACCTATCCCCACGCATCAACTTCTAGGTAGAAATCTCCCCCGTCATTTAATGGATAGCCCATTACATCAGCCCCAATAAGTTGGGCCTTCAAGCCGTCAAATGCGACCTGACATTCAGACGTCTAATGGAAGGCGGCATCCTTCTTAGTGAGATCTGTCAGCGGCCTTTTTTGCAAAGTCTTTGATGAAGCGCCGATAGTAGGATGCTGTCGCTACAAACTGCCTAACTTGCTTTGACGTCATTGGTTTTGCCCAGTCAGGCACCTTTGATACAATGGTGGGATCTGGTCGCACACCCTCTTTTGACACTATATGGCCTAGAAAAACCACCTCTGACTGAGGTAGGTTGCATTTGTCAGGCCACAACTTCAACCAAGCTCCCTTTATTCTAGAAGGAACTTCATCAACTCTTCCCATGTGTTCCTAAAGATCCGCGCTATACACAATAATATCATCTACATAAACTGGGCAGGTGTGCCATTGTAGGTCTTTTAAGACCAATTCCATTGTTCGCTTGAAGCTGCTGCTGCTATTGCTCAAGCCAAACGGCATTCTGGTCATCTCGAACAGACCGTATTTACAAATAAATGCACTTTTCTGAATGTCATCACTCTTCAGAAGAATTTCAGAAGTACCCTGATGTGAGATCAAATGAGCTGAAGAGACTCATCCCTCCCACCGCATCGAGACAATCCTGTACCCTAGGAAGCGGAAATCCATCTGGTTTTACAAGGGCGTTGAATTTGCGGTAGTCTACACAGGTCATTCTTTTTTTCGAACAAAAACTATTGTGCTGGCCAATGGAGACGTACTTTGTTGTATCACCCACTTCTTCAAGAGGTCTTCTATGGCTGCTTTCTTCTCGGTAGCAAATGCAAGCGAAACACGCCTTGGTCTTTGCTTGATAGTTGTTGCATCCCCTATGTCAATAAGGTGTTCTGCGAGGTTGGTGATGCCAATGTCCCATTCACTCTTTGAAAAGGTAGCGCTGTATTTATTAAGCAGAACTGCAACTGCACCTTTCTCTTCATGGGTCTTCCCCGCTGTTAATTTATCAAAAAGATCCTGAAAATGATCCTATACAGTCACAGTATCTTCTTTCTTCAGTGTTCCCACTCTTCTTACACTACACAACTTTTCCTCCTCCCTCTCATTCTCCGTCTCAGCTAGGACACTTACAATTCTCTCTGCTTTGCTTTGCCTATATAGGCATCTTGCCGCAGCACAACATCACATGCAAAAGGATGAAGTATCCGAACCTTACAAGTCGGTCCTCTGTTTATGCCTACCAATGTTGAAGTTTCCAGCAGGTAGTTCTCAGTTAAGTTTTCATTTGCTTCAACAAGGTACTCCGCTACCTTCTCACAGTCATCAATCTCTTCCCTTTCAACATACACATCGACTATCGCCTCAGCCTAACCCGGCACACATATACTATCTGCAACTGTTACTCGTCTTGACCTTGTCCTCTTATCCACTTGGAGACAAGGGATCTCTATACCCTCTAGAACTACCATCCCCTTGCTCAATAGCAAGTCTGCTGCTCCCTTATCACCATCCATCAATATATCAAATCCCAGAAGAGCCTCGTCTCCTATATCAGCAACCACCGGTTTATGCGCTCTACAATACGTCCCTAGAGAGACCCTGAACTATGCTTTGCATCTCACAGACTGCATGATTTCTTCAACTTTGGCCTCCTGCTTCTCATAGACCCTCGACGACAACACTGACCATGCCGCTCCTGTATCTGCAGTTATCAACAACTTGACACCTGACCCTCTCTATTTCTTCTTGCACATAAACCCCGTCACTAAGTCCTTTATTTTCCTTGAGCGCTTGTCCAGTCTCATCAACTGTCCTCTATGTGACCTCTAACTGGATCGGTTCATGGCCACTTGAGTGGGTCCCTGGAAGTTTAAAGTCTGATTTTCTTTGGGTGCATTAACTTCCCTCTTTCTGAAGTCATCACCTCGCCAATTTCTGTTTTCTAATGCATCCCGCCTCCTCTTTTCAGGGCAATCCCTCACATAGTGGCTTATACCATGACAAGTTAAGCATTCTACCGGTCTCCTACTTTGTACTCCTGGTTTCCCAGCCTGTACAGCACTTTGAGCCTCTTCCAATTTTCCTAACCTCTCCAAGATTTTCATCAAGACAGTTTCATTGTCAGTTTCGCTATTGCCCTTCAACGTTATTCCCCAAGTATTGGTACCACTCTGTGATGCACCCCTCTCTGGTACTCTGGAAACCTTGCCCTCATTAACCTCTTCATCCGGTACTTCTCGTCTTGTCCTGTACTTCCGGTCTGTGTTCCAGCTATTGCGCGTCTATATAAAGTTGTCAACATGGTATACAGCTTTACCTTTTATCTCTGGTAACTTGTGAAATTCAACTTCAAATCTTATCTCATCGTTCCTAAGCCCATCCAAAAATGTTCGCACCAAATCTTCCTCTCTGGTTCTTTTGTCTCTATACCCTTGTGCTTTATTGTACAACATTTTTAAGTCTGCAGCATACTCCTCAGCTGTCTCTTCAGTCTTCTGATTCCGCCAACTAAATTTTCCCGTAAATGCCCTGCTCGTTTTCACCACTCTGAACCGATTGTGCTTCTCCTTTATTATTTCTTAATGCTTCTCTTTGTAGTTGTCCATACGGAAATTGTGCAGCTTGACCCTCTATGAGTGGCAGAAGCTGATCCAGACGATCTTCATCATTCCAATTGTGCCTCTCTGCAATTGCCTCGAACCTGGCTATCTACACCGTCAATTCCTCCTTTCTGGTGAAAGCTGGGATCTTAACATTGCTGCTTGTTCGAGTAACATACCCCCTTTTTGTTCCAACGGATTCATTCTAGGACAAGCCTGCCGTCTGTAACCTCCACAGCCATCTACCCTATGTTCAAATGCTAAGATCCTTGGACCGGCTGAATTAGAGTTGTCATTGAACTGATACCCCCTTTGCCATGCCTGATTGATACTACACTGCCCCCCCCCCCCCCCCCCCCCCCCCATTCTTATAGTTGAACGGGTCTCTGACCATCTGAGGCTCAGATCCAACATTTGTGCCATTCATCATAACAGCACTAGCATCGTTCATCGACCCAATATGTTGCGGAATGTTGACATTACTTTGAGGCATTGCCTGTTTCAGTACCTTAAGCTCGGAACCGACCTCCTTAATATTTCCCTAGTTGACATTGACAATATTTGTCTAGTTCACTGGGCCTTGATTTATAACCGTCGTGATTGTCGGTGTGTCAGCTCTTTGTTGCATATTACTTTGTTCCTGCCTTGCGTCACATTGTATATGGTTTGTCGATTCTGCTGAGGTTTCGTAGGCTGCTAAGCTTTGCATGCTGCTTGCTCTAGATAATGTACCTTGGTTATCTGGCCTTGGTACTTGGAGCCTGAGAAACACCTCTCTATCGCTTCCAGCAGGGGTGTGGCCTTGCATTTCTTAATATCTAATTCCTAGGTGTAATGGGTTCGAATCTCTGGATCCTCCTTGAAAATTAAGAAATCTTACTTCTGACACCAAAAATATGTTACGCCCCTACGGGTACGCCTGCTTTACTCAGTGTCAAAATGGCCCGTATTGAACACTGCCGGATCGCTGCTGCCGGTTACCCTAAGTCTAAGATGGCTGTCTCCCGATAGGTCTCCAAGTCCTTAACTATCTGTGTTGTGTGGACTCCAACTTTAATAACTGAGTGGCTTTAATTTAGTAACTAGATCTAACAGGCCGTGTGCTGCATTCACAGGGACTGAATAGTAAATACAAGACTTTTCAATGTTTACAGATTAATAAATGAAAGTAAGTATCTTAACTATATATATACATGTATAGATATATCTAGATCTATATCACATCAGATATCACGACTCAAGTTTCACTTACAATTACAACCACCAAATGGCTTTATCAATCAAATGTAAATCTAAATTTACGTTTGCGATAACTTAAACCTTTTCGATCGACCAGTAAGAACGTCGAGAAAATTGCAAAGTAGACTTATAGATCTATTATTAATACTATATTTTTATTATTATTATCAATAAAAATACTATAAATATATAACAAAACGGGCGGTGGGCTACAAGCTGACAACAAAGTTTTAAACATCAATGTATAGTTTACCAAGTACATTTTACAACTATACTGTTATATAGCTTTTGGAATAAGTATTTCGATAAGAACTTAATCATATAAATATAGGCTCAGAGCGCGACTGTGAAGTAAAAACAGGATATTCACTTATAAATAAACTAATTAAGTATCGCACCTACGTTTGGCTGGAAAAATGCACTACTTCACTGAGAAAAAATACGATACGCGATAAACTGTATGTTAACGGTTCCGAGTATAAAGCACCACCATCTGCTTCATCTTAGAGGTGTCAAGAAGAGCAGATAGACATTGTCACATGGAACATTAATGGTTTAGTTAGAAAAACTTTCAGATATAGACTCTTTAGATGAAATTAATAACCACGATGTTATTATTTTAACAGAAACTTGGCTTTCAAGGAATTCAAACTGTAACTTTAATATTGCAGGGTATTGTGTTACACACTTATATGGTAACAAGTCGGAAAATTCTAGTAAAGTTCGTTACTCTGGTGGAATCTCTGTATCTTTTAAAAACAGTTTACAGGACAAAATTTGCAATGTAGAAAAACACCGATGTGGAATTATTTGTTTAAAAATATCTAAATCAATTTTCCATTTTAACTCGGATGTATTTTTATGTTGCACATCTATCCCACCTCGGGAGTCAAGAATACTAAACCAATTTGATATAGATATACGAGGATTGTCCCAAACCAGCGACATTTTTAACGTTAGCCTATTTTCATTTATCTATTCGTCAATTACATGGTATATTCTAATATTTAGAAAGATATTTTTGTGATCGGCAACAAACAAGTTTTATTTTTGCATTTATTCAAACCCGCATGTTGTTTAATGGCGCACGGCGAAATTTTATCCTTGATTTTATATATCATTACATAATCTGATATTTTCCCGAAACCACGCAAACGTCATTTCCCTACAATATGACATCATTAGTGAAAAATTGAAATTAATGACGTTACGTAAACAAGTTTGACTAACCGTTAAAGATACCCACTAATTTTTAAGTTTTCCATGATGATGACATCGGAAAATTTGGCGGCGCAGGGAACTGTGATACAATTTTGCGCACAAGCCGGAATGACGCCTATGGAAACTATAAAGCATATGAAGAGCACAGAACGCTTTGAAGATGTTTCAAGGTCGCTGGTTTTACAAATGGCACGGATAACCAGCAAATGAATGAAAATAATCGGAGATTACAAGCCGATCGAAGACTGTCACGGAAGAGGTTATCAAGCGTGTTGAAAACTGCATTCCGTGAAGATCGTCGCCGAACAGTGCGTGATGTAGCGGAAATAATGGCATTAGTAAATCATCTGTATACAGGATTCTAAATGATGATTTAAACATGTCGCGCGTATGGATTCAAAGGTTGTTGAAACCGAAAGAAAAACAAACGCAGAATGGCGGCTTCGGTTGAGTATAAGCGCCGCGTGGAAGAAGATAACCCGTTCCTGGACCGGACCATCACCTCAGATGAAACATGGCTCCATTACTTTGAGCCAGAGAGTAAACGCCAGTAAAGCGTCTGGAAGACACCGGCCAGTGTCTCCCAAGAAAGCCAGGATGGTGAAATCGCTTGCAAGGTGATGTTCATCGTGTACGGGTTCAAGCAAGTTCGCCATCCGCCGTACTCGCCAGATCTCGCGCCTCTTGACTTTTCCTTTTTCCCTCAGCTCAAGCAGAAGTTACGCGGCCAGAAGTTTGAATCCCGAGAGGAACTCATGAATGACACATTGACATTCACTAAAGGTTTGAACAATGTAAATATATTTGATGCTTGGGTAAGCTGACACCGCAAGTGCATAAAGGCTCGGGGAGAGTATTTTGAAAAGGGCGTTTTTAGAATGACGTTACGTTGCGAAAATGACGTTGACCGAGCGCCGGTTGCATGGTACGTAGTATGTTTGACATGTAATAACATTGTCGTTTTATGTATTTGTAAAATGATAATTGCATATCTTTGTTATATGTTCATACATATTTTGCATACATTTTGCGAATTTATTTTGATCATTGTGGTCAATATTTCACTTGTCACGGAGTTTTAGGACAACTCTCGTATTTGACCAATACGTCATTTTGCTAAATCACAACGGCACAAGTGTCGTGGACTACCTTTTGGTAAATAATAATGATTTTCAATACATAACAGCATTTGAAATAATGTCACCGACTGACTTATCTGACCATAGTGCGATACATTTTTGTATTGAACGGGTATGGCCGCCTGAAGTCCCACGTGACCAAAGCGCCGCCCATGAGTTATTTTTAGCATGGGATGACTCACAAATCACTACCCTCCGTACACAGAGATTGGACCAGCTAACATCTAATTTACATAACAATACGGTAGATGAAACTATACAGCGGTTTACATCATATATGCAAGATAACGCCTTCCGTGTATTTGGTAAAAGTAAGAAAGGTAACTTGTCATCAAATATTAGGAAAAAGAACAAATGATTCAATAAAGACTGTTATGATGCACGAAAAGATTTTAACCGAGCAAGAAATATTTTTGTTAGGAATAGAAACGCTGAAAATAAGAATAATTTCCTCATCAAGAGAAGAACTTTTACTGATATTAAACGTAAATACAAACATTTAAATATTAAAGCTGAAGGAAAACGGGGTTCAGAGTTGGCAAAATACAGTCCGAATTTCTCCATTCTTATCAAGATTTCAAGATTTTACAATAAGATATTTAATGATAGTGTATTTCCGGAATGCTGGGAAGAAGGTATAATTGTACCAATATTTAAAAGCGGAACACAGGAAGCGAAAGACTTTCGCGGGATTACTCTCAATAATATATCATCGAAAATATATTCTAAACTTCTTGTTAATAGACTGATCAAATGGTCAGATAAATATGACAAGTTTATCGATAATCAATATGGTTTTCAAAAAAATAAATCAACCGTTGATTGCATTTTCATATTACATGCAATTATCACAAAAACATTGTATAATAAGGAAAAATACATGTAGCATTTTTAGATGGGGAGAAAATATTTGATAGAATTGATAGATTGCTGTTATGGAGAAAATTATTGAATGAAAATATAAGCACGAAATTTGTAAATGCACTAAAATCTATGTATTTAACTGTGGAAGCAGCGTCTGTTCGATGCAAATCTTTAAAATCGGAACCGATCTCTTCAAAAAAAAAAACGGTATGAAGCCGGGTGATCCGGCCAGTAGCATATTGTGTTTATTTTTTCTTAATGATATACTGAACAACTTAAATAGTAATATCAATGGATTGATAAGTATTGATGATGTACAACTATTTTTATTATTATTTGCTGATGATGCAGTTTTTTTTTACACAGGATCCAGTCTCATTACAATCTATTCTTAATGATATAGAGCTTTACTGTGACGTATGGAAGTTACAATTAAATGCTGCAAACATTAAAATAATGATTTTTGAAAATGGTACGCCAACATCATATGATTTCTTCTTGTATAATACTCGAATTAAAATAGTAACTTATTTTAAATACAGGTGTATATCTTTATAAAAATTGCAATTGGAACCGTACTCAGAAACGCATTGCACAGTACGCCTCCTTTTCACTTCATAATCTTTTATAGTATACAACCAGTTTGATATTCATGTTTCACAAAAGAATAACTTATTTGATTCTCTTGTTCTCCAGTTCTAAACTATTCTGCTGAGGTTTGGGGCCATCATGCAGGCAATCCATTCAAAGTTTTGTAGACGAATACTGTGCGTAACTCAATCCACAAACCTTGCTGCTCTCTATATATAACATCAAAACTATGTTGAACCAAATGGGATTATCATATATGTGGGAAGATCAATTTAATATATATATATAAACTATTATTCTGTTTAACAGCGAGTATTAGATATACAATGTATATCATCAGAAATGGTATTCATCCATTAATAATTCTACTCGCCTAGATTCATATAATCTATAGAAACTTTCATTCAACTTTGAAACATACCTCGACATTATTACAGAATCAAAATTTAGAGTTGCACTTGCTAGATTTCGTACATCGTCTCATGATTTAATTGTTAAAAGCGGTAGACACGTAAACATCCACAGAAATGAAAGAATATGTAGATTTTGCAATACCTGTTTAACAGAAAACGAGTACCATTTTTTGTTAATCTTTTCGAAGCATTCGGAAATTAGATCATAATATATAAAAAAAAAAATTATTATACATGGCCAAATAAACAGAAATATATCAATCTTATGTCAGCAACATCAAAAAATACTATTAACAATTAGTCTAAATTTATATACAATGCTAATTTGAATAGAAACTAAGTTCAGTCACGTATTATAGATATGCACTATAACACCATGTGCTCTTAAGAAAATCCATGTTTTCTTTCCTGTTTGTTATTTTTATTCGCTACAAAACATGTAATTGTTTAATGCAATCAAATATTTGTAGTTGTAGTAGTTATATTAAAAAAATATTGTATAATGGACTGGCGTAAATGCCATGAACACGTCCCAAAATGCCAGTGTTTTGTCTTTCATATTGGCGTCCACTTGGGGAATCAACGTCCGAGTGACTTTCAGAAAGGCTTTCTACGTACAACTCATCCATTTCATTTCAGTTTTTCGTCCATTTTTCTTATCTTGTTATGTTTTATCTGATCTTTTTTTTTCTCACGATCACCCATTTTGTTTGAAGTTTTAATATGGAGAAAAAAAGTTGTTTTTTTTTTGTTTATGACAGTTTACCAAACTGTTCATATGGTATCACAGCACGTTTTATATAGAAAGTATAATATTTTCAACCAAGGAAACACAGGATTTACAGTAAATCTCTATTTGCCACACCAACAATTCATCATTCATTTTTGTACTTTAAGTACATGGCACAGCTATGTATTATCAAGGATTTGTGTATTAGATATGAATACACATCATGCTTTTGTACCGCCAAAAGGTTAATGCCCGGGGATCGGCGGACTGATCAAACACCGTAAACGTATGACTGGTCACTTACGTCAATATATTTATTCATTATTATGTGTTATTCGGCGTGTGAAATGTCTATTGTTTAGAATATTTGTTTCATAGAATTTACTTTTGGGTTGCATAAACGCCAAATGGAATTTCTATCTTGTACAAAAACTCGCATGACACTACAATAAGTAAAGCTTTGTGATAGCATGGTATACTTCTGTCGAGAATAGGATTCACCAGACAATATTTTATCACTCCTTAAAACGCGAACATGTTTGTCCGTTATGGATTTTTTTTTTATAGATTTCTATTCCATTAATGTGAAGGGCTTAAACGTACTGGATTTATTTTCTCTCTGGTATTCAAGAAGAAGTGTTGATTCAGTAAGGTATTGCGCCGTAGCAAACTAACACGTTATCAGAGTCGCTCGATTTATCCTGAACTCATGTTAGTAAGACTCAGAGTTTCCCCTATACGTCGACCGTGCAAAAACATGAGTTTTATACAATATATACAAGAAGAACAATGATCCAAAGTAAGGTGTAAACCTTCGCGAGTAAAAATATAATGTTCAAACAAACAGCAAATAGTTCTCTGTAACCAAAAAATAAACCGTGTTCAAAATATTCGCGTTAAAGGTAAGTTGATTTAACTACGCAGAAAGACAAATTCAACACCAATCTGACTAAAGTACAGATCTTCCTACGGTAATGTAGCGTAGCGTATATATAGGAGATGACTTTAGTCAGATTGATTCAACACATACTGCCTCGACACGCAGTCTAAATATAGCATGCCCTCATACTACTAAGACATTGATCTGCGATCTGCTCGTATCTCCCTCCCCAGTCTCTGTACGTTATTTATTTAGCAACATGTTTGCGTTTGCTGCACGACCATAGCGCGATCCCGAATAATGCCCGTGGGTGGATTGTGCAATGTCAACGGGCTTCGGGCTTATGATTTTTAAAAACATAAGACCGTAGTAGCTGCAGGGCGCGTGAAAATTACCTCCGCAAGAATCCTGCACAGAAAGGTATACAGACAGTTTACGATCTCCATAAACTCATCGTTGAATTCAAATGTATATATTATATTTCGGGGCCGACAAAGGCTCAGGTTATCGGGCCATTGTAATTAGTTATCCATGTTTGTGCTTTGTTTTGTATTTCACTACATCGCTAGTTTTACAGTTATTTTGGGAGGTTTTACTACACGTGGGAAATTTAGTGCTACCACTCTGTATACTGTTAATCATTTATTTTCGTTGACTTTGCACCTAAGGGAATTTCGTGGGTACATTTTCCCTTGGATCTATGCTCTAGAAAATGTGAGGTCTATATAAGAGACAAATTTTCGCGGGGATTAGTATTCGTTGGTAAAACCCTTCACGAAATCGACGAAAATTAGTGCCCCACGAAAATTAATAATTTCACAGTACCACATTATACCACGTCCACTCAATTTTAGTATTAGAACTACCCACACGCACCAAGCACAGAGGGGGAAATGATTCTGTGTGGTGAATCTAGAACTTAAGATGAAAATAGGTACATACAAAGCCATAACAGAAGTCAAGTTTGTTTATACATCTAAAATAAATCGTGAGAAGCAGTTCTTTTGAGTTAACAACGAGTACTTTTTTAACCTTTGCCGAAATTATTATATTCACAATATATTTGTCACAGTAGGTTATATCTGACAAAGTTATGCATTTCTAGATATATATCCGAAATGCTCATGGGAGAAATAGGACGTATTATGTCTGGTATTTCGCTCTTCCGTCATTGTATGTAAAGGTTAACCAATGCAACATATATATAAAAATGTGAAACCAGACCATATTATCAATTCGGGCTGACACATGAGAGCTGAATGTCAAAAATGATGGTATACCCTTTCAATACTTGGAACTCATCAATTTAAAACAACATTGGCTAAAGAATAAAAGAGCATTTTGTTAATGTCAAGCTTAACTTTATGGTGCTCTTTATAACGACTCCCTTGTAAATGAGTATGCTAATTTGGAAAATAAACATATTTCCAAAAATATCAATTTATTCTTTGAAGTATTGCAAGATTTATATTTAACAATTATTAATATCAAAGATATTCTCACGGTCTCATAGGAAGGCAGATTTTATGTTAGAGAAATAAATGAAAGAAAGAGAAAAAAAAGTGGCTGGGGAACGACTTTGGGGCGCCCTTTTCTTACAATAATCCGGTACCAGGCGTCATTCCATGTTAATTTTGTACTTGTATATTTACTTCCTTAAATAGGAACGCATTTAGATTGGTTTGACAGTTCTAAAGAACAGTGTATAGTTGCCGTACGAGCAGATTCTTGGCATTGATTTTTACATAGAATATATGTACTGGAAAAAAGTTTTACATGAATGTCCATGTACGATCGCTAGTCATACATATATAATTATATCTATGGCAATAGTAGAAAATACTGATTTAGATAAATAAATATATAAACTTTGTTTTCAGTTACGTTTGCTCTGTAAAAGGAAAAGGGCCGTGTGCACGACTGAGTGTGGGGTTTTCTTGAAGCTAGTCAAATCCTGACAATAGATGAGAAAAGGGGGGCTTTAAATATGCACATGGTTTTGCAAATAAACAAAGTAAAATTGTATCTGTCCAGATGTTTATACATTAAAATAAAATCCCCTCTCCCCTACCGATTAATACATATGCTGGATTAATAGGCTAATTACATCTTACGAGAATGAAACAAGTTCTTCCTTATTCTTTCTTAGGTTTGTTATCTTGTATTTTATATCCGATGTCACGAACGGGATTTGTGAGTTAGTATTCCTGTTCTCTCCTGAATGTGTACTATCATAGTATATCTTGGTATGCGCGCGCGCGTGTGTGTGTATGTGTGTGTGTGTGCCCGCGCATTCCTTTTTTTTTTTTTTCGTCGTAGCTGTATAAAATTGATCTTGACCTACTTATTCAACCAATCAAATGTTGGTATGCAAATGAAGCTGGAGTAAATGCAATGCTATCATTGGCTTGTATAATTTATTTTTAAATATTTAGGATATTCCAGTTCAAAATGGTAGCTTTAGGTTGCATATATCTTCCTACTTGATATAACAGGTTGTTTTTTTTTTTCAAATATAAAAGGTATCAAAAAATTGAAATTTTAACACTTTTTTTTTATCAATTTAGGAATGCTGTTTTGTCAATATGATTTAAAATTAAAACTAAATAAGAAGCCGACGTGTGTCTTTTTTAGACCACATTTTACCCCTTGTTTGCATAAGTGGACGCGAATTTAAGGGGAGGTAACTACTTTGGAGAAATTGTGCAGTTTATTGTGCGGACCTGGGACAATAATCGGATATACGCGATTTATGATCTTTCGGTTTTGCTTGATTACATATGAATTGTTTTACTTTAAAAAGAATCAGCAAGTGCATAATTTCTAATGGAAAATTGTAGATTAGCTTTGTTTTAGTTTGTATATTAAATTAATTTTGTTATATAGTCTTCACAATATCTCCTATAGTTTTGGTATTTATCAACTTTTTTACTAACATTTCTAACTTAATAATAATAGTTTTAATAGTAAGTAATTAAAATAGTTTTAATCTGTTTTACATGTTAAAAATGATAATTATTTAGCTACGACGTATATCTTTTTTAAAGATTTTTTTCATGATCCAATTTGGTCAAACAAAAGGATTATAATTTGTAAAAATAAGTGAATATATGTACTGTTTCCTACAAACGTTATAAACTCCGACTAGTGGGGCGGGACTCTTTAAGGATGTTATATTGGGATTAAAAGCTAAGCCACCACCCTACCAAAATAATAAAATGAACTTCATTTAAATATTACATGTATTTACAAGGAATTGAAGATTATCAAACTGACTTAAATGATCATTTTGGTCGGTGATGCGTTCCCTGAAAGAAGTAATAACGATAAAAAAAAGAAGAAAATTAACAACATTGCAACAAAGGTCCCTATAACACAACCGGTTAATATACGTCATTATATAAATTCATTGTGCGTACTCTGATAAAAGATCATCGTATTTTATTTGGTTTATTAATATAACGGTGCGATATACCATATACAGTATACTACGACCTCGCAAAACGACAATCCTCTCCTGAACTCCAAACCTTTGCTTAAATACAGAATTTTAGCATAACAGGTAGTAGGACTGCACATTTATATCTTAAAGCATCTCGTTCACAGATGGCCATTGACCAAGAAAAAAAATGAAAAGATTCCCCATCAAGGGCAAAACCGTCATAGATAGTATTGACACTTTAGTTGGAAATATTAAATCTGAACGTGTATTTAGATTTTCTATTTGGATGATCAAATTCACTCTTCGCCCATGCGCTAAATTCATTGTTGAGATTATGAAATCGCTACTCTGAACTGATGAAGACGCCATGTTGCGGAACGTGTCATGAGGTACCGCAAGCATCTGCATATTCTATTTTAAAATCGATTTCGTCGAATTTGTGTTTTCGAAAATAACGTTTTCCCGTGTAATGTGAGCTACACTTGCCTAGTTTATTTGTCAGGAAACAAAGACTTCACCAACATTTACGAGGGAGAATAGATTTATTTTTATTTCTACCGATCATCTGTGAACGAGCTGCTTTAAAATACGACTTTTTGTTTTTAATGAATTATGGTTGTTTGTCTGGTGTTTCAATTAATTGATTTGAGTGATATAAAGAGGTTGATAAAAAGTAAATAAGCTATCCGCTATGTACACTTTTGGTGGATATTGAGTTATTGTCTTTTGATCCTACTTGCACCGTCCAATAAAGTACAGTAACACAACCAAAACATTCAATAGTTCTGATAATAGACAACGACAACTCAAAAGAAAAAACAACAACACAACATATCGGATGAAAACGCGCGCATTGATATCGCCACGTTAATAGGCGTAAGCGGGGCTATAAATTGATATGGCAGTGAGGAATATATATACTGTATACCCTGCTGATATAAGCTCGGTTGTTTCACCTCACTATGTTTTTCGCTGGATTCTCTTGTCTAGCTCTGCTTCTCACCACTGCGTCCCTGGTTCGATTCCTGGTCACGTGCGTGTGAGGGTACAGTGGTCGCCCGTCCAGACAAATAGGCTGTCCCCGGGTTCTCAGGATTTTTTCCCAATAATGACTCCATACGCTGCCTACAGAGCCTTATTTAATTGTGATAACCGGTTTCGAATCAATATAAAATAAATAAAATTTAAACTTGACTAGCTAACGTTAGACAAAACATTGTAAAGTAAGATAAAAAGAATAAAATTAAATCGAGAATGAGTTATACCGATGCAAAAATACAAAACAGGTAATGATTTGACCTTACCATAGCAAGAAAAAAAAAAAAAAGAAAGAAAGGGGGGCGGGTGGAGGATAAGCATGGTTCAAGCTTAGACACTTTTTTCCTGCACAATTATGGTTTTTAATTTAACGGAGTTTAATTAGGAACCGTCCGTGCTTTGAAGCTAATTTATGTGCAATTTCGATTTCATTAGAAAGGTGTCTATTTATTTAGCTTAAGCATGGATAAAAGAATCAGCTGAGTGCATTGCAGAGGTACCCATATCCTATGTTTACATTCAGTTTAAGTTGAATAGATGTTGGTCTCCAATTAGAACAAACAAACAAAGAACTGAAGTTCTATTAAATATGCGGTAATAATTATAATTAAACAATATGACGTTAATCACTTGTCCAAAAGCGTACTATTACATCCATATAATCGTAATGAGATTCTAGCAAAAAGTTGTTAATTTATTGTCCAAATATTACGTTCAATTTAGGTTTGCACCAAATGGATGTAATGATTTACTGAAAAGATTATACAATGGATTGATTATTTGTCACAATGGAGTGAAATCAATCTGTTGTCAAAATACTGATCGTAATTGGTTTTATCCAGTCGAACAGCACAGAACAAAAAAACTATTTCTATTTTACATAGTATGTCTTCATAAAATAACTTTTCACCTGGTCCCGAGGGGGTTCGGTATTCCGAGGTTCCACTGTACATATATATTCAACCACTTAATATATGATCAAGAAACACGTCAAATGACGCGAAACCAGGCTTTCAACAGTCACCCCAGGCAACCAGACTACCGTTTATTTTCAGCCCTGATGTAGAAACAAACATATGACAGCACAAAAATTGACACCATAAAAGATAATTGTTACCCAAACGCTCATGTTTACAGGTCTTTCTTTTATTTTTTATTTTTATTTTTATTTTTTTTTTTTAGCAATGCAATATGTATTTTCTTCTAGATTATTGGTGACATCATAATTCATTGATGACACATAATATGCATGATGACATCAAAAGTACAAGGGAATTAAGTCGGACACTGCAATTTTATAAAGGTTGGTGAATAGTTATGTACCTTGACAAAAGGGAAGTTGTTTGAAGAAAGCAAAAACTATTTTAGTTATAGTGACCTTGATCCTATTGACCTGAAATTTAATCCCAAATCTTCCTCTTCCCATAAGGTATCTATCTACTAAACTGATCATCATACCTTACTCCTAAAAGAAGTTATTTGAGGGAAACAAAAATCTATTTTTAAAAACAGTGGCCTTGACCTTGACCCTATTGACATGAAAATCAATCCAAACCTCCCTCTTCCGATAAGGTATCTACCTACCAAGTATGAAAACTATCTTAATGCTAATGGGAGACATGTTTGATGCAAATCTATTTCAAGTAACAGTGACCTTGACTATTGACTTGAAATTTGACCCAAATCTTCCTCTTCTCATATGGAATCAATCTACTTAATATGATTATCATATCTCTCTCCAAAAAGAAGTTATTTGATGGAAACGAAAAATATATTTTTAGTAACAGTGACCTTGACTTTGACCCTATTGACCTGCAAATCAACCCCAACCTTTTTCTTACCATAAGGTATCTACTTACTAAATATAATTACTTTACCTTTATTCTAACAGGAGATATTTGATTTAAACCACATGTTTAACAACGAAAACCTGGTTAAAAACATAAACACAAACTACGGAGATGAATTTATAAAATTATTAGACAACTGTCTTTCAAATTGAAAATCACTCTTTAATATGCTTTGCAAGATTAAACAGTGTGTGTTTTATTCAAGGACCTAATGAGTTCAACGAACTTAGATATACCTGAACAGGACAGAACATATATTCTATTTACACAGGTACATATAAAACAACATAGGTAAAAAACATATAAACAGTATTATACAGAATTTTTCCGGTCATTTGGACCAGAAGAGCGTTGTAAGGGGAATGACATCTTTTTATTATAATAAATAAAACACGAACAAATGATTAATACAAGTTGCTAAATAATTTTGTAAGAAATCTTGGTTCCATATATTGAAAGGTCAATTTACAGCGTGTACATCCATACGATGTTACATATCTCTTTTCCTATTAAATATTTACCATTTTAACAGGACGGACCAGAACAGTAAGTCTGAGTCTGAAGCGTCTTATTGTTTTTGATGTAAGCGCATTGGCAAAGAATGTAATCAGTCATGAGAATGTGATCAGTAACGTGACGGCAAAGGAAAATATAGATTCTAAATATAGGTTTTAAACCGTTCGTAACGCTATTGCCTGTAGAGGAGAAACTACAGATCTTTTGCAATGACGGAATGTTGCATTTGGTAATCATGTGTCAGTAGATGCGTATTGTTAGACGTTATGTACACAGATAGTTATGTCAAATATGCTTGGTCAATGGCCAAACGTGAACGAGTCACTTTAACTTATTGCTAATAACATTTGAATATTTATTTGGATTAGATACTGTTAAAGAAGCTATATATATATAATATATATATATATGTGTGTGTGTAGTATTTTGATTTCAGGTAGACCATTATCACATAATCAAAGATCCTGCTTTAATAGTCTGAAGAACATGCTGATTTCCTGAAAGAAATGATCATATATTTAGTTCTTATTTGTTTCGACGAAAATAAAATATTGTGTGAACTCATTGATTACTACTTAACTTTGTATTCTGTGAACAGAGTATTGATATGGCACATGGTGTTTCACACTAATACGAAAACGTATTGATTACTTTAATGATTGATTGATGTTTATTTAGTTTAAAACTGTCCAGGCTAAAAACAATATATCACAGCGTTCAGTCGTCAAGTGTATAAAATCAATTAGTTGTCAAAGCCGACCAATACTAAAAAGTAAGCTAGATCAATAAAATATTTCAAATGGTTGATAAGCACATTCCACAGTAATTGTTTAATGTAACATTACTATTACAGCTATTGTTTAATGTAACATTACTATTACAGCTATTGTTTAATGTAACATTACTATTACAGCTATTGTTTAATGTAACATTACTATTACAGCTATTGTTTCACAAATTCTGATAACACACCATATTATAGAAACTTAAACTTTTGAATGATGTCGGATTTCTGTGGATACAAAAACGCGGTGTAATGTGTGTGTTTTTTGTAATTTTTTGATATCAATTTGCAAGGAATTCAAGTTCTTAATTTAGTATAAAAGAAACTTACTTTTAACTGTTACATTTGGGCTCTTCAAAATTGTATGTCCTTGCCCTTGTGGAGTAACAATGTGACGAACTTTTCGTTGCTGTATGATGGACATTCATTATTAACATTTTAAAAGCAAGCTTGAAGCGTAATTGTTTGTTTCTATGTTAAACGTTCAGTGAAATCAACTCAGTAAAACCAATCTGATTAACACTTCCTTTAGCATTCCTGAATGAATTCAACAAGTGCCATCTACTTGAACCCACACGATCTGGAAATGCTAACTTTATGAATGTCTTACAGTTTGCCCCAGTCAACCTCTTTTTCAGCCCAAATTCAAAATATATATTAGTATATATACGTATGTTCGTATTGTACCCATGTTACGTGACAACTATGTTTGTTTTGAATGGTTACGTGAGCCGCGTGCTTCTACCGCCGACTTTTAAGGTGCCGCTGTGGCCTACGTGACAAAAGTAAAACAAACAGAAAGCTACTTATAGTTCTTATTTTTTAAAAGTATGGAACTTTCATCCTGCACAGGCTTCGCCTGGTATGGGTTAAATTACATATTAAAAAAGGGGGAATTTTAAGTTATACTTATTATTATTTTTGGTATCATAGTTTTATCATTCTAACAGAAGGTCCACATTAAGGCGCGGTTGCTATCCACAGTCCGTAAGGGCTATGTTTTTCGATGAAATACGAGAGGCCAAATCATCTTTATAAACAAATTACATTTCCTTATAGAAATGTAATATTTCCATCTTATTGGTTTGAGAATTATGGTATTGATATTATAAAGTGCACTTAGAATTTTTAAAAATGGCATGAAACTGCATGTGTTTAACTGTCGTTGGAGCGCATCGCACCTTCTTCAGCAGAGTGGAACAGCGTGATTACCACTGGCTGCACTGATGCTTGGTCTCAGGGTCGACAGAAATACAACCAAGCAATTTCCGATATGCTCTTGTTGCCGTCATGAAAAAAAATATTCTGACACTCTCGTCAATCGCCAGACAATTTAACAATCTAATCTAGACACCTATCTGGCTCTAATACGTCTAATTTTCATTTCGTCTTAATTTTCAGCCGAACAGTTTCATAGCTCATTTTTGATGCATAAATCATAGAGTACGGTGCGAAGATTCTAATCTTATACGAATTCTATATCACTTTCCCAGACAGCATGTCAATGGACGTCCACTTCTTTCATCGCCACAATCACTTCCTCTCCCACTACTGTATCGCCTATGCCATTTATAGACGAGAGAGTCGGTTCCAATGCTTAATCTATCTTTTCAGTCGTTTCAACTGTAGTCTTATCCAAATTCATGGTAACGATCCTGCGAAATTTATGATTTATATTTATTGCCATACTGATGATAATTTGTTCTACATAATTTGTAAAAAGGGTAACAATTCAATGAAAATAAAATATGACAAATGTCCACGATTTTCTGACTATAGCCTTGTGTGTTTCTACAATTATGTTACTCATGAGGAACTTAATGGAAAACCAATGTTTCTGCTTATATATTAATTGGTAGTTGTCATTACTTGTTGTGAATTTACATTTACTGGTTTAGCACAAAGCGTATATTTGTAATTACTTCATTATACTTTGACGAAATTGCATACATTAAAACAGATTGTTTGTAATATCAAAATGCTTAATAGTCAAACTAAGCGAGTCAAAAGTTCGCTTGTGCCGAAAACGCATGGCTTTAGTGATTATAATTTAACACACACACCAAACATACACTTAATCTATACATATTTACTTCACACACACACACACACACACACACACACACACACTTTATCTATACATATTTACTTAACACACACACACACACACACACACACACACACACATTTATCTATACATATTTACTTAACACACACACACACACACACACACACACACACACACACTTATTGTTATTCACTACTGGCTATGCTATCATCATGCTCCTCCGTTGCTCGGAATAACAAGATATGGCTCAATGGCTTGGTAAATAGTTTAGGCGTGATTAAAAAAAGTAATTGTTTCCACTACCCGACTGACCCTATATTTTGTACCGGTTCTAAACTTTGTTCCTAGTATTTTGGTTATCACGAATGCAAAACATTTTTTCGTCACATCCTCTGAAAATATAAGAAAACATAGGAAAATAGTACAAAATTAAAAAAAAAAGTTTTGTCGACCTACCGACATTATTTTTTGAGATGTTAGTGGAAACAAACACCTTATTTTTATATTTATTTGCCTTATCATGTACACAGCAGAAAAGGTATCATGTTCCCATTGTCCCAACCGTCATTTCAAAAGCCTTTTGATTGACATTCACTAGGCCGTTTAGATCATTATTTTATAGAAATTATGATTCACAAACAAATATTAAAGTAAGTGATTTATGAGACAGGTAAAAACAGGGCGCAAATAATCAATATGCTTTCAAAAAAATAAAACAATAACTTATCTGATATGATAAACTTTTTGCGTAGTTTGACGTAATCGTCCGGCGCATGCGTACAACACAACCTTAACTGTACTTATGCATTTTATATTATAATGAAAATTAAATCTTCTGTTTCATTGAAACAGCACCATATACACACATTCAATGAAAATGTTTAAGAATTATACGTCTACTGATGAAGCAGTTTTGTTCTGTTTATTCATCGTAAGTTCGGTTCACTCAATGAATAGCGAATTTGAATATCAAGTGAATGAAGCTCTTTCTGGAAAGGTATGTCATAGTGTAGAGGAAGCCTTTCGGAAGACGTCTAAAACTAACATCTCGTGTGTTTTGAACTGTGTGACATCCTCGAAACAATGTGCTGGGGTATTCTACAAATTCGACACTAGATTGTGTATTGGGTGTGCTCCGGTGTACAGAGAGTCCTCCGCTTTGGATTTGTTGGATGGAACAAACTACTTAAGTGGAATATGTAAGTTAATCATTTACTTTACTTTCATAACAGTAAGTTTAGACTTAAACTGATTTATTTTACGTCGATTTGGAAAGCAGTTCTGACAAGTTATATCAATCCTGTCTACAGCGGTTCTTGGTTTGGACCAGTACTTCGCGCTTGAATGTGAATGTGTGTGTGTGTGTGTGTGTGAATGTGTGTGTGTGTTTGTGTGTGTGTATGTGTGTGTGTGTGTGTGTGAACAGGCAACGAGTTTTAATATTTTCAACATTGTGCCAAAATGTGGGTGCAGGGGCGTTATTTCTTATAAATAATACATTTTGCAAATCTTGTTTATATCTGGTATAAGTTTGATAGAATGGATATTTATTATAGACATACCCGCGTCCGACTGTGCTGAAATATATAGCAACGGAGTACGAATAGACCAGGTTGAGGAAGTTTACGTGCAAGAGTTTCCCGTGAACGTGTATTGTGATATGACAACGGATGGCGGCGGATGGACGGTACACATTAATTTAGTGGCAACATTATTTGTATCATGATATACATGCTCTCTAAACCTCTTTTCCAGTCGTAAATGATTTACCAACACCATGACACAATGACATTAATAACTCATAGATTATAGGATTTCCAAAGACCTAAAGCCAAAGGAAGCGTTAATTAGCTTACGTTGAATGCTGTTTAAATAATATACATTTTTATACGATACATATCATAATAGAATCTATCATAATATATATCAAAACAGACTCTAACGGCCTATCTTTCAAAATTCAAAACAGTGACATCACTGTTCGCGGTCCCGGCGAGAGTATACGAGATTTCCTTCATATGTTTATTTAAGTAGCGCATCTCTTGATTTTAGATCTTAGGAATTTCATACAAAAATGTTAATATTGTCAAAATGATAGTTACGCTCTTGTCACACACTTGTCTCTTTTACTGATACTAGTTGAAATGTGTTTCCATGTTTATTGGCAATTCGACATTACAATATGTCAATGACAGTGCGATATCTTCAATGTCAGACTCCATATTATTCCAAGAATGTCATGTAGATAATTTGTCTAATTAGCATTTGTCGCATTCCATTTTAAACTTTTTAAAAGCACGCCGCCTTAATCACATAAACTCGTAGCGATCGCTGCCAGTCGGTGTAAACGGGACTTTGGATAGTTTTTAACTTATTATAATAAAATAAAGTATGAGAATCTTATATTCCATAAAGTTATTTTTCTATTCTTTACTTTTCATGATTAATTCTAACTTAAACACGGTTGGATAACATGACATTATACTAGACTTTTGTTTCCTATGAGAATTCGAATTATACCTTAACTAGATATGGTGCGTTAATTTTGTATTTTAAAAAAGACCCCAAAATAAACAAGCAAACTAGAACGTGTTTACATTTTCCACCAACATTGTTTTGGAATGTTTTATCACTCATTAAGAATACAACACAAACGCACTATTGCGTATTTGGTGATATATTGATATGCCGAAAAGGTCGTTTAGTTTCGAATATAGTTTATTTGCTTCCAGTTTTGAAAATTTAATTGGTATTTTTGTACTTCTTTTTTTTTTTAAATGAACTCTAAAATACAATTAAATCGTAAGTTTCATTATACAAGTTCTATCAAAACTGTAAATTATACACTTGAATGTGTATTAGCTTGGTACTTTCTTTCTTTTTATTGGTATTTCAGCGGAGGTTCGATGGAAGCGTAGATTTCTTCCGCGATTACGAATCATATCGGCAGGGATTTGGAGACCCTGACGGGGAGCACTGGTTAGGTACGGACTTTGTCAATCTCTCATCTGAATTCCAGCAACAGACTTACCCGGGGATAATGGGAGAATCTAAATTGGCACTTAGATCTCCCCGGTGGCCGAGTGGTTTGAGCGTCTACCTCGGGAGCGGGAGGTGGTCATGGGTTCGATCCTCGGTCGCGACATACCAAAGTTGTAAAATGGTTTTGGTATAGCTTCCTTGCTTGGCGCTCAGTATTATATGGACAGTTTCAGGACTGGTTGGCCTGGTCTTAGGATAATGACGGGGTGTGGTATCACGCCACATGTCTACGGCGTGATACTGCAGAGTGGCAGCACTATACCTGTCTCAAGTAGACATTGTCTCCAAATGACAATTACTGTCTGTGAAACGTTAAACACAATAAACAAACACCATGGTGATGATTAAAAACCCCGTTCATGTAAATTCCGGTTATCCTATAATCATGGTTGTTTTCGCCGATTCCTATTCATTTATTTATTTAACCATTTTTTCTATTCAGGTCCCATACGTCACCCTGTTTCCGGAGGTATCAGAAGTTCTAGACATGATCAATTTATCCTTGTTTGTGCTTCCAGGTCTTATTACATTCAGTGGTCAATGGCACTATATTCCTAAGTGCTTTGTGTTGAAATAGGTCCAAACAAAACAAGTTGTCATAGTAATCTAACTGAATATTACAAAGATAGAGAACCCGTGAGTGTATTCTCTTATCACCAATTAACGGCAAAGAATCATTATAGCAGATTTTAAAATCGTTTACACGTTCACTGGAAACTACGACTCTGCGGTCTAGGTTTTTACTTACTTGTTTCATTACGTACAGTTTAGTTATGGTAATCACATGTAAAAAAAACAACATTCAAAACTATTAAATATTAGTTATCTTTTTTTTTTTTTTTTTTTTTTTTTTTGCATAGTGTTAAATTAAATACAATTTCTCAGGTCTTTCAAACTAATAATCAAAGCATATATTTGACTGTTTCAATATCCTTTTTTTTTAAAATAAAAATTCAATTTTATTAACCGAAATTCATTCCAATTTCTTTCTTTCTTTCTTTTCTTTCTTTTTTTTTTTTTTTTTTTTTTTTTTTTGCAGTCAAGATTCTGTTCTTTCTTAATCTGAACTTCACTACTATTTTATTTTTTTTCTTTCTTGTAAAACCCAAGTCCCGATTTCGTATGCAGCATACGACACTATATGAAAATGTTTCTCGAAAGACTAGAAATTTGGTTTAATGATATTCCGCGTGTGGAGGTATGGTAAATAACACATTAATGTAAATTATACATCCGATATCATGGCGGATGATAATACATTAATGTTTTATAATGTTTGAGCTTGATGATTTCTCTTTCTTTTGCGAGAAAAGACATTAACAGTTCTATATCACTTCCTGTTTCGAAGGTCCCGCGGTCGAATCCAGCTTGTGTCAGTATGAGTTTACTGAATAATATTTGATGCCCATCGTGGAACCAATATAAACTGTCTCACTTTTTTGGATACTTTTGAATATAGCAGTTTTTACTGTCCTGAAAATTCGGAGACGACTTTCATACTGACGGCATTTGTATCCGCGGTCCGATAGCTGAGTTGAGTCCTGTAAGGCTAGGATTTCAGGTTCGTCCGTTGTGTACCAAATTGATATCATTTAATTAGACGAGAAGGTTCTTTTAGACATATGTCTACATAAAAAATGTATACATGTAGTTCTGACAAAGTGCGATGTCGGAGGCATTATATCACACCCATTTTACATTATACCATACACAGTCACATTATACCACAACTGGTCATATCATGTCACACACAGTCATATAATCACCGGGTTAGCTAGACCTAATCACGAGAATATTTATTTAACATTGATTCAGCTATATATGAAGATTTCCTCTCCCTGTTTATATGTATGGCTTTCAGTTTTCATATCAAGATTTTCGACGGGTTTTCATTAAAATGAAAGACGTCCTCTATACATTTCGTTGATTTTCAGGTTTTCATTAAAGTGAAATGTTAAAATCAGATTTCCGTACCTGAGGAGAAAAAAACAATAGCTGAAAACTTTTGACAAACGGTGAAAATTCTTCCCTATCCTTTGACGAAAGAAAGGTAACTCTTGTCAATTCAAATGTACACGTTTGATTTGTCTCTCTTTTTGATGCTTACACATTTACTGGTCGACTACACAATCTACTATACGAAGTCAATACGTGTACATATTAGAAGTGTTTTTGTTGAGGACATAAATTTTAATGTTCATGATGCCAGTAATTGACTCTGACAAGACGCCGCATTTAAAGAGTTAAAGAGCAAATCAATTTGCAAAAATGACTTTGAACTACATGTATATTGTCAACAATTCATGTTTGAAATACGCATGCATATACATGCAGCAAGCGCCATTCGTGTATCAAATGAAAAACTTGAACATAAGTATTTTTAATGTATTGACATATTTTCTTTATCTACCAAATGCTAAGTAAGATACTAGCTCAAACTTAAACTTAATGTGGATTAAGAAATGAAATATTGTGATATTTTCATTAGATAAACAAGAATAACTAGAAGTCGTTTGTTTAAGATACAAACGAAGCGGCTTTCCGTTTGCTTATTTCAAAGGTATTGAATATATAAGTTAATACAAAGAAATGTAATAATGATGCATAATAATGTTAAATTTAATACGTAAATCATCATTATCATAAATATATACTTATGTTCAAAAATAAGCTTTAAATATTTTTTTTATTTTCATTTTTATTGTCTTAAGGAGATATTAAGAAAACATAAATATGGATCTTATTTGATTAAGCAACCGTTTACTATCATGCAATAAAAAAAAAAAGAAAAAATTTAAGATAATACTATCCTCAAAAAATGTTCTTACATTATTCAATCGATTTTAAATGTTTTTTTTTTATTCTTTATTTAATATCTATTTCTTCGTAAGCATATGACTTAACAAATAATCATTGCAATTTGATCCACATAGTTGAAATTGAAAAAAAAAAGAAAAAAAGGAAATAATTTGAAATCCATAACTTTCAACCTTTAAACTGATTTAGTTTTACATTTTCAAAAATAGATGGAAACAAAGGCAGAGGTGTAAGCAAAATAATGAAAATAATTTCTTATTTCTATTTAATTAACGTTATAAACGTCTTGAAACTTTTAACAATTCATTTGCTTTATATATTTCCTTATTTTTACAGATTTTGAAAAAAAAAAAAAAAACGTTAATTAAAGGAATACGCTCGGCTGAAATGAAAATTTAACCATCAATAAACCTTTTAGTGTAGATCACTTTGACATGACTTTCATTTTTATATACGCTTTATTTGTGAAGATATAGCTGTTTAAAGTTTGTGATTTCGATCGGCTATGGCCGCCGCCATCTTTGTTCATGTTTACCTTTCTGTGACGTCACAAATACCCATTGAACCATATCCCGATCGATGAGTGCGATTAATAGGGGTTGTGATAAAAGCATTAAAGGAATACGCTCGGCTGATTACAAGTTATACAACTAGGTTTCAATTGAAAGATATTGATGTAAATAAACCAATTAAATTTCTCATTTCAGTGAATCAATCGTAATAAGAAAGAAATTTTGGAGAGAACGTGTTTAACAAACTGTAATTTAAAGGGTGTAGGTTGGAGTCCAAGCAGGGAGATAGCAAAAAGCAAAAAGAAATGCGACATCATCACATTTAAAAACCGTCTATTTAAAGACGTCTATTTAAACCAATTTGCTCCGCGATATTTTTTATTTCTATAATACATCTTTGTCATTTTTACCGTGAAATGCTTGCAACTGCGGTTATTGAAAAGTTGTGTGGTGTTAAACTGATTGGATAAGAAATCACTGGCAAGCCTTTTTAACAGAATAAGCGTCATATAAAATCGCACCTCAGGGCCATAAAACACGGCCATAAAACGAAGCGTGCGACCGAGTCACCATGTCAACAGACAATTGATATGCACGTTTTACTGAAACGGACATGTAGAGTATAATCATCACCACAAACATACTAAATGCATTATATAAATATGAAAGAAAAGTGTTGAATCCACGTTTTATATTATAATAATCTATATTATGCTATTTTACGGAAAAAGTCTGTTTAAATAAATATATATAAGTAAAAGTATCGTATCGCAATGAGCTCATGTTATTGTGATATACAGAAAGTAGTTAGCATAATTTACATTGTTTTGCTAAATTGCGAGCAATTAGGTGTGTTAATCATAATTACAACACGGTGTCCCTTTGATTCGTCTCTATAGTATTTCACAGTTACCGTCATTGCAATTAGATTTCTACTTACATGATACCGCCCCTTTTATATATTTATATGTTTGATTAAAAAACTGTTTAAAAATTGTAATGATTTGCGCAATTAAAATAGCGATGTTTGTGAGAATGTGCATAAATGATTGCGTGACAAGAGGTATTGACTTTAGTTATGGTTCGATCACTATAGCAGGAAGTTTAATAAAGTTTTTGAGATATTTCTTAAAATGGAGTGTATAGTTCCTTACGACTTTTAGCCCGAATATACTGAGGAAGAGCTGCAACTGCTTCAAGACAATGACGTTCGGGAGGAGGAATATTTATGTGCTGAGGACTTTTGTCTGTGTGATAATTGTGTTATGATGCCATCCAATATGGAAAATGTATGTTGCAAATCGAGTGACTTGGTTGTTGGAAATTTAGATGAACTTACGTGCATTACGAACCATACGGACTTTCACACCTTAGTTCTGAATGATTCTGTTTTAGAAGTTGCATTCATTACCATTCTGGCATACAAAGGTCATAGGACGAGGGCTCCAGACTCTCTCGCTCACGAGTAAGAAAACAATAAAATGATCATAGTTTAATCTTTTAATAATATATTTTCATCATATTCAAATAATAAACATTTTTCAAACAATTTCTCCACACCACACGTAATTCCCTTCTATATTTCAATGTATGTACGCAACCGGAAGTGTGTCTGTGACGTCACGATTGTTGAAAAAAAGTCTCGCGAGACCACGAGACGTAAACAATGTCTGCGCCCATGTCTCGGAGCAAATTGGTGTAAATAGACGTCTCTAACTTGCAATTTCTTTCTTATTACGATTGATTCAATGAAATGAGTAATTAAATTGGTTTATTTACATCAATATCTTCAAATAAAACCTAGTTGTTATCAGCCGAGCGTATTCCTTTAAACCTTTAGAAAACACAAAAAAAATCGATGGGTAGAATTATATGTATTTGTCATTTTCTTCAGGTTTGCGGAAAGCCGTGATAACAAATGCAATAAGATATCGGTATAGGTTTTCTGGCTCTAGTATAATTATACTAATTCATTGTAAATGCGACTCATTTATTCAAAAACGTATCACAATTCACTATTCAACGCAGGCACTCATTCCTGCAAAAGAACCATGGGATCTTGCTCAATCAAACCAATGACCACTTTCATTTCTCTCTTCAAATTAATAGATTTACATGAATTATGTTTGATAACGTTATCACTTGAAATTTTCTGGACATTTTGCGCATGTTAAGGTACGGCAATTTTTCTTATCTAAAGTTAATATATCCAATCTTTTGATCTTTTTAAACTATGTTGCTTACAAATCAATGTTGTCATAAACAAGTCGCACCACATAAATTCCTGAAGGTATGCTTAAGATTGGCATCAATACTCAAGACGCTAGAGCGCGAATACATATTGATATGAATGATTTTTTATATTTCAACGACGTCAAAATCAAGTGACTAAAGAAAAATGTCATTTTTTGCAAGGACATGTTCAGCTAACGTTATGTTAATCCAGAAAAAAAATATCTTCGAGAATGCGAACAGGCTTGTTTTCAAGTAGGCATCCATCAAACATGAATATCCGACATGTTTGATAACGTAATTACTTGAAATTTTCAAGACCTTATGAACGTACTAACTTTCGACATTCTTGAAAATTATAAATTCATTGGTCTAATTGGCGATTTTATATGATTTTTTAAAATAATTCTTGCTTTAGTATGCATGACGTCATAACCACGTGACAAAAAAATATTGCAGTATGCATCACTTCAATCTTAACTCTATCAATTCTGAAGATTTAATTAAGACTGACCCAAAATTCATGATACTAGAGCGAGAGAAATCTTTAAAAAAATGCTTTTTATCTTTTTGATACGTCATAACCACGTGACTCAAAATTAATAATGCAGAAAATAGAATGTAAACCTCTATGCCGATATGCTGTCCAATGTTCCATGCTTCAAACGCATCAGGGGGCTTTGTAACATTAATTGATACTGGCTACCTGATAAATTATATTGCCTCGGTAGCCGAATAATGTAATAATAATAATTCATTTTATTTTGACAGCATTTTATTTGTATATTTGTTCATGAGATATGCTATTACAGCTAAATTTGAAAACTGTAATACATGTTAAACTCGTAAAATTCTTAAATATGTATTAATTCAATGACGCGTAAAATACTTACATGATATTGTTGACCCTTTCCCTCATAAAGGAAATCATGAAAAGATCTATGCGAACAGCATAAAACCAGATCAGCCTGCGAGTAACTCGCAGGCTGATCAGGTTTTATGCTGTTCGCTGCTCCTCAGTGATCTGGAAATGAGGATTTCATAATTAAATTTGGTAAGGTGTAACTGTGGCTTTCTGCAGATCAGGCTTTATGTGATACCTATTGAGTGCGTCAAAATGAGTCTATATGAGGGAAAGGGTTAAAATGAGTCTTTTTGAGGGAAAGGGTTAAAATGAGTCTATATAAGGGAAAGGGTTAAAATGAGTCTATATGAGGGAAAAGGGTTAAATCCTTTAATCCCCTGATCATTTAGCAGCTATATATTAATGTTATAATTTTCTTAATCATTAATTACAGAAACCCCTGTCTTAACCAGCAAAATCATTGGCAAATATGAAACTATTTTTTTATATCAAGTAGACACCAATTTAGTGCAGACCATTTAAAATGCAAATAGTGAATACAATTTCCTGATTTTTGGTTCGTTATTTGAAAAATCAATTTATGAACTGGGCCAAAAAACCAAAAGTAAAAACTCTAAAATGATTCTGAAAAAAAGTAATATGAATGCTAGTGTGCCGAATAACAACGTTCCTTGCACCATGGGCATAAGAACTGGTGTATTTATAAGTGTTGTCAGTAACTATGGTAACTGGGTGCATTGCAGAGACAAACTGTTCCAAAAAGTTTCAGTGTAGATTTCCGTTTATTTCTATTCATCAATGTGTTGAAAAATATGTTTCGAGATAGGAGACGGTACTCAATGACGCCCTGCGCAGTAATATATTTAACAAACATGGCGGACATGGTAACTGAATTGTAATTATGTAATGGATATTTCTTAATTGTTTATTCTGCACGTGATTTACAGGACTCGACACACTGTACAAGATGTTGCTTGGCAAGGAGTCCCAACTGTACATTGAATTTGTTGACGTAAACGACATTGTAAGTCACGTGAAGTACGGAAACTTCCGGATTTCAGCTGAATACAGGCTAACTCTTGGAGATTTAATGGAAGCAACTGACAGTAAGTAAATGCATTGATAATCGATTTATGTACACACTTCAAAATCGTTAGATTTGAATATTGCTTAAAGCTGTTTTTCTCGACATGTAATGATTGGTCCAAATTTCCCTTTACGTCACAGTGTAACTTTTTGATGTGCTTGCTATGATTTGTCTTCTGTCATTTACTCCCTTTTCATTCGACAACACATCAAATTATATATATATAATATAAATAATTTTTTTCGTGGCCTATCAATAACGGTGGTTTTATTCTATTTATTTTGAAATATTTCTAATCTCACATAAATGCGTTTATTAACTTTCTTTCAAACGATAATTTACATCATATTTGAATTAGCTGTTCGTGATCATTTGAGTACAATATATTGTCAGAAAACTTGGTTTTGTACTGAAATGAGAGACGCAATATCTTCAATTTACAGATGTATCGTCCAACTACCCTACAGGCGGATCGGCAGAAACACATACTGGAACAATGTTCACCACATATGACCAAGACAGGGATAGTTACGGCTCGCAAAACTGTGGCGAACTAAATCACGGAGGCTGGTGGTTTAAAGCGTGCGGTAAGATCAATCCTAACGGGGAGTACGTCACCCCAGGAACGCGATCAAGCTATCACGGAGGGCGTGGCGGAGTCACGAACCAGTACTGGAGGGGCTTGCAGTCACTGAAGGCAACCAAACTGATGTTCAGAAAATATTAACGCATGTAACGGAACAAGTCGTCATAAACCTGTACACATGTTGTTTTAGTGCTTATATGTATAGACAGTGTTTTAATTTATGCCGGTATGTGTCATTTGAACACATTATAAATACTGACTGCCACAGAGCTTTTAGCACAATGATTGTAAAACTTACCTCTATCATCACTTTTATTTAAGTGTACTTCATTCATTTTTCTGTCTTGCAGTTGCTGTTTTTATTAGATGGATTCAACTTTAAATGCTGTACGTTTCATTCTGCGGATTTAATCAACTGCAGATCATTTGGAAAAAAAATGAAAATATGAAAGGCAATACAATAAATACAATATTACAATACAGCTAATAAACCTTTAAAAATATAATAAAACAACAAAATCATTTTTATTATATTTTTATACCTATGATAACATTTGCAAATACTTCATATTAAAAGCGTCTTTGTCCAATGGTATTATACCAGTTATAGAATGTCTCAAGGTTATATTTGCAATATACTTGATCAGAATGGTGTGGAATCGTCGTCACCTAGTTTCAACAAGACAAGTGTTTGATAACCATTGAATATCTTCTTATTCTGTATTAATTTTATATCTAATCAAACCATACTGACATTTTCGCCAAACAATGTAGAAATCTGTTACAATTGTGGGTGAATAAAAATTAATCCCTAGCTATCTTAACAACGGGTTTATGTATCTTGATGAATTGCACAAATATAGTGCGTAGAGTGGTAAATGCTTTTCCGTGTCAACCATGCAAGTTCATCATGGGCTTTGGAAGTGTGTTACACACACACACACACACACACACACACACACACACACACATATATATATATATTTATACAGTCTATATATTTTTCAAAAATCATAATTACATATTCGGCACACGGGCATTTATGTGCTTTCCACGTTTGACATATATTAGCACAGTACTACGTATAATAATATAATACATCATGGAAAAGTTTATAACCAAGAACATCCGACTTTAAAGGTCTATTATCTTCCAAAAGCAGTGTATACATGCATTCGTCGGACAGAGAAGCAAAGATCGTCTTCGGGAATACTCGTCAATGCAAAATGTAAACAATGCGAATATTTTGACATCCATCCAAAATACTAAATTGTGTAATATCAGCATTTTCAATGCGTGTAAGTGTTATTTTACCTAAAATATTTGCACATTATGTACAATTTGTATTAGCCTATGACATGTCAATGTTATTGTATACTTTCTTTTTCATAGACATTGTATCTTTATGAAATATAATGGGCCTTTCAATAACATTAATTTTGTTCACCTCGCCGAAACATAGATCCTACTGGAATCCCCTGAAACTTGCCAGGGCAGAAATAAATAGGCATGGTCGATCACGTATGATCAATATTTCGAAAATCATTTTATCATATAACATTGTGCTCAAACAGCTGTTTCCGGTGTCGTATACCCATTACATATATTTGTTTTTAATTTTAACACGTTACATATAACTTTTAGGCCGAATTACATCACTCTGCGTCACGCGCGTGTATTCTATATATATCCACAGTGTGTGAACTCGAACAGCTGGATTTAATGTGTTTGATTCATTAGTCATATGATGATGAAAATGTTTAAGAAATACAAACGATAAATCGTTATTTTCAGGTATTATTTGAAATTATTTTCTTGGTGTTAGATTACAAAAGCAATTCGAGCACAGTCAGTTCCTTCATTTGTTTGTTTGTTAGATGTTATAATCGCGTTTTACTGTCACTAAATAGGTCATATGATAAAAGGAATCTGAAATGAATTGTCATTTCATATCAAATTTTACTAAACGAGTTCATGAAAATGTTATAAGCTCGCAGAGGCTCGCTTAATAACATTTTCATGAACTCGTTTAGTAAAATTTGATATGAAATAAAAATTCATGTCGGATCCTATATATAGTTTCGGCACAATGGCATATTGCATATGTTTTTAGTATATGTGCATTACTAAAAAGTATGAACTTATATAGCACATTACGGAATATCTTCAACCATGAACAGAACATCTGACATCACTATTAAATACTCAATATTGAGATACAGACGAAGTTCGAGCATATGCCCCGCTATCAAAATTCACCGAATATCGACCTAGATTCGAATATCAAAGCCACCTTTGACATCGTCATTCATCAATATATAGAGCTAGAGGCGAATTTCGAGGGTTTTTTCGAGCAAAGTCGGACATCTCTTTTCATCATTTTAGAAATGCGAATATTGAGCTTACAGCGAACTTCGAGTCAGGTCTTAGAAAGATTTAAAATACGTCTGATTCAATACTGAGCAAAGGCGGACAACGTCATTCATCACAATCAAAAGTAAATATCGAGCTCGTTAGGGCGGAAAAAAGGGATTCTTTAACTTCGTGTGCCTCTCCCATAATACAATGATTTAAATGATCAATCAGTGAGTGGGGAAACATATCAAATTATTTCTCATTGAATAATGTGTGAAATTGTACACAACTGCGAGTAGATTCAGTGTTCGGGAAGTGCTCGTTAGTTTACGTTTCATTTCCGAATGAAATGGTCTTTACATAGTTAACAATTCAATTAAATTTAATTCATTTCAATGCAGTATATCTATTGTACATAAAGGCATCAAGCCCATAATACAACATACGGAAATAACAAAAAAAAATAAAATAAAATAAAACATGCAGTAGGTATGCCATGTCATCTGCCTATTTTCAGTGGCATCCATTAACCTTGATACATATATAGCTAAATTCTTAACTGTATTTTCATTGTCACTTTTAAATAAATTATAAAATGAAATATTTTATCTCTGACCATTGTACCAGTTGAAGAAATTTTCAAATTTCCTCATATTTAAGACATTCGAATATCTCACTAAATTCATTCTCAATTACACAAATACCATCACAGGTAAAACAATGCAAACATAGAGTGAAGTCGGACATCGTTATTTACCATACAAGAATGCGAATATCTAGCTGGCTGCGAATTTAGAGCCATCCCTGAGGCCGAAATTCAAAAACTTAAAAAAGCCGGACATAAATATGGTGTTTTGTCTATTTAGTGTCAAATTACTATTTATATCAAATGATCGAGGTATGAATCATACACCTATGATGGGGCAAACAACATAGCATTCATCTTCACTACAATTTAGTTTGTTAGGTGCGTATCATATTTCATTTTTGTGTGCATACTTGAGACAACAAGATATTAGCTTTGATAATATGGGTATGTACAGGGTGTCTCAGGATATCTGATACCATTACAAGTGGCTGTTAAAAGTTCATTTATGATCCAATTTTAATGTTTTATATTTCAAACTGAAGGTACTATGATATAGTTTTGTTTGCTAAGAAATTACAAGAAAATGTTGACATCATGACGTTATGATGACGTAATAGGAAACTAATTGTTTATCCAAGAAATTCAGTGACAAGTTTTTTTTTTTTTCATTTATGTCGAAAAAGGAGTAGCCGTCTCATTTTTCAGACCTGGGCCCTCTTGACTTCTAACTCTGGGTATATTTAAGAGACAGAGTTTTCAAACCTTTGCCAAACACACTTAGATGAACTGAAAACCGCTTTTTGCCAGGAAATTTGGAAAATCAGTACAGGAACATGTGAATTTCAGGGAGCGTTAAGACTTTATCATATCACAAAAAGGACGTCTTCTTGAAAATATGCTAAAATATGAATTAGAAAATATATTCATGTAAAGAGGAATGTTTGCAATTTATGTCAGAAAAAAATGTATTATGTGTACAATAATATTTTGTGTTCATTATAACTGTATCATTCTCATTGACATAAATAATTCGCCTGCAAATGGTATCAGATATTCTGAGACACCCTGTATATATAGCTTCGATAGTGCAGTAATTACCTAGTACTTTAGTTTCGAATAAGAGTATTGTAAAGTTTGCCAGGACTCTGCGTCTCTGCACTTAAACGCTGTTTCAATATTCTACTGAACCATTTCATAGTAAATGATTCGTAATCTCCAATCTGCAAACTCATCGTGTGTATTATGCCCCATGCCCATCCTCCACATGTAAAATCGTTATTTTTAAAAAAGCATCTATACTGTTTTGTTTTAAGTATATGTAAACCATAGTTTCGAATTTAAGTTTCAAAATGTACTAAATATTCTTTATCATAGTTTCATATCAACAACTATACACTCATTTGGATATTTGTGAAAACATAAAATATAAATATTGTTTGAAGATATGAGTTAACTATTATATGAACGTATCGTAAAGGAAAAGATTTCACGTCACGGTGAATGAAACAAGATTAAAATGCATTAAAGTGGAACTTAGTAAATTTAGCAACGCCAGATGCCTTCATTGCTCGTCGCTCGGCTGCCTTAAGACTTTTCCATCCGATCACGTGACATTCGTTAAGCCGAGCGACCACCGAGCCGAAAGGGACTACGAATGAATCGTCAGAACATCGGAAACCGAAGCGAGCACAGTGTAAACCGTTGACTGCATTAGACTGGCTAAACAATAAGAAATCTGACCTAGATGAGTCAAGTCACCGACTCATTTACATTTTTATATGATAATATCATATGGTAAAAGAGACTTGTCAAATGGATTAGATATAAGTGCAACGTGTCGGGGTCTACCCTGTTCAGCATAAGCAATATGCTATATACATACACAGTATATACATACACAGTATTTATGAATGCGGTCACTCGTCCGCGAGAATTGAAAAATGAATCGTGCGGTATTTAAAAAGGTTGACGAAATCCATTCATCTAGGTCAGATTTCTTATTGCCGAGCAATGAAGCGATGAAGCAAGCTGGCGTCCTCACTATACTATACTACTATCAAACGTAAACTACAGGAACGCTTTTCGATACGGCAGTCACGGTATTGAAGGGTGTGCGAGCTAAACGAAAGTGCATTTTACATTTGGATATAGTGTAAATATTATTTGAACATTACACATACACCACAGGAACAGGTTTCAATATGACAGCCACAGTAAATGAAGCCATTTTGAAAGGTCTGCGAGCGGAACCTAAGTACATTCCACAGTGGTTCCGTTACGATAAACAGGGATCCATCTATAACGACTTGTGTCTCTCCAACAACCCGGATTATTATTTTCATAGGTCGGAAACAAGCGTCATCAAAAACTGCGTCAAAGTAAGTATTTTTATATGGTGTAAATCACGTCGTATTACGTCCTTTGAAAAACAAGCTCTTACAAATTATATTAATCATTTTTTGCTATTCCTTTGGTTGGATCACAGGAGTTTGAAGTTCAGTAATATATTAAGTCACGTGGTATCATGGCGGGATAGACGTGTTTGAAAAATCTCTCCCATATGTTTTGTGAATTTAGGGGTTTTAGGGGTTTTGAGGGTATCTTTCTTTCAAGGATATCTTCCTATCATGGAAATGATGTTCGTTGTGTTCATTAACCTGAATGCTTCACACTGGAAAACCGCCAAAATCGAAATTTTTTGAAGAATTGAGGAACATCTAATCCCAAGTGTGTTTGTGTTTACACAGCGATGTGATTGTTGTTGAACACTTGTGTCGTTACTTAACTACCTTGTTTGTCTCGTTTTGTGACTTCGTTTTGTGGCTTCTTGTGGCATTGGTGTATATAAGAATGTATAAAAGGATATAAGGATTTTCCTATATTGAATAAAGGATCATCATGTGTAAGTAACGTTTGCTGTTCGCTCGACTGTCCAATCGTCTAACTGCTTTTTATGTGCTTTTTGTGTGCTTCTGTGTTCAATTTCTAACATGGCCACACCAATTTCTACACCAAAAAGGGGGTTATCTTCTAGCAGTACTCCTAGTCCTTCATCGTCGTCGAAAATGCCTACCAAAAAACAAAAATTACCAGTAGAAACAAAAAACATTACAGATCAATCCCTCATAAGTAACGATTCTGAGCACATTATCCAGTCTGTTATGAGTGTTTTGAATGAACAGATAAAAGAGGTAGTCAGCGAAAATGTGAGCTCTTCTGTGAAAGCAATGGCCCAATCAGTTGCAGACATTATTTCTGAATCCCTTAACGACAGAATGTCTGCATTAGAACTTGAAAATAAGCGTCTTAATGAACAAGTCCATCTTTTAACTGAAAAAATTAATGCATTAGAAGCCAATAAAGTCGCTGTTTCACAGCAAATTGAAAATGCAGAACAGTACTCTAGACGATCATGCCTTCGTATTTCTGGTATAACTGAAAATCCAAATGAATCTACAGTTGAGATCGTCCTAGATATTGCCCGTGTCTGCAATGTGGAGCTAACCATGAACGATGTGGACAGATCACACAGAGTCTATATATATATATATATATGTTTGTATGTGTGTATATGCATATGTGTGTGAGTGTATGTATATAAAGTATGTATATATATATATGTGTGTATATGCATATGTGTGTGTGTGTGTATGTATATAAAGTATGTATGTATGTATGTATGTATGTATGTATGTGTATGTGTGTTTATGTATATATATGCATATGTATGTATGTATGTATGTATGTATGTATGTATGTATGTATGTGCGTGTGTGTGTGTGTGTGTGTCCTTTCATTCATCGTGAATCAATACGAACAGTCGCAAATATTCGCATACACGTGCGATCATGCAGGCATGCATTCAAACTCACTCCTATATACATCTGTGAGCGTAAATAAGCTATTTCATTCTTGGAATGTGTCGTCTTTGAGTATTAAGTTACATCTACTTCTTATGTTAATTCATCATACATGTTCATATTAACTTAAACACGCTTATAAATATTTCCATATAAAACAATGCTTATCTGTCCATCTTCATGTAAAAAGACGTTAACACTTGTTGTTAGAGTCTGCCTGTTTGTTCTGTTGCATATATGCATGTATCCGATGGTTTTGCCTTCTTTCCCGTTTTTAAGCTTAAAGGGTCAATATCTATAGCAGTTTGTAGGATATTGAATTGTATAGTTACCATATAAAATCCCCGACGTCCCTAATATTTTATGCCCTTGTTCAATAATGTATGTTATTCTAAATATAAATAAGAATTATTCACTGTAATAAATCTTAGGAGAGAAAATACCACATGAATAAATTTCCGATGCGTAAAGAACTCTTTCTCATTTTTCTTCTGTCTATCTTCTTTTTCTTCTTTGGATGGTTTACCTGTAGTAGTCCCCCACGTGAAGTTGCACGTGCAATGGCCACGCGTCATTCATCGGTTGTGTTTATTTTACCCAATGGGTAATGATGTTGTAGGATGGCGTGTGGCCATTGGGGTTTTCTACTGTAGAACACGAAAACAGGATATTGCCGACAGGAGGAAAAAACTGTTTCCCAAGATGATGGCAGAGAGGAAATCCGGCAGAAAGGCTTGGGTCAGCTATGACACTCTCTACGTGGATGGTAAGCCGGTGGATATCTGTGAATAGGGGTGTGCACAAGATGAACTAAACATTTTTGCGTGGAATTGCAATGGATTGACAGTACATAAATTAGAATCTGAACACTTTAATAGTATACTTAATAAAAATGACTTAAATTTCTATTTGAATCATGGTCTAATGAAAATAGCAAAATTGACGTTAATGGATTTCAATGTTTTAATTTTTACAGAAAATATCAACATAGGCTAGCTAGACGTAGAAGTGGTGGTATCGTGATATATGTTAGAGACAATATTGCAGATGGAGTTTCGGTTATTCGAAATCATGCCGATACTATAATATGCCTTAAATTAGATAAACATTTTTTTAAGTTGGACAATGGTATATATTTATGCGGTGTATTTATTTGGGGAGAGGACTCTCCTATGCATAACATTAGTCAGATTGATTTGTATGATTTGCTTGAGAGCGATATTTCTACTTTTAAAAGATTAGGTATCCCTTATGTAGTTGGGGACTTTAACAGTAGGGTGGGAGATAGGGCGGATTTTATTGTTTTTGACAGGGTTGTTGATGATGATGTTGATGACGGTTGTGTTCCAGATACGCACCTAAGCAGGGCCTCTCTTGACAGGGTGTTCAATCAACAGGGAGCAAGGTTGTTAGAATTGTGCAAAGCGTGCTCAGTCCGCATTGCCAACGGCAGGCTAGGGTCAGATAATGGGACAGGTACCTACACTTATATTAGTACAAATGGTTGTTCATTGATTGACTACCTGTTGTTGAGAGAAGTTGATTTCCCCTCAGTCCATAATTTCAAAATACATGATTTTAACCACCTATCCGATCATGCAGCCTTATCATTCTCGCTTAATTGTTCGAAACAGCCTATTATTTTGATTGAGAATGTGTTCACAACTTTTAAATGGAATGAATCGTTACGTAACACATTCCGCATCAAATTATTAGCTAGATTACCTGAACTGAATAACATTACATCAAACATCGACACAACTGAGCGGTCAGATGTAAATAGTCGTATTGTTGATTTTACAAACTTGATACGCTCTGAAGCGGATCCATTATTTTCGAAAGATCTTAAAGTTTCCAATAATGTAAAACGTAAACCAGCAGCTGAATGGTTTGACGAGGAGTGTCAGTCTGCAAAACGTCTTTATTTAGATGCCTTACATGCTTTTAATAAAAATAAATGTTCATCCACTCGTTTATTGCTATGTGAAAAGAAAATTATATATAAAAAACTTATTGTTAAAAAGCGCAATTCATATAGGCGACAAAAGATAAAGGAAATAGAGAATCTACGGTTTAAGCGACCCAAAGATTTTTGGTCATTATTTCGTAAAAATAAAAATTCAAGTTGCAGTATTACATTAAAAGAATTTCGGAAATATTTTTGTGAAATTTCTCAACAAGTTAACAGTAATGGAAATGACGAAGCAAACGAACATTGTAAAAACCAACATTTTGATAATTTACGTTGTTCATTTGAAGAATTGAATTGTGATTTTACGGTTGGCGAAATAGTCAAGGTTGTTAAAAAACTAAGGCACGGTAAAGCACCCGGTAATGATTGTTTATTAACGTCTTATTTTATAGAGACTGTTGATATTATTGCTTCTCATATTTGCGATTTATTTAACGCTATTTTTAATTCCGGTTTTTATCCGAGTTCTTGGGCGGAAGGTGTTATCATACCTCTCTTTAAAAAGGGGGATAAGAAAAATGTTGCAAACTATCGCAGTATTACACTTATAAGTTGTTTAGCAAAAATATTTACAGGCGTTTTGAATGAAAGAATTTCAAATTGGTGTGACACCTATAATATAATATCGGATTCTCAGTTTGGATTCATGTCTGGGAAATCCACGGTGGATGCTGTTTTTATTTTGCATACTGTTGTACAAAAAACTTTTAAATGAAAATAAACGTTTGTATTGTGCATTTGTTGACTTCAGGAGGGCATTTGATAGGGTTAATAGGAATAATCTATGGTTCAAATTATCTAAACTGGGTGTAAATGGTAAAATACTTAGAGTTATAAGGGATATGTATGATAAAGTTAAAGCTTGAGTTCGCAAATATAATGATCATTCAGACTACTTTGATATCACGGTCGGTTTGTTGCAAGGAGAGGTCATGTCTCCGAAATTATTCGCTCTTTTTATCGATGATTTGGAACTATCACTCTTGGACTCACCAGAAAATGGTTTACATTTTGATGACCTTATCATTATTTCACTGTACTTTGCAGATGATATGATTATTTTTGGAAAGTCTCCTTCGGAATTACAACATAATCTGGATAGTTTATATGAATACTGTTGTAAATGGAATTTAGAGGTTAATACTGACAAAACTAAAGTAATGGTATTTCGTAAACGTGGTCCTATAAAAGGAAATGAATGTTTTACATACGACGGTCAAATATTAGAAATAGTTAATGATTTCAACTATCTTGGCACAGTGTTCAATTAAACTGGTAGTTTTAATCTTAATCAGGAATTTTTGATAGGGAAAGGACTTAAAGCTTTAAGATGTCTATTTTACAATACTAAAGATTTTAATTTAAAACCTAGCACTATGATGCATTTGTTCGATTCCTTTGTTGGTTCGATTTTACAATACAACGCTGAAGTATGGGGGAATACTAAATCGAAAAATATGGAAACTTTACATTTAAAATTCTGCAAAAGATTACTCGGAGTAAAAAGAACTACATGTTCAGCGGCAGTGTACGGGGAATTAGGAAGATATCCACTTTATATAGCTCGATATGTGAAAATCGTCAAATACTGGTTTAAGCTTTTATATACTGATAATATAATTCTGGAGAAAATGTACACATGCATGTTATATGATTGCAATAGAGGTAAAGTAAACTGGTTATCAAATGTTAAAAAACTGTTTGATAATTTTGGGTTTAGCAATGTTTTTATTGATCCATATTCAGTAAATCCAAATGACTTTTGTAATTTATTTAAAAAAAGAATAATCGATTGTTTTGTTCAAAAGTGGAATAACGATTTGTCTATAAGTAGTGTACTATTTACGTATAAATATTTTAAAACAGTATTTACCTTTGAGAAATACCTTGATATAATACCAAACAAACTAAGATATTTTCTCTCCAGATTACGTTTATCATCACATCCTTTAAGAATTGAGTCAGGTAGATACGGTAGGAATAGAATTTCTAGACACCTTCGAGATTGTATGTTTTGTAATAAGAATGATCTCGAAGATGAGTACCATTTCATTTTTGTTTGCACAGCCTACAAAGAAATTAGAAAGCGATACATTGACAAAAGATTCTACGCAAAACCAAATTTTATTAAATTTTGTGAGATGTTAAATTCAGATAATAAAGCAGTTTTGATAGATTTGTCTAGATATATACAAGAAGCTTTAGAATTTCGTAAGACCTGTACTAATCTCGCATTATAAGTTCACCTTGATTAAAGCAATCTTCGACAAAACTTTCATGACTAAAATGATAAATTGTGCCTTGACATTTATTAATAATGCATTTTTGTAATCAATTAGATTTAGATTTCTGAGTGTAAATTCCAATGAGGGAGAGAGAGAGAGTGATAGATATATAGAGAGAGATAGAGAGAGAGAGTAATGATGTCTAAATATGAGATGTAGACTATGTAGTATGGTGTGTGTGTGTGTGTGTGTGTGAATACCGACCGATCAGTGACAGATTACATGTTTGTATTATTGATGCAACTATGTACTATGTACACGTTGAGATACAATAAATATCTGTTCTGTTCTGTTCACGTTGTTCCTTGAGGCGTTACAAATATAATCTTAATGTGTTTGATTTCTTTCACCAGCCTGTACACAATTTTACTAATCATGTATCGTTCGTATTTAAAACCGTATGTTTTTTAATGTTGTGTTATTCAATCGACTTACACTCATTGCACATATTTTTACTTATAATTCTACTTTCAGGAGATATTGAGGTTAATCCGGGGCCCGAAGCTGGAATATTAACACCTTAACATAAGAAGCATCCGTAATAAACTTGATTATATTTCTGATCACTTTATAGCAGATCACGATATTTTATGTTTTACTGAGTCCCACTTAGACAATAATGTACCCGATTCTATTTTCCTTAACGACTTTTCAAATGTAACACTTTATAGGAAAGATCTTTCGGCATACTCAGGTGGAATCCTTTTGTATGTTTCAAGTTGTTTGTATTACTGTCGCAGACATGACCTTGAGTTACCGTCAGTTCAATCCATATGGCTTCAGATTTCTTACAAATCTACTTCATTTTTGTTATGTACGGTTTATAGGCCTCCAAATAGTACAATTTCTTTTTGGAATGATTTTAATCTAAGCATAGAAAAAGCTTTAGATGTAAATGAAAATATCTTTATAATAGGCGATCTAAATGAAGATCTTTTAAATAGACATACCCATAACTTGAATAATAGTATTTTAATTTATAACTTAACTAATGTTATCAATGAACCAACTAGAGTCGCAACAACTTCAGCAACCCCAATAGATCCAATACTAATCTCTAGTAGTATAGACGTCTACAATTCAGGCTGTTTAGAAGTTGATAGTTCTATCAGCGATCATAAAGCTACTTTTATTCATATAAAGTCCATTTTTACTGCAAAGAAATGTTCAACAAGAAAAGTATGGTTTTACAATAGAGCAGATTTCACTTATTTAAATTCGTTAATAGCTGCATACAATTGGGACTTCATTAATACTTTGTCTGTTGATCAAGCATGTGATACTTTCACTGATATCATACTAGAATTTATGTCAGAATGCATACCATCAAAAGTTATAACTATTCGACCGAACGACAAACCTTGGTATGACTCAGAAATTCGACGCTTTACTAAATACAGAGACAGACAGAGACGTTTAGCTTTAAGCAATCCAACAGACAATAACTGGTTCAAATATAAAAACTTAGGAATAAAGTTAATAACCTCAAAATTTTCGCGAAGCGCCGATTCGTTAATAATATTGAAAATAGATTAGAAGAAAATAGTTCTAATAAGTGTAATAATTTCTGGAAATGTATAAAAGGTCTTATGAAAATTTTTAAAACGTCAGAAATCGCAATGGTGTAGAAGAGATATGTTACACTGATGAAGAAAAAGCGGAATGCTTAAATGAATACTTCGTTTCTATATCAAAAGTGGATGATACTAATTCTGTTCTTCCCCCACTTGAAGCCAAATCAACAACACGTCTTAATAATATAATGATACAAAAATCGGAAATTGAAGATTTAATCAAAGTATTGGAAGTTAATAAAGCTGTTGGTCCTGATTCTATATCTCACAATTTTTTAAAAAATGTAAGATCAACAATTTCCACACCATTATTCATGCTTTTCAACAAATCACTAAAGGAAGGTATATTCCCGTTAAAATGGAAGGCTGCTACTGTTTTGCCTCTTTATAAAAAAGGCGATAAAAACTGTTCAGGTAATTATCGCCCTATTTCTCTCTTAAGTTGTCTAGGTAAGCTGATGGAACGTTGCGTGTATAAACATATTTACAATTTTTTCATAAGCAATAATCTCATTTATGAAAAACAGTCCGGTTTCTTAAGTGGACATTCGACAGTTTATCAATTAATTGATCTATATCATCAAATAACACAATCCTATGATTCTAAACTTCATACATGCGTTGTTTTCTGTGATATTTCAAAAGCGTTTGATAGAGTTTGGCATAAAAGCTTATTATTTAAACTTGAGCAGTTAGGAATAAAAGGTCAACTTTTAACTTGGATATCTAACTATTTATCTGATAGACATCAGCGAGTTCTTGTTGGTCAGTCTTACTCTAGTCTTAAATATATTTCTGCCGGCGTGCCTCAAGGATCAGTCTTGGGTCCTCTCTTTTTCCTGATCTATGTAAATGACGTAACAGATAATTTAAGGAGTATTACGAGATTATTCGCAGATGACACATCTTTAGCGGCTACATCTTCAAATACTGCAGATTTAGGAGCAATACTGAACCACGATCTAAAAGAAATTTCAAGGTGGTCTAAACAATGGTTGGTGACGTTTAATCCTGAAAAAACTGAAGTTTTATATTTTGGAAATCAGCAACCGCCTATTCTTAATTTTGATGATAATATCCTATCTATCTCAGATACCCACAAACATTTAGGTATTACTTTAAGCAGTGATTGTAAATGGCATGCACATACAAATAATATCATAAAATCTGCATCCAAAATAATTGGTATCATGAGAAAACTAAAATTTACAGTAAAACGCGAAGCGCTAAATCAAATATATGTATCATTCCTACGTCCAATTCTTAAGTACGTTTCCGTTGTATGGGATAACTGCACGGAATATGATAAAGAAAAATTAGAGAAATTACAAATTGAAGCAGGTAGAATAGTCACTGGTACCACGCGTTCCATAAGTTTGAACAATCTATATAAAGAAACTGGTTGGCTAACTCTAAATGAGATAATGAGAGCTTTGATAATATGGGTATGTACAGGGTGTCTCAGGATATCTGATACCATTACAAGTGGCTGTTAAAAGTTCATTTATGATCCAATTTTAATGTTTTATATTTCAAACTGAAGGTACTATGATAAAGTTTTGTTTGCTAAGAAATTACAAGAAAATGTTGACATCATGATGTTATGATGACGTAATAGGAAACTAATTGTTTATCCAAGAAATTCAGTGACAAGTTTTTTTTTCCATTTATGTCGAAAAAGGAGTAGCCGTCTCATTTTTCAGACCTGGGCTCTCTTGACTTCTAACTCTGGGTATATTTAAGAGACAGAGTTTTCAAACCTTTGCCAAACACACTTAGATGAACTGAAAACCGCTTTTTGCCAGGAAATTTGGAAAATCAGTACAGGAACATGTGAATTTCAGGGAGCGTTAAGACTTTATCATATCACAAAAAGGACGTCTTCTTGAAAATATGCTAAAATATGAATTAGAAAATATATTCATGTAAAGAGGAATGTTTGCAATTTATGTCAGAAAAAAATGTATTATGTGTACAATAATATTTTGTGTTCATTATAACTGTATCATTCTCATTGACATAAATAATTCGCCTGCAAATGGTATCAGATATTCTGAGACACCCTGTATATATAGCTTCGATAGTGCAGTAATTACCTAGTACTTTAGTTTCGAATAAGAGTATCGTAAAGTTTGCCAGGACTCTGCGTCTCTGCACTTAAACGCTGTTTCAATATTCTACTGAACCATTTCATAGTAAATGATTCGTAATCTCCAATCTGCAAACTCATCGTGTGTATTATGCCCCATGCCCATCCTCCACATGTAAAATCGTTATTTTTAAAAAAGCATCTATACTGTTTTGTTTTAAGTATATGTAAACCATAGTTTCGAATTTAAGTTTCAAAATGTACTAAATATTCTTTATCATAGTTTCATATCAACAACTATACACTCATTTGGATATTTGTGAAAACATAAAATATAAATATTGTTTGAAGATATGAGTTAACTATTATATGAACGTATCGTAAAGGAAAAGATTTCACGTCACGGTGAATGAAACAAGATTAAAATGCATTAAAGAGGAACTTAATAAATTTAGCAACGCCAGATGCCTTCATTGCTCGTCGCTCGGCTGCCTTAAGACTTTTCCATCCGATCACGTGACATTCGTTAAGCCGAGCGACCACCGAGCCGAAAGGGACTACGAATGAATCGTCAGAACATCGGAAACCGAAGCGAGCACAGTGTAGACCGTTGACTGCATTAGACTGGCTAAACAATAAGAAATCTGACCTAGATGAGTCAAGTCACCGACTCATTTACATTTTTATATGATAATATCATATGGTAAAAGAGACTTGTCAAGTTGATTAGATATAAGTGCAACGTGTCGGGGTCTACCCTGTTCAGCATAAGCAATATGCTATATACATACACAGTATATACATACACAGTATTTATGAATGCGGTCACTCGTCCGCGAGAATTGAAAAATGAATCGTGCGGTATTTAAAAAGGTTGACGAAATCCTATTCCCCATCCATTCATCTAGGTCAGATTTCTTATTGCCGAGCAATGAAGCGATGAAGCAAGCTGGCGTCCTCACTATACTATACTACTATCAAACGTAAACTACAGGAACGCTTTTCGATACGGCAGTCACGGTATTGAAGGGTGTGCGAGCTAAACGAAAGTGCATTTTACATTTGGATATAGTGTAAATATTATTTGAACATTACACATACACCACAGGAGCAGGTTTCAATATGACAGCCACAGTAAATGAAGCCATTTTGAAAGGTCTGCGAGCGGAACCTAAGTACATTCCACAGTGGTTCCGTTACGATAAACAGGGATCCATCTATAACGACTTGTGTCTCTCCAACAACCCGGATTATTATTTTCATAGGTCGGAAACAAGCGTCATCAAAAACTATATGTATGTATGTAAATTAATGCATTAGAAGCCAATAAAGTCGCTGTTTCACAGCAAATTGAAAATGCAGAACAGTACTCTAGACGA
>CM037788.1:30920587-30970587 GCA_021229015.1 Solen grandis | reverse complement strand
GTCATTTCTTGGCAGCGCCTCAGAACTAGAAGGTTCTGCATTAAGTCTTATTACAGTTGACTCTGTATATTTAGAACGATATATAGCCACATATGTCACCTCAACACCTTGTCTCCTTGCATAAGAAGCGACTACATTTCCAGCCACAGAAGGTAAGAAACCTCCAACATAAAAGCTGTCCGTTTTCTTACGAATGTACTTTACAAAGTCTACATCATCGTCACAGTGCACGCTGTTTGAACTATTATGATCATCACTTCTGGTGTTATTCCCATTTGGTCTGTTGCACGCACCGCCCGAGATTTCCATTCACTCTAACGGGTATATGGAGCATATCGGAATGACCCCGTTGAGAACTTGCAGTTGTTTTTGTAGTTACGTGATGTTGCTCTTCACGCAAAACTGAACTAATGGATGGTTCCTAAACTGTCAATCAAGTATGATTACATTAATCGACTTATCCAACCAGTGTAAGTGTGAAACACATGGTGAACGGTTGACCTACTTTACACAAAGGAACATGTGCTTTTTGTTTGTGATACTTTTTGTGAGCACTTGACTTAGGTATGAATAGAAACTGTCAAATTATCAATAGGGGGAGGAGTTACATACAAATATCGGATCCGTTCATAGGAGAGAGATTGTCAATTTTGTAACTCCTACGGTCAGTACAGGCGAAGTATCCATGGACCGATCAGCAACTGCCGGCAAAGATACACTAGTACCGACTTTATCCTTTCCATGGTTACTCTGTCTGCCACTCAAGTTGATTGGCACACTAACACATGCGGGAGCCACATCTTTAGCCATAGACACTTTTTGAAGTGAGACTGCACTCGAAGAGCCAATGGACCTCGGAGCCTGAGAGTCAACTTGCTCAATTTGCTGCATATCAAAAGGGGAGGCAACACTATCAGAGTTATCAACAGGGGAGACAACGCTGTCTGTTTTTCCTATGTCAATAGGGGCACATTTTTATTCTCAAGCTTTGACACACGCTTATCTACAACCTTAACAGACCTATCCCAGATACTCTTTAATGAATTAATTTTCTGGTTCATCACAAAATGAAGTCATATCTGTCTTAAACACATTTAAGTCAGTGCGAATACTGTTAACACCTATACATCTGTCGTCAAGTATACGGTCAAGAGATAGACTACACTCCATTACCCTGCTCTCAATTTGATCTATAGACTTCGAATGTAATTCATTTCGTCGTTTAAAAGCGTTTTTAACGCTTTATTTTCCTTTTTTACTGACAATATGCCCGCTTGCATACCTGTAATAATCGATTGTAAGGCCTCTAAACCGTGACTATAGTGCTGCTTGCAGGAATATGTTGAACGTTAATCGCGAACTTAGTACTGCTTAAAATAGATTTTAAGTCTTCAAATGCAGCTCCATCTAATACAGACACTAATATATATATATACAAGAATATCATTAGCAAGTTTACTACATTTACGATTTGCATTGCGTCTTTTCATTTCACAAGATTCGCTGTAGGGGTAACCCTTAACATTTTTAATGTTTTGAAAACCAAATCACGAATGTATTCAAGCGTTGTTATCCTGGAATTATATTCGGCAATAATGTTTGCTATGAATTGTTCTCGAGTAAGTTGATGAAACAAACTCTGTAAAACTAACAACTGATTGTCACCATCAATATCGGTGTTGAATATGCCATTAACATTTTCACTGTTAACAGAGATTCTCTGGAATTCCGTTACAAAAAGTTCCTTCAGGAACGTCTGTGAGTCATCCTGTAGTGACGTAGGTGACAAGTAAACTCATGTCACGTTAACCAAGTTAGAATTGTTGTGTTTGAATTTATTGGTATGCGGATAATGATAGGTTCTCTTATTATTAGTATCCGATTTGTATGAAATTATTTTATTAAGATTGGTTAAAATTTAAGAATTTAGAAAGGCTACTTAGGAGTTTCTTTAAGTAACGCCTAAATACTTAATGATTCACGTTATGCATGGAAATTTGTTGTTTGATGCATAAGATTTAATAGGAAACATGGTAAACATGGTCCAAATCAGTATAAATACTTGTACGTTCAAGAGAAATGGTGTCATTTAAAAAATGCATCATGGGAGAGTGTTGTATACTGAACTAAAGTACATTACGACGTGTGTGAAAGTACAATTTATATTTTTTGTATTACGTTTTATTCAGGTTTGATTAAGTTACGTTCTGTTTAAATTTGTTTTAGATACCCTGTTTACAGATTGGTATATTGATTTTAATCAAACAATAAGAATACAATTTTAATAGCGTTTTAGATGTTTGTAAATAGTTTTACTAGGATGTAGGCTGAGTAATCTAAGAGCGTAGAGTGAGTGTTATAATGTTGTATTCATTTTGAAGAATTGAAAACCAGACTATGATTTGTTAATTTATAGGTATATAATTAAGGTATGTTAATTTTTTTAATATTCACAGAGTGAGTACACAGAAGCTTTAGTTCGGCGGTATTTGCTCTATGGTCGAAGAGATGTTGAAGAGAGATTTGTAATTGTTGAAGAATAATTGAAGACTTCTGTGCTGGTATGATGTACTGGTGTAACTAAATGTAGCATATATTATTATATTAGGACAATATAAGCCATTTTTTCTTTTAAGTTTTCATGTGATAAACCTTTGATTCACTTATTTATCATGACTTAATGGAATTGCTAAAACCATTAGATATTATTTCTCATTATCATCATGTTTTATTTTCAGCAAATAGTCAATATTCTTGCCTGTGGCCATTAATGATATAGTTTGAACACAATATTAAAACAATTCAAACCATATTCAATTAAAATCACATATTTACAGTAATATACAAAAAATGTAAGTACGAATGACATTAGGATACGTCAAAGAATCTCTTATTTGGAAAAGTTAAAAAATTGAATGGCAATTAACATATTACATTTGTTATTTTAACATTTTCATTATTTGCCTTTGAGTATGGAAAAATATAATGAAGTATTCTTTTTTACAGAACTGTGGACCTAGTGAAATATTCTAGTGTTAATGTAAAATAAACTGAAAAAAAGTCGATGGTCATTTTTTGCTTGTTCATGTTGTTGTTTTATAACTTAAATGTAAGAAATATGTACTGAAGGATTCCTAAGTCTATTGATATAGGAGTGAAAAGTACAATAAAACACTTTTTTTTTCATTTTACCTGAAACAACGTTTCGACTGTATGCTTTCGTCAGGTAATATATATATTACATATATATGATATTGTATTGTATTTTTCTCCAATTTGATAAAGAAAACAAGTAAAAGTTTTAAAACTTTTATTTATAAATCTTCCAAGCATAGTACTATTGTATTTTATGAGCTTGTGGTTAATTACAAAGCATATCAGCGTCTGAGACCCACGTCCAATGATAATTTCATCGGCCGTGGGATTATACGGTCTATTTCTGTCGTTTTAGTACTACAGCAAAGTTGCAATTTGATTGGATGCCCCGGATAGCTCGGGGCAAATTGAACAGCCAATCGTATGGCCTGTTCTTCTCTGCTGTAGGATTGATCGCAAAAATGGCTGCCTCCTTAGATGGAATCCTCGAATCGGCATGTTTAAAGTTCAATATAAATAAGTTCAATGATTATCAGAAAACATGTTTGACAAATTTAGTTTCAAACAAAGATGTTTTTCTGTCAGTAAGGACAGGTGGTGGAAAAAGCCTGGTTTACCAAGCATTTCAGTACGTTATCAGTGCAATTAAAAGCGAACATTGCCAAGTCATCGTTGTGACACCATTACTTTCTATAATGAGAGAACAGTGTGACTTTTTGATGTCGGTTGGGTTTAGTGCAACTTATATTGGACGAGATAAGGACGAAGATTCATCCATAATGGCTGGAGCTTACGATTTCATCTTTACCTCTCCCGAAAATTTACTAGGAGTGGCTAAGTGGAGAGAGATGTTGATAGCGAGTTCCTCCATACGTTTGATCGTGGTAGACGAGGCTTACAACGTCATTCACTGGTAAACTATTTTTATGAAAGTTAATGTTCTAGAACTGTAAATGGATATAAGTAACCCCATTATGTGATCCGGAGAGCCTTATCGACAATGATAAAGCAATTGTATTCATTTCACATTTAAATATTCAATATCTGTGTTTTTCAATTCAGAAAGAAATGAAATATTATTTACGATATCATACGATGCATTGCAAATTGGTCTGAGATTAAAACATGTCACTATATTACAACATTACTGAAAAAAGAAGCCATTTTTAAAGATAAGGAGCCATTATTTTTGAAAATGTGTAGCCAGTGAGAAATTATTTAACATGTGAAACATTAAACAAGTTCCTTATCAACTGAGCTATGCAGGCTTGATGTGTAAACATGTGGTTAATTTGCATTTGATGGACTGGCAAAGACCCTGTTGTTTACAAACACAAACAAGCTCAACTTGCTTTAACAGTACAAGGAATCAGCACAGGGGTGGTTGTTCAATTTTCTGAATAGATGTGGTGATGGTTTTAATAAAGTCGGCCTTTATTTTTTGTGTAGAATTACATTACCATTGTTAAATATACACAATTTTAGCACCATTTTGTAAATTTGAGCAAAAATATGTCTTGAAAAAAATTCTAACAAATGATATGATAATGTTTATGTCTCATTTCATTTTCAGGGGAGAATCAGAAGGTGATGAACAAGCTACTCCTTTCAGAGAATGGTTTGGAAAACTTGGAGAGGTGCGGTCATTAGTGCAGTGCCCCCTTTTGCTGATTACTGCAACGGCAAGTAAAGCCTCTCGTGTGAAGATTCAGAAAATGTTCTGCATGAAAAGTCCATATGAGATTATTGAAAGTCCGGACAGGCCCAATATCAAGCTTTTTTACATAAATTTAGGGCATCTCTATCACTTAAGGATATTTTTTACTTTTGATTAAAGAATTGCATGAAAATAAAGAAAAATGTGAGCGATATTTGATTTTTTGCACTTCAATTAAAACATGTAGTGAGGTTTATACTGTGTTTCGTTTAGAATTGGAAAGTGACATTCAGTTTGTACAGATGTACCATTCTCAGACTGTAGATAATGTGAAAGAGGACATAAAAAAAAATTGGGTGATAAGGATGGAAAAGTAAGGATTTTAGTTGCGACAAGTGCAGCTGGAATGGGGGTGAACTTTAAAGACATATCACATGTTATTAACTTTGGAGTACCAAAAGACATGGATAGTTTTGTCCAACAACTCGGACGGGCAGGCAGAGATCGCTGTCATGCCAAAGCAATTCTCCTGTTTAATGGAAGGCAGTGCAGAGGTATCGATAGTGATATGAATGACTATATCTCAAATGATAAAATGTGTCGTAGACAGATCATTTTAAAATCATATAATACAGATAATAACACCAACATTGTTGCCCATTCTTGTTGTGATATATGTGAAAAGAAATATGTGTGTGGTACTGAAGAGTGTTTGTCATTCAAACATCCATTGTTAGAAATGTTTGTTAAAAAACAAAACTGTACATCTTCATCTAGCTCCGACAGTGATACTGAAAGTTGACAGTAATTCTTGGTGTATCAAAATGCATTTTTTTAAATATCACTAATGAAACACTGCTAAAAGTTTAATTAATGTTTATTGGAAATTAAACATGAAGAATGTAATAGTTAGTATGGAGTTTTGAAATAATAAATACTATTGTCTCCTGCAGATGTTTTATATGTATTACAATAATAAATAAATACATCATACTGTTTTCAGTCTTCAATTTTGATTTTATCATAAAAGGAGATGTTAAACTGAAGTCCAAACCTCTTTTCGTTGGAATAGTTCATTCTGAGTTCTATGTTGTTTTCAAAACCACTTCAACACTCACTCAGCCCCTCACCGCATGGGTTCGAATCCCAGCAGGGTCATTCGGATTTTCATGTAAGGAGGCTTTCCAGCTGGCTTGCGGAAGGTCGGTGGTTTACCCGGGTGCCTCTGTGCATATGGGGTTTCATGTTACAATGTTACATCTTAGCAAATGCTATGGAAATGAAACCTCATGCAAGTGTTTATCATAAACAGCTAGATTCTTTCATTGTCCCATTACTATGTATTCTGTCAAATTATAACACATTTGGGTCAACTTGGACAAATGAATGACTTATTTCCATATATTTCTAATTTTCCGATAACTCCAGATTTTATTTGCAAAAGTTTGAGGATGATTTGGACAAAAAATGTTGCCCTCAGAGTATAAATAAGATTTTTCTAAGAGTTGACCTACTGACCTACTTTTCTGTCCAGCCCCACCCATTTTAAAACTGGTTCGAGATATCATCATGACAAACAATCTGACCAAGTTTGAGGAAGATTGGATCAAAATTGTGGCCTCTAGTGTGTAAACAAGATTTTCTAAGATTTGACCTACTGACCTACTTTTTGATCCAACCTGACCCATTTTCGAAAGGGTTCAAGATATTATCAAGACAAACATTCTGACCAAGTTTGAGGAAGATTGGATCAAAATTGTGGACATCAAAAGTTGTTGTAAACTTTTCAAATGGTTGACAGAGACGACGTTGGAAATTGACAAAAGGTTAGTTCCAAAATGTGACACCCATTAGTCAGGCTATGCTCAGGTGAGCTAAAAATAAATAAATAAATAAATACTTTGAATCCTTGTCACAGATAACAACATTGTCAGTAAGGAAAACATATAACTTGTCTTTAACAGGTCAGTAAGGATAAGGGTTATGAAAATATACTTTCTTAGAGGACTTAAACACAAAAAGAAAGAAAAACAAGATTAAATTAAAAAGGGTCATAACTCTTGTCAAGAAACTTGACATATTTATTTTGCCTACAAATAAAGCTTTTGATGTCGAACACATATTATAAGTAATTTTTTTCTACGGAATAGTTGATGAATGGACTTTAACCAGGCTTAACCCACAATTATTATTATAAAAAAGGTCAAGTAAAAAAAAATTAACATAATTAATTGCATTCATCTTTTACTCACCTCTTTATTTAAACAACACCCATCAAGTACTAAGCCTATTACAAACTGCATAAGGTTGAGCAGCTGGCTTCTGGCATACAACAGGATACTGACTGCCACTACAAAGTGAGCCATGCTTTTGTGCTTTTTCTCTCCAACTACACTTCTCAAAATCAATGACAATGTAGGTAATTTGAGTCCTATTAAGTCAAATTGATCTTGCCAGCTAAATTTTAAAAGATCACTTGTTGATGTCACTTTAAACGCTGTTTCTGATCTCTTGGTTCGGATAGATGTTTCTTTTGTAACTTCTTTGGAAACACATTGTGTCATTGCTGTCTAATACTTCACTGACTTTGACAGCTGTTTGATGACAGTCGCAGGTCCCTTCTGGTTCACTCTAGCCTTAATTGTTGATTGTTCAACTTTGTCTGTAATGACTTTATGTCTCTCTTTACCATTGTACACCACTGTCACCTGTGAAAAATATCATGAAAAAACATGAAAAAAATTAATTAGCTGGGTAATGCTGTTTTCATACATTTGCATCTGATTTTTTTTTAAACTTTAGGGCGAAAGGGTCAATGCCAATAGGAGGGGAAGAAATTTGCACGAACGAGTTAAAAAAAATGTTTCCTACTCTAAATTACTGTATTTATTTTATTCTTTTTTTTTTCAGGGTGTTTTATTGCAACAATACTTATTTTATAACAATTTAAACAGTAAGAATATAACATTTAAGTCAATGCAAACATGGTTTTTAAAATCAATATCATGGAGGGGGATTTTTTTTTCAATAAAATTGAGGATATATACTTCTTGCAGGCTGGAATGCCTCGTTATTTTCCGTTTGTTTTGACAAAAAACAAAACAAACAAACAACACTGGTTTCTATATTTAATAATAATTCTTCAGTTTGAAGCCAAGATATTTGATGTTAAGCCTTTACCACATACATACACGCCATTTTACGCCCTCAATAGAGACTGCATCAAGCCTGATCTGCAGAACTCTATTGTTAAACCTTACCAAACTTATTGGTAATAACCTCATTTCCAAACAACTGAGCAGCAAACAGCATTAAACCTGATCAGCCTGCCCATTAATCGCAACAATCAGGTTTTATTCTGTTCGTAAAGGTGTTATTTTCATAGTATTTTGTATAAAGGAGAGGGATAAAGTTGCAGTTATTGCAAAAAGACCATTAAGATTGTTCTTAGTTGAATACAGTGTCTGATATGTCTTATGGCACTTACACACTTTGTATATTGGTAATGCCTCACAAGTTACTCTTAAGCTAACACTGCAGTAGGCCTGCTTTAAAAAGATGGCTGATCATAAATTTAATCAAACTTCAGCGACAAGACATATTTTGTATTTAAAGTTTTACTCCAAGTAATGAGAAACAAAATGCTACTTAAAATTTATAAATAATTGAAGTTGATTTGTTATTTAAATTCCATACCAATGAAATTATGAATGGACATGGGTCTCTGACATTGCATTTACTAGAATTATAGTAATTGAATGATCAATATTTCTTTAAATTAATTAAATTCAAAATTACCAATATTTTTATTTAAATCTTCATACCTTAACATCAAATTCCTTTCTTGTCACAGGCACTGTTTCTGTTGATGCATCAACCATTTTAGGTTGGGGTTTTGGAAGTGGTGCATTGCTCTTCTGTGGGGTGCGGAACAATGGTTTTTTGCTTTTGGGTGTAACGCCACTTGGCGATCCAAAAGCACGCTTGACACTTCCATTTTTGGGGGCTAAAAATGAAATTAATAGGAACATGCTTCTTTAAAGTGTATTTAAAAATATAATTTTTTGTTATGCCACTAATCTTACCAAATCCTATCTGTCAGTGAGAAACAGAATCATTCTATGACAAAGCCTATTTTTTTTTTCAAAAGCAAAATAGAGGACGGTTCTGTTTAATGAAATTCTAGCATTGGAACTGAAACATAAAAACTTTAAATGAAACATAATTTTAGGACTGGTTACAGGGCTCTCGATCTTTCTATTTTAGTACCTGTATAAGGCACCATTCCCCCGGCCAAAAAGTATGTTTCCCCCCCCCCCCCCCCCCATTTTCAAGCAAAATTCCCCCTTCAAACAAAACAGAAATGTAAAATTTATATAAATAACAAAATAATCCATTTTTAGGTTGATGTAGTATACCATAAGAGGTCCATTTCAGTTCACCAATCTACTACACAGTAACTGTTTTGTGTATTTTCACTTAAATAATCATTGAAGTGTGTTCAGCAAAATTTGTCTTAAATTCCCCAGACAGAGGAAAATGACGTGAAAATTCCCCCTCCTGAAGGTACAGGTACTGTTCCCCCGAAACAGAGAGAGAGCACTGGGTTTTCAATGAATCTAAGACAACACGTACCATTGGACAAAGAGTACCACTTCATAGGAAGAAGCGTACCATCTATATTCAATAGATATTTTAACACATACTGTATGTGTATACTGTTTTTTTTTTTTTCAGTTTTGTGTTATTTTTATTTAATTTAAAATATTATGTGCTGTAAAATACATACACGTGAGCTTATTATGTTGAATGTGCTATTCATTTGTATGTTACATGTAATCAAGAATAAAATATACAACACAATGTGTTTTCAGTCATCCCAATACTTACTCATTAATACCCAAATAACACCTCATTGTCATTCGAGTGCACAACACCAATATCAACACTTAAATATATAGGTGGTACGTTTAGTCCGAAAATGGTACGTTGAGGCAATGGTACGCTTCGTCCATCAACCGTTTAACGATTATGATATATATTTATTTAATCGAAAAAGGTCATATTGACTTACTACGTGGGGTTGTCTTTTGACTCGCACGTAGCCTTACCACACCAGGCAAGTCTAGAACTTTCTTAAATAAGTTCTCCTTTTCTGCATTGGCTTTAAGCAAGTCGTCGTCGTATTTTCTTAGTCTGTTTAGCTTATTTGTACATGGCGATCAACAAAATCCAGTCGGTGATATGCCGAAGGCTGATAAATGTGTTGTTGTATTGTTCCTTAGTTGAGACTGAGTTGAAATTTCGGTAGTGTTTTCCGTTAATAGTTGAAAAACAGGCGAAACACACTTTCGAGGTTTCAGCACCGGAGGCCGCCATTTTCCTCAAACCTACATTTCTACCTCTTTGGAAAAGAGTCTCGGTTTGTAAACCGCGTTTTTATTGGTCGGTATTTATATCGACTTACGCTTAAAAACGACGAAATGTTAACGTATTTACCCACGGCTGATAGATGGAGTGAAACGTAACAAATCAGGCGTGGGTCTCAGACGTTGAAAGCATATGAACGCAACGTCACCTTTGAAATGTGCATATATCGAAACATAATGCACCCCCACCAATATATATATATATATATATATAGATATATATATATATATATGTATGGCATATTTTTTATACTGTGTTAAAATTGAATCTTAACTCTAAAAAATGACTATTAAATATGCCTAAGTGTCATCGGGTAGATAGAGCATTTATAAACAATACTTGTGAACTTTAAAGGGCTAATGAAACAACGAACATTTCATTGCCGTGTATACTGTGAAGATTTTTGTGAAGTTAGTCGATAAAACCTTTCACTATATCAACAAAATTATCGCCGATGAAAATGAATAATTAAAATTTATATTGTACGTTATTAACAATTATATACACTACATAATAAAAAAATCAGGCCCTTGATCAAAATTCAATACAGTGCCTGCCATATTTTTGCAAAGTATGTTTTCGAAATGCCAACAAAGGAATTTATTAATCTATTTATCAGTATAATTCTCCCATTTCCAAAGTCATCATACATATGCAGAATATATTAAAGCACACGTTTGAACGATCATTACAGTAATGTAGTGTTTGTGTAGTAAGACAGAGGGACAGAAAGACGCATTACTAGTCTATCGCAGGGATCTGCGTATTCTAACAATTTCAAATGATCGACATATTATTTTCATATGAAGCTATATTATCAAATTTATTATACTTTTTTATTTCGTATTTTCAAGTCAATACCAACCAACAATCGAATTCAAATGAATATTATGTTTGGCTTCATCGTCGGATAACCCACGGTTGCTGATTCCACTTCTTTCCATACATAGACTTGGTATTTGAATGGAGAGTAACGGAACGAATTGACCGTGGGTGACCGATGAGGGCTTGGCTATATTTCCCTCTAACAACTGTACTGGCATGTCAGTTGGAACTGAATCTTCACGGGCCAGGTGTCGTATGTATTGAAGGACTGCACACGATATCAAGCTGTTGTTTATCATATGATGTAAAAATAATTAGAATATATATTATTTCTTCAGTTGTCTGTCTACATCGGCCTTGACCCCTCTACATTATATGAACACATGCCGTCAACACTTTCATAGTTTATTCAGACTCTTAAGACTTTCGAAATGTATCGGAAACAACAAACAAAACGGCAACAACAGCAATGAACACACTGTACAATGATTGTCTATTTCTTGATTGCTTAAATATTAGAATCCAATTGATTATGTGGCTTGATTTTGACAGGTTTGATTAGAGAGGGTTTCTAACTAGCATTGTTTGAAGATTTTATCGAAATAGTCTGTCCATACACTGAAATTCTATACAGCAGATGGTCTAACAACAGCATTGTTTTTGGCTCTATATGGTGGAAGCTGATTGAAAACCGGCTACAGCAAGCTGAACCTTGAAAATTTAATTCAATTCAATCTTTTATTCCTTCTTATGAAGAGAGCATATCAAATACATGTATTGCAGTGAAAAATACAAATTAAAGTGAACATATACATGAATATATACATAGTTTTTATATACATACAATATACAGTATACATGTAGTCCTATCTGAATTGCTATGCAGCACTGAAATTCACATATATGTATTTATGTATTATACATACATACATATCTAGTGCAATATGCATTTTTCATATTATAGTACTGGTTTAACCATGCTATGCAGATATCTTAGTATCAACTTAAAACAGTTAACCCTTAAACAATCACTTAATTCAAGAGTTGTAAAACCAGTTAACATCTCTGTTATTTGGTCACGGGGAGTTAGTCTGATGAGCTTTTCATACTCTACTGCACCGAGTTTAATACATAGAATGTTCCAGAGTTGCAGTCTTTTAATATTGTTACAGAGGCAGTACATAATAACATGTTGTGTACTTTGGTCAGTGGTAAGCTGACACAGTGGACAAATAGACTGATATTGTCGACCATATAATTTTAACAGAATACTGAGACCTGATCTACAGTAAGGGAGATATTCGCGATACATTTGACTGAATTGCCAAAACACACAGGGTACTATCTGAACTTGTATATTGACAAAGGAATGCAGATCATGGTCAGCTGTAATGTTCTTAATATGATCAGAGTTTGCCTTAAGGGTGATTTTTTTTCCTTTACAATAGATTTCCATTGCCTTACGTTTGGGAATACACTATTATCAATATATTCAACAATACAATTAGTTAAATCATATTTGCCCCAAATTCGGTATATATCTGGGAAGAACCCAAGGCATTTACCCGGATTATTCATATAATGTTACAGTCGATATAAAAATAAAGACTTTACAGCTCCTTCTTGAATGATATTACACATTTGACCAAAGAAAATAATTTTTCTTTTGTCTATTTCATATTCAATAGGATATGAACCAAAACATGCATAAGCTAGAAAGGATCTACAACTCTGTGGAAGCGACTGCATAAATTTAGTACAATGTCTGTGGATACGCTCTAGTGATTTTACTTGTGTGCTGGTAAGGCCGTTCCACAATTCACAGTCATACAACGCTTTTGACAGTACAACAGTTTCATATAAACGTTATGAAGTAAGAGGATGTAAGCCAATTCCGTCAACGCAATAATCGACTAGACTATAGAAAGTCTTTCGTAAAAGGTCACATGCCCCTTTAATATTAGGTGAAAGGTCCATGTATTCGTTACAAGGAATGCCTAAGTGGGTATACATATCTGTTTCATGAATACTACTTTTAACAAGGCTCCATACACGCAATACAGGACTTTTTTTTATTTTTTTACAATCATTAAAAACAATATTTTTTGTCTTTTCACTATTATAAGTGTATCTGTTCTTTTTAGAGTATTTATTACATATTTCAAGTAAGCTATCGAGTCCACTTTTACACAAGGAAACGAGAACCATATCGTCCGCAGATGTTGGGCAGGCGTAGCTCACGTTGTTGATGAAGAGTCAGTCTGGACTCGTGCTGAGTTCGTTCATCAAGTCATTAATAAATAGTAAGTACAGCAGTGGACTACATGCTTGGCCCTGTTGGGTACCTTGTTTTATGGGGAACCAGTCAAATATCATTCCTTGGGTTTGAACACAACTAACGGTGTTGTCGAGCAAGTTGACTTATACTTTAAACACTGTCGGGTCGATTCCAGATTTGAATATTTTCAGTAGAAGCAGAGTGTGATTCACAGTGTCAAACGCAGTTCGGACATCACACTGTAAATTGATTGTCTATTTCTTGATTGCTTTAATATTAAAATCCAATTGATTATGTGGCTTGATTTTGACAGGTTTGATTAGAAAGGGTTTCCAACTAGCATTGTTTGAAGATTTTATCGAAATAGTCCGTCCATACACTGAAATCCTATACAGCAGATGGTCTAACAACAGCATTGTTTTTGGCTCTACATGGTGGAAGCTGATTGAAAACCGGCTACAGCAAGCTGGACCCTGAAAGTAAACCAACACTATCAAAACCGGCTACAGCAAGCTGAACCTTGAAAATAAACCAACACTATCAAATGATGTACTCCATGCAGAAAAGTCTCATCAGCCATGGGATGAAATGGATGAGTATATGACCATATGGTTATCGAGTGTTTAAAAGTCTGTTTAAAGTGGATGTCGTAGTTTGATCCACATAAGAGACTTAAAAAAGTCGTAAATTTATACACATATCAGTATAATGTAAGACAACAACTGAAAAAGAAGCCTGTGAGTTAGACCAAGTCAAACAAATAAATTCGATTCTTAAACACCAAACATTGACCATTATAATTTGTTTTGCCTTTTAACTGATTTTAAATAGTTCAACACCAGATTATCAATAAATCAAACACACACACTCATAGTAATCATATTAAAAGTTTTTTTTTCTTTTTTTTTCTTGTTTTTTCTTGTTGTTTTTTTTGTTGTTTTTTTTTGGGGGGGGGGTCACGTTGTTTGCGCTTTTCTATTGTCATTAAAGGATGTTTAAATGATATAAAGGAATACAAACAAAGTGTCCCAAGGGAAACAATGCAAAACGTTTAACTTAAGAGCAAGAATTTGCATGCGTCACGACCCCTGTAACGGGTCAATTGACCCACAGTATTTCAGTCAGGTAAACGAGGTACCCAGATATATCCAGTTAGAGCCACCGACCTAACATCAGAAAAGTAAACAGCTTCCTAACATGAAAAGTTCAACTGACCGGAACTCGATACAAGGCAGAGAGGGGCTCAGTAAAGTTAAGAGCAAAAAAGAATTGGCATGGACAGTTCCTGTAACAGTCTTGTGCAACCCATAACGGAGAGAGATTTGTGTAAACGATAGTCCCTGGATTAGTTACATTTTTACATATGGGATTAATAAAGTAATACATTTGTAAAAGTATAATTACGTAACTTACATCTTGTGGTTTATTCATTGACTTCACTTTGAAATTTTCATGCAAGGGACCGAAAAGATGTCTTTCAACGTGATATGGATGGAACGTTTCTCTATTCATAACATCAAGAGAACTTAGAACTGGAACACCGGAAACATTCAAACATCTCCCTATGTTAACATCCTCACTGTTTTCCGGGTCTTTAGCATCCGGTACGATAGGACAGGAGCCTGTGTCGAACCCGAACTCCACGAGACGCCGCAACCCACGGTTACTGATGACGTATCCAGCACCCCCGCTCATGTATCCATTTTCAACAAACATATTGAAATGGTACCCGATGTATCCAGGGTTTTTACTGCTATAAAACTGCAACAAATACCTCAGATTTTCAAGTATAACATAGGTGTCGTCGTCAGCTTTTATTATCCAATCAAACTCATCTATATAGTTGTCGTAAATATGCCGCAAAGTATACTTGACCTTATGAATCAAAGTCATGCGTGTTTCATCTCCAGGAAAATTAATGATATCTGGTTCAAGTATGTTTGTTTTCATTACAAAGAAATGTTTATTACAGCGTCGTGCCCACGTGACCTTGACCGCAGCCCCTTTCGTTCGAAATGAAGTGTCTGTTGTTAGGATGATACACAATACTCGTACTTTCTTTTTTAACTCATCCGCGACTGACGTATCTAAAAAGCCTGGAAAAATATAAACTATTTAAGTTTTATATATATCTAGCATATTGCTAATCATTTCTTATACTTAAATGATAATAAGAACTTCATACTTAATATATAAAAACAACATAAAAAAAATTTTAATGATAAAATGTATGAAAACTTATAATTGCAAAAAGAAATGCACAAAAATACATTTTAAACCATTAAAACTGGTTACTTCATAAATAAAAAGTTGTGTTTTTTATGGGACGGTAAAAATAGATAAATAGATGAAATTTAAAAGAAAAACAAGGTTGTTTTCCTTCCATAAGACGCACGGTATTTGCTGCATATATGAACCATGATTTCATAATCAAAGTTTCTCTGTTGCTATCATCATCTGTCAAATTAAATATTGTATGTGATTAGCATTTGGTATGATACTGGTTGATGCCTCCTGTTTACGGCGTGATATCACAGGGAGGTAGAACTGGCACCTGCAAAAAAAACGTCCCAAAATGGTATCACAGGGAGGTAGTGCTGCCACGTGTAGACAGACGTCCCCAAATGATATCACAGGGGGGTAGTGCTGCCACGTGTAGACAAACGTCCCTAAATGATATCACAGGGAGGTAATGCTGCCACTTGTAGACAAACGTCAACAAATGATACCACAAGGAGGTAGTGCTGCCACGTGTAGACAAACGTCAACAAATGATACCACAGGGAGGTAGTGCTGCCGCGTGTAGACAGACGTCCCTAAATGATATCACAGGGAGGTAGTGCTGCCACGTGTAGACAAACGTCCCAAATGATATCACAGGGAGGTAGTGCTGCCACATGTAGACAGACGTCCCTAAATGATATCACAGGGAGGTGGTGCTGCCACGTGTAGACAAACGTCCCAAAATGATATCACAGGGAGGTACTGCTGCCACGTGTAGACAGACGTCCCTAAATGATATCACAGGGAGGTAGTGCTGCCACGTGTAGACAAACGTCCCAAAATGGTATCACAGGGAGGTAGTGCTGCCACATGTAGACAGACGTCCCCAAATGATATCACAGGGAGGTAGTGCTGCCACGTGTAGACAAACGTCAACAAATGATACCACAAGGAGGTAGTGCTGCCACGTGTAGACAAACGTCAACAAATGATACCACAGGGAGGTAGTGCTGCCGCGTGTAGACAGACGTCCCTAAATGATATCACAGGGAGGTAGTGCTGCCACGTGTAGACAAACGTCCCAAAATGATATCACAGGGAGGTAGTGCTGCCACGTGTAGACAGACGTCCCAAATGATATCACAGGGAGGTTGTCCCAAAATGATATCACAGGGAGGTAGTGCTGCCACGTGTAGACAGACGTCCCAAATGATATACAGGGAGGTAGTGCTGCCACGTGTAGACAAACGTCCCAAAATGATATCACAGGGCTTTGAGGTGCTTATCAATTGAAGTTCTAGACTGAGAACATTCTTATACATCTATTCCATGTATCCTTCCTATTGCTGGCCATCTCATCATTGAACCATCTGGACTGATGACATTTCATCTTCAACATCTTCAAGAGACATCTCATCATTGAATCTTCAAGAGACATTTATTTTTATTCTGTTTCATAAATTAGGACATTTAGGACATTTGTGACATTTTACAGGAAAGTGATTGAATCCTGTTCAAGTGATATTCTTCTGGTGGTCATCCTATGTATTCAAGCGCAGATTTCATCTGATACGTCAGTTCGGTTGTTGTTTGGTAGTATAAAGATATTGCAGTTAAATTTATTTTTTTTTCTTTATTTTCTTCAATCTTGTAATTGTATAGAGCAGGTGACTTATAGTTTTGCTTATTTTTTTCTTTCATTCCATTTTGAACAACTGCAAAATCTTTATTTCATACCTTGTGTGATATTATTGTAAGTAAGCAAGAAAAGAATATTCACATTGCATGCAATAATTATAAAAAATCTTGCAGGTGAAGGGACTCTTATGAATTTAATCTCTTACTAATCTTATCCATTTTCATTCCTAAAATTTGGTGAAGAAAACTACCATTTAATTTTCATAAAGTCCTTATATTCAAAGGTATCAGATATTGTTTGAATTGAAGCAGTTTATGTCACTCTGAAGTAATATTAAAATCTTTGTATTTGTTCTTCTGTCCATCCTTTCAGTAAATCTTTTGTTTCAAATAAACCGCCATTTTTTCTGGCTTATGTAAATAAGCCCACTGCTTTCTTCATTCTCATTGGCTCTCCATTTTTGCATATGATTTTGGCTTTGAATTTGTCTACCCCACTGTGATTGGTCTGGTATTTTTGGCTTTATAGCAAGTTGATTTTCATTGGTTGATACTTTAATCATCTCATGAGGTGATAATATTTAAATGTCATTGGAGGAAATTTGACTTTGATTATTCCCCTTGACAGCGACCTGACCTTTAACATTTTGTGTTTAGCTATTTTAGTATTTAGACCCTTAACATAGCAATTGATTAGTTATATACTGTGTTTTGACAGTTGAAGTGCATTTAGGCTTGCAGTGTGTACTGTTGTGTATGATATTTATACACTAGAGTAGTGATTGGACTTAGTGTTTATACTTGCATATGTTTATGTAGAATAGGATTGTGTTTATCAGAGTGCGTGATAGATTTGTGTAGTATAGGTGGTTAATACATCTTCTGGTCAATTGTGTAGCATTTGAACTGGGTATGGTTAAATGATTATTTAACAACAGTATATTTTGTAGATTTTACTTCATAGGGAAACCCTGTGTTGTGAAGTTTAATATCAGGATAGATGATTCCTGTTTCCACTTAGAATATTCACATTGTATCCAATATTTTATTATAATTTGTGTTTGTTGTTTTCAGCTTGTCCCTGCTGTATTTGATTGTCCGTATGTGATGCTTGTTCTGTAAATTAAAAATAAAGTTCAGAATATAAATAATTACTTGAAAAAAAAAATTTAATTTAATTTGAAATAGTGCCAGCAATACTTCATTATCTTCAGTGCTGTTGAGTGCAAAAGTGATTTATCTTGTATGGTTTAGCGCAACACTGATTGATTATTGATTGATTATTGCCATAATTGCTGAGTGGGATAGTGACTTATCTCTTATGACTTAGCGCTATACTGAATGATTTTCATAATTGCTAAGCACTAGTGACTTACCATATATAACTCAGAGTAATATTGAGTTATCTCCCTTATTTTTTTTTATTTTTTTTCTCTTTCTCTTTCGATCAGCATCACTTTGATTTTTTTTTTTACATTGACTTTAGGATCGTTGAAAGATTGACTTGATTTGACTTCATAAAGACATATTGTTTTAGTTTCAAGCCATTCTTTGTCCTTGAATTTTACTTATTTATTTATATTTTTTCTTTTTACTTTGAGAATTGTTTATTGACATGTCGAAGGAAGAGATTGCTTCCAGCATATACGGTGTTATGCCATCCCCTGAAGAGGAGAAATTAAATATGGCGACAGGTGGAGTTACTGCAGAGGAAGCCAAACTGATAGAGATGCTTCGTGAGCTGGGATTGAAGCCAAAGATGGACACACCTGAAGATCTCAGTAAGATTAAGGACTTCTTTGAAGATGTCAAGACTGAGCCGAAGATGAACAAAGTAACCACACCAGCAGTGACACCTGCTAAGGTTACCATCCAGAAGAGTGGTTTATACAGCTTCCCAAAGCTATCCATATTCTATGGAGAAGAGGGGAAAGGAGAAGTTACCTGGGAAACCTTCAAGTTTGAAGTAGAGTCACTGTTATCAGAACACATCTTCACAGATGAACAGTTACAATTGGGCATGAGACGTGCACTGAAGGGTAGTGCCAGTGACTAGGTACGACGACTTGGACCAGGAGTGACCATTTCTGAAGTCATGGATAAGCTGGAAAGCTCTTATGGGAATACAGAGTCTAGGGAAAGCATCATGAGGAAGTTCTACACTTGTGCCCAGAGGAGCAATGAATCTGTAGAAGCTTTTGCTTCTAGACTGGAAGAGTTGTTTGGACAGGCTGTTAGCCTAAAGGCATTGAAGAGGCGACACTGAAGATTTGAAGGAGAAATTGCATGGAGGACTTCTTTCTGAGTTAAGACAGATGTCTCGTTACCAGTGTGACAAGATAACAGAATATGACAGTTTCAAGCGAGAACTTCGAAAGCTGGAGGCAGAGCTGAAAGAGAACAGAAGTCCAGACAGAAGGCCCAGCAAAGCTGCAGTAAGTGTTGAATCCAGTGACCTGAAAGAGATGAAGGAGCTTCTCAAGAAACTCAACAGCAGGATTGATGCCTTGGAGAAGGAAAAACAAGACAGAAGTTACGGAACAGGTAATGTATTCCATATGAGGGGAATGACACAAAGAGGGAGAGGAATGCAGTATGGTGTTGGAAGGGGTAGAGGAGATTACAAACCTCAAAGGCCAACAGGAGGAAACACTTTTGTTCCCACATGCTTTTATTGCAGTCAAAAGGGTTCACCTAAAGAGGAATTGCCCTAAGCTTCTATCACAGGTAGTTTGCTATAGGTGCAATGAAAAAGGACATCTGCAAAGGGATTGCCCAAAAGTGTAAGTGCTTCAGTTGTAGGGTCTGACAGAAGCACTGTAGATAAAGACCCAAAAATTACTGGGTGTGTAAATGAGGCCTCCATAGTTTTGAATGGTGTGGAAACGATGGCTTTGCTCGACACAGGCTCATGTGTTTCAGTAATGTCCGAGACATTTTTTCGAGAGCATTTTCCTGGTGTTGCACTGTGTCCACTTGGTGACATATTAGTGATCGAGTGTGCTGATGGGAAATCTCACCCATACCTTGGGTATGTTAAAGGAGAATTGACCATTACTGCAGGTTTGCCAAAGTCTGAACCTCAGACATGTCTATTTTTGGTCACACCTGACACTAAATATGCCTAGAAAACACCAATTATACTTGGGACAAACATACTTCAGCAACTATTGATTAGTTGTCAGGAGCGTTTTGGTACCCAATTTCTTCAGAAAGCTGGTTTGTACACACCTTGGTACCTTTCCTTTCGGTCCATGGTGTTGTTGGAAAAGGAACTGTCCCGAAGTAACAACAAGATTGCCATTGTAAGGAGTGCAGTACAAGAGAAGATTATCATCCGACCTAATGAGACAAGACAGATAAGAGGTTTTATGGATAATGTTGTCAACCATCCAACAACAACAGCAATCATACAGGAGACAGAGACAAGTTCCTTGCCTCCCTGTATTGAGATAACTCCAGCTGTTATCAGCTTTGATAGAGGATCAGGATCAAGGGATGTTATCATAACAGTATCGATGTGACTACGGATACAGTTGTTGTTGCTCCTAAATCTGTTCTCTGTGAACTTCAGCCTGTCAGGGTTGAGGATCACAAGAGTAATGACGCTGACACAGAATTAGATAGGACTCTGAAGGAACACATTTTGGGGAAGCTCAATATTGATGAGAGCAATATCCTTACTGAAGCTCAGAAGGTTAAATTGATTGAACTTCTGAGACAGCACAAGGATATTTTGTCTACTGGAGAGACTGGTATAGGAGAATGCAATCTTGTTAAGCACAGGATTGATCTCCTTAATGATGTCCCCTTTAAACAGAGACATAGACGTATTCCTCCGTCAATGATCGAAGAAGTGAGATAGCACATTGAACAGTTGCTAGCTAGTGGTGTCATTCGGCCATCAAAATCCCCATGGACTTCAAACGTTGTGCTTGTGAGGAAGAAGAATGGAAAGTTGAGGCTCTGTGTGGACTATCGAATGTTGAATGAACGCACGGTCAAGGACTCATTTGCACTGCCGCGAATGGAAGAGATATTCGACTGTCTACATGGAGCCAAATACTTTTCTACTATGGATATGAAGTCGGGATACCACCAGGTGGAACTTGAAGAATATCATAAGGAGAGGTCGGCATTTACCGTTAGGTCACTTGGCTTTTATGAATATAATAAAATGCCATTTGGTCTATCAAATGCACCAGCAACCTATCAAAGACTTATGCAAGAGTGTCTGGGTGATCTGAATATGACCATTTGTCTAATTTATTTGGATGATGTGATCATATTCAGTAGCACCTTAGATGAGCATTTGGAGAGACTTGATATGGTCTTGACTCGTTTACAATCTTGCAACTTAAAGCTGGCACCAGAGAAGTGTTGCTTCTTCAAACCTAAAGTAAGCTTCTTAGGCCATGTAGTCTCTGGTGAAGGCATAGAAACTGATCCCTCAAAGATTGAGAAGGTCAAGAATTGGCCTACTCCAAGTAACTCTGATGAGTTGAGGTCGTTTCTTGCCTTCGCTGGTTACTATCGTCGCTTTGTGAAGGACTTCTGTAAGATTGTCAGACCACTATCAGAGCTACTACCACCAACTTCTTGCAAGACAAGTCAAAAGAGTTCAAAACCTGTTTGGAAATGGACTGAAAAGGAGGAAGATGTATTCAACCTATTGAAAGAAATTCTTTCATCACCTCTGATACTTGGATATCCAGACTTTAATCAACCTTTTGAATTGCACACTGATGCTTGTTCAAGGGGTCTTGGCGCTGTCTTGTATCAGACACAGGCTGGAAAAAAGCGTGTTATAGCATATGCGAGCAGGTCATTGAGTAGGGCAGAGAAAAACTACAGACCCAGGTCAGACTCTTGCCTTGAAGGAATTGAGAGATTAGAAGGGCACAGAGAAACGACAGGCTGATTGATAGTTGGACAAAGGCTGTGATTGATAAACAAATTCCTCGAAAGTTTATGAGTAAGTATGATCTTACCATGAAAAAGCAATTCAAGAACTTTGTTTTGAAGAGAGGGATTCTGTTTAGAATCATCACAGAGAATGACAGTCGTATTGAGCAGCTTGTTGTTCCTCGGTGTTACAGAAAAGAAGTCTTAGAAGGTGTTCATGATTATGTTGGACATCCTGGACTTGAAAGAACACTGAGACTCATACGAGAGAGGTTCTTTTGGCCTGGTATGGCTTCTCAAGTTCAAGCTCATGTAAAGGCTTGCAGACGGTGTCTCCGTTGGAAAGATAAACAGTGCCAGAGAGCGCCATTGGTAAGTATCAACACAACTTATCCACTGGAACTTGTTTGTATGGACTATCTGACTCTCGAACCATCTAGAATACTAAATATGCCCTTGCCATACCTACGAGAAACCAGACTGCTAAAACCACAGCTGAAGTTTTCTATGAAAACTTCATCACTGTTTATGGCATACCGACCAGGTTGCTCACCGACCAGGGAGCAAACTTTGAGAGTGACCTCATAAGAGAACTGTGCAAGTTAATGGGCATGAAAAAGAGCCATACAACTGTCTATCATCCCCAAGGAAACGCTGGCCCGGAGCGCTTTAACAGGACACTGTTAGAAATGTTAGGAACCTTGGACAATGAGAAAAAGGAGAATTGGAAAAAGTATGTCAGTTCCCTTGTGTACTCATATAATTGCACGCCACATGAATAGGTTAGCTTTTCTCCTTTTGAACTGATGTTCGGACGAAAACCTAAGCTACCCATAGATTCAGTCTTTGAAAGTGCAAGACAAGGCGAAGTCACTAACATTTCAGCAGAAGACTACATCAGCGAGCTCAAAGAACGGATTTATAGAACAAGAAAGATAGTCGAAAAACACTCGGAAAAGTCAAAATTGAAACAGAAAAAATATTATGACCGGAAAGTCAAAACAGTAAATTTTAACATTGGTGATCATGTATTGGTACGTAGGACCGCATTCGAGGGAAAACACAAAATTCAGGACAGATTTGAAGACGATCTATATGAAATTATAGCTCAGCCAAGACCGGATATACCTGTATTTGAAATCAGATTCGGCTTACAAGACAAGAACTTTGCATCGTAACCTTCTGTTCTTGGTAGACTCACCCAAGGAGGAAACAGAGGATACTGATGGCAATATTGTGGAAGTCTCAGAGAGAAAGCAAGTGGAAAAAGAGAGACATGACGTCAAGGAAGAAAAAGAGGATTCAGACTCTGAGAGTGAATTTGGATGTGTCATAGTTGACATAAATGGGGACACCCATTGTCCAAATGCCTCAGGTCTTAATGAAGTAACTGATACCAGTCCTAGTGCAGCTAGTTGTTGACGAAGGTGATTGTCGTTGCGATGATGCCAATTCAACAAAAGCTGAATTTGCTACTGAAAATCCAGAGTTAGAGGAGAGGTTTGACCAGGATCGCAGTGATCCTAGTGTTGCACAGAACATTTCTGGCACAGAAGACTCATCTGGAAGCCCGAGTGATTTTGAACAGGTGAAAGAAGAGCTAGAAGCAGACGAAACCGTAGTAAAGACAGTTGGCGAAGAGCGATTTGGGGGTACCGATACTGAGGAGGCAGACGAGATTGACAGAAATATATTGATTTCACTACCAACGGCGGCACCAAGAGTTTTGTCAAAGAGGAAGTCAGATGTTTTAAATCCAGTCCCAACGCCAAGAAGATCAGAGGAAGAAATCTCGTCTCCTACACCAAAACCAAGAAGGTCAGTAAGGGAAAGAAGACCAACAAAAAGATTCCAAGACTACTACATGAGCCAGATGGTACTAAGACCTGTTGACAACAAGTTGCAAGCGGTCAACTCATTGATTGATTCCGGTGTACTGAATGATATAGATTCTGACACAGCGCACCGTATACTTGCAGCAATTTTCAGTTAGTAAAGATTTTAAATTACATTCTATAAATTGTTAAAATTCAGTGTTCAGTGTTTTATTGTCAAATCATTAGCATGTCATATTATTGTTTGTAAACCAGAGTTCCGTGGACGCAACTCTCTGTTGCTGGGGGGGGGAGCATGTTGATAATTTTTGTTCTTTATTTAATGTATTTTGTAATTTTGCATAGAATGTTTAGGAAAGGTTACCAATTTTGTAGATATATCTGTTGCCAAATCCCGGTTCTTTCCTATACCTCTTGACTGTTGGATATTGTGGCTACCTTAAGTAGTGGATTGAATGTGTAGAGAGGTGTGTAGCATAGGTTTAGTACAGGCCAGGAGAGCTACTTATTTTGGAAGATGTAAAGGATTTATATTTTACAAATCATTCGTAGATGGTTTGTAGTTTGTTCTTATTTTGGTAGATGTAAAGATTTATATCTTATAAATCGTACATAGATGGTTTGTAGATTGTTTTGTTTCTATTTCTTAGTAAAAGCGACCTTTATTTGTTGACTATTGACAATGACGGGACGTCATTTCAGAAAGAGGGGTAGTATGTAACCGTGTGTAATTTGGTGGAGTTTAACCTGTCTTTTTAATCCTTTCCTTCCTTTCTGTTCGTTTTATTCTTGTGGCTATTTGAACTGGTCACGTGCTCACGTGATCAAGGCCCGGCCTATTTGAAGGCGCCCAGAAAGGCTTTTGACTTCTCAAGGGACGGACGTGTGCCGATTTATTGGTTGGTTTGTATGCTGAGAAGTTGTCTTTGTTTCTTTACGATGTGACATCAATTGTTTTTATTCAAACGATATCGTTTTGACCATTTACTTTATTCTTTAAATTAACGTAACCAGTTTTCGCGATTTCGAAAATGGTAGTTTTGTAGAATTCGTTTTGGTATATTGGTTTAAACATATTGCTGCATTAATTGAATGTAATGATTACTCTCACATCATCTCATATGAATGCTCACCCTTTTATTATTCTAACATTTGCAGCATAACTAGTCACAGTGAGTCTGGATGATGGTGAATGGTTGCGATGACAGGAAACTATTTAGTTCCACAAACTGGTAAGAGATGTGTAATGTTTTGTGGAGTGTTGTTTGTATTTTATGTTTGTATTTTATGTATTGAATTATGTTCAAATTGCTTGTACATGATTGCTTATTGTTTTCTTCTATTCATGATTCTTAGATTTGATCTTGTAATGACCACCGGAATTGTTTAGTGCCATGGATTAATTATTGTTTAATGGAGTTATCATAATTAAGCCAATTAATTCTTGATGCTTAATATTGTATTGTTTTACTTGCAGGATGTGACACCTGTATATGAAACTTGTGCTGATCCCTGTTGTGATCTGTTGTGAATTATATATGATGAAAGCTCAGACTTGTGTTCTTCACTCACGCCGGCGAAGCCCACCCCCTAGTTGTGTAGCAGACATACAAAAAACCATCTGGTTATATGATATCACAGGGAGGTGGTGCTGCCACATGTAGACAAACGTCCCCAAATTATACCACAGGGAGGTAGTGTGCTGCCACATGAAGACAAACGTCCCTAAATGATACCACAGGGAGGTAGTGCTGCCACATGTAGACAAACTTCCCCAAATGATACCACAGGGAGGTAGTACTGCCACATGTAGACAAACGTCTCCAAATGATACCACAGGGAGGTAGTGCTGCCACGTGTAGACAAACGTCAACAAATGATACCACAGGGAGGTAGTGCTGCCACGTGTAGACAGACGTCCCTAAATGATACCACAGGGAGGTAGTGCTGCCACGTGTAGACAAACGTCCCAAAATGATATCACAGGGAGGTAGTGCTGCCACGTGTAGACAGACGTCCCTAAATGATATCACAGGGAGGTAGTGCTGCCACGTGTAGACAAACGTCCCAAAATGATATCACAGGGAGGTAGTGCTGCCACATGTAGACAAACGTCAACAAATGATACCACAGGGAAGTAGCGTTGCCATGTGTAGACAGACGTCCCCAAATGATACCAAGGGAGGTAGTGCTGCCACATGTAGACAAACGTCCCCAAATGATACCACAGGGAGGCAGTGCTGCCACATGTAGACAAACGTCCCCAAGTGATACCACAGGGAGGAAGTGCTGCCACATGTAGACAAACATCTCCAAATGATATAGGTAGGACAATGTAAAGAGATAATAATAGGATCATTTGCGTAGGCTGTATAATAATTACCAAATATATTTTAAGTTTACGTTACATCAAAATGTTGTTTAAGTACCAAATATAACTTAACATATCAGATAGCATACAATAAATTTTTAAACATAAATAATAAAAGTACCAAAGGGTATTTGTTTTTAAGACAACAAATTTTAAGAGACTTAAACACGCAAAATAAAAATGAATAAATGTCATTTAATACAACACAATAACCATAAATATACCCTGAGAAAATACATTAACATTGTTTAAGTAGATATGTTTCTTTTATTGTGTTTTGATTTTTTTCATACATTAATTTCTTTTTTTAAGTTTGCACTCCTAATAAAATTCTGACTCCCTTCATTTTAAATGTTTAGATGATTTTTATTTTGACGTATGTTTTACTTAATAGTCATTTACTTTTTATCGTCTCTTAATTTGTATGTTGTACGTCCTGTTTGTTCACACATTTTCTACAGTGATAATTGTGATAAATAGCAAATCAACTAACCGTGAAACATTGGTGAAGGTAGCAAATCCACATGTGGTTTGACTCAACTTAATTTTTTTTACATTTTCTACAAATCAATAAATTACGAGAGCATAATGTACCTTTATAAAACCAGAAATATCTGTAAAATCAATATTTTATACCTAGTATTACAAATAAGTTGATTTCTTTAGAGCGGGAGTTCAGGATCACCCTTCACAGAAAGAAAAATGGGTAAGGAGGGGGGGGGAGAGAGTAAGTAAACGAAAAAGCTGGAGTGATTTGTATTTGTATCAGATATTGGTAGATTCTTTCTTTACTTCAGTCATTCTTTTTTTTTTTTTCATTCATTCATACTTTCTCTCTGACGGTCTCTTAAAATATCCCTAATATTACGGATTATTTGCGAATCAATAAGTACGGAATTTAACGGCTTCCGATTCGGGTGTTTTTAACGAATAAACAAGCGTTCTAAAAATAGATTTCATGTGCATATTATCCGGAACTCGGCAAATGTGGGTTTTTCCCATCAAATCCGGGGCTACAAACAAACTTTTACCGTAACAGCTTCACGGTGCTTTACCGAACACAATAGAATAAGTGCAATACCACGATGTTGTAACTGTAAAAATTTATATGTACCCCCGGATTAGCTGGGAAATTTCCAAATATTCTTAATTCCGAAGTAAGTCTATAGAGAAATAGGTACTATGCAACTAGATTTTTTTTCTCTAAAGAACTTTTTTTCCGGTTAAGGAACCAATAAGAGCCCACTCTCTTACACATCGGCTTACATTACATTCACCTCACTGAAAGTAACACATGAAAGTAGTTCCAAATAAATGACGTCATCCAGACCGTTGTTCAAATATTTAATTTGAAGGACGACTAGATAGGCTCCATAAACTGTGAAATGTATAAAAACAGCACCACTGAACCTTACCGGAATGGTCATTAAAATTACAAATTATGAAAATAAAAAGCTGGTCTTAAATTACGATATTCGGCTGAATCTGTAAATATTTACATTTGCAGACGAGCGTATGCGGAATTTTCCCATCGGCGAAATAAGGCATGAAATAGTTCCCATAATAATAATCAAAATTGATATTTTACACACGTTATATGATGATTCAAAAAGTATTTATTCAATGTTTCTTGACTTTTGATCCTTAAAATACACTTATATCCACGTTTAATAAGTGTTTTCTGCTTTGACAAGATTCTTGTCACTGAGCCCATTGCAGAGATGTTATGTGAGGAACGAGCGATAACTTTGCTTGGAGATTGATAAGAGCCTGGCACATATAGTTTAATCAAACACCTCGATTTTCACAAGGGAATCGTGTACCATGCACAGATTAGACATGGGGACACTCGTCAGGATAACATTGATAGTTATGAATGCCCTTTAAGGCCCGATCTAACCACGTCACAGATTTCGATCGATTCCGGAAATCTTCGTGTTAATTTTCCGGAGATCTCCGTGAAGAGGTAGGAGAATTGGACTAAGACCACAATTAATTTTACTATATGTTCTATATAAGCATATATACAAATGACAATTTCTGTAAGGAAAATTGACATCCAAACTTACCCTCATTAGATATATCTATTCAAGAAAAATAATTCTGTACATTTTAAACATGGGGTCACTCGACTACTTTTTGACCTATTTAAGGCTAAATAACATAAGTATGGATTTAAGTCACCGGTCGGCCATTGCACACCAATTTTCTCAGAAATTCCCCTCTCAGCAATGCTCAACTTTTAAGGTTGCTGTGCAATAAGGCCTCCAAATTGGGCATTTTATGACTATATTAACTGTGTTCTATTGGATTTCATCCTTTCTTGCATGTCTTCCAGTCAAAAATTCACCATAATTCAGCATTAAATAGGGTCACTATTTTTTTGTGAAGGCACATCTGGATGAGTAACCAAGGGCAGGTAACTGTGGTCTTAGTCCGATTAATTTCCTACAGATGTTTAATACAACGGTTATTCTATCGACATCAATCGGGCTAATTGTTTAATCTACAGAGATACTATTTTGCATAGAGTCAAAAGAAAGATTTGAGTTTCATATTTTCACTTTAATTTCTGTATTTATTGCAATGATTTTGTGTAGTATTGCAAATTAAATTCTTAACAGTTTATGACCGAGTTTAAAATTTTTACAACCAGGTAGATGAGCAAAAGTGACAGATAGAGTTGGACCCCCCTCACCCGCTCACCCCGTTTAAAAGGCTGAAATTTGTTTGAATTTATATAATGATATGCACGAAACTTTAACTTACGAGTTTACGACACCCTGTGGGGATATTTCTGTGACTTTTTTCTCTTTTGCTCTATATTCCCAAGGTCGCCGGATCTCTTTATTTTTATTTCAGTTTTACAGAAATTATGGTCGGCGGTGTTTGTAAATCAGATAAGAAAACGATGGCCTAACAGTGAACAAATTACAAATGCTTCACAGACAATTCGGCGGTCCCAATATGGCCGCTAAAAACTTTAGGGTCGGCGGGTTTTTCACTAGGTAGGGTCGGGTTGACCGAACACACAGATTGTTTTTAGGCCTAGATACAATACAGTTTTGATATAAAACAGCAACATAGCAGAATAATATGGTTACTTAATGAACTGTTAAGTCTAGAGTCACGTAAAAATACAGCATGAAATACGCCATACTGCAGATAAAAGAAAATGTTTTACTGAGAAACAACATTTCAAAATGTCCTACATTCATTTTATCAAAGTTTTATAAAAAAAAAAGTAAGCTGGGAAAGACAGTATAATTTCACCTCCGCTATTTTCGTCTGCATGGTTCCTCGTTTCGTCCATATAGTTTAAGTGTTCTTGGCTAAGGACAGACCGTTGAGGACCTATGGATGAATTCATTTCTGAATTCAATGAAATTACAAGTAGACCTGTTTATTAATGAAAATCAAATAGAAAAAAATTTATTAAATAAGTCTCATAAAGAATGCCAATCACTGTTTATTTATTTATTTATCTATTTATTTATTTATTTATTTACTTATTTATTTATTTATTTATTTATTTATAATTACAAACTCGAATTCCTTAAACCACACATAGCGTTAAGTGATACAAATACTTCAAAGCTTAGTGGTGAATATCATCATTCCAATTTCTCTAATAAATATATAAAATATTGAATTCCTTAACAAATAGTTTAATTATAAATAAGGTTAATACTTAAGTCAATTTAGTCATGTACATGAATATTAGACAAGAATGGGGGATTTCGTTTCTACCTAATTTCTTTGGTTGAGTATATTATTGGTGCTTAGCAAACTTTAAAAGTAGTATAACAGTATTTTTTGGAAAAAAAATTTGCTGTCGGCACAAGCGTAAAGCTCCTTAACTGCAATTTATACATAATTGAAAGATAACACTTTCCGTGTAAATATTGTAGTAAGTGTGACTGAAATCAAAGCAACAAAATAGCAGGAAGACATGAACGATGTTGAAATCAAAGAAAACTTTACCGTATATTGGCTTCGTGTCGATCCATAACTTAAGGGAAAGCACTATTGTTAATACTACGATTAGTAGTAAACCACAGAGCCAAACAATAGACAACTTCGACCGAAATCTCCTAAAAATCATATTCCAATTTGAACTCCTCTTCTATCCGCGTTTAGGATTGACAACATCGCATCGCATACTGAAACTGATTTTAATGAGATTGCGTCGACCGCATGCTGGTCATGTTTCCTTGAATTCACTTGCCGAGAGAAAAAAAGTAGATGCGAGTTGCTCACACAAAGTGTTGCAACGTCACATATTCCCGTAACCGTTTTCTTCGAGCTGTTTGTAACGATTTAATCTTTTATAGCGAAAAAAGTGTTTTCAAGTAGACAATATTTATCTTCCATTCAAGACAAATATCAGTTTGCAAGAATTAGCAGATAATCCATGCATTTAACTGGCACATGAACGCTAATTTTTTAACTCCAAACAGAAATGTCAAAAAAAAAACATTTTGTATATCCACATTTAATGAGCAATGTGGTGAGGCACCGCATTTTAGATCGTGGGATCCGCATGGTAGACCGGACCATCCGGGGAACTAACTCCTTGAGAGCTCAGAGAAAAAAACCTACAGTTAATGGCCGTTACAGACAAGATTGCAGAAGAGGCATAGGAGACTTTTATATCAACACTGATAGCCGTATTCGTGCCATAGAGCAAACTTCAGGCCAAACGAACTTGAAGCTGGAACGGCTGGAAGCTAAATTGGACATGATGTTGCAGATGCTGCCCAAGCCGGAAAGGCCAAGGGCCAGATCACCATCTCCAGTTCCCAGTAAGGACAGAGGTTGTTTTAAGTGTGGGGACACCAGGCACTTTAAGAAAGACTGTCCGGAATTGAAAAAGGAGGTGAATGTAGTGGAGGTAGATAGAGACCCTGTTGATGAGGATTTAAACGGGGAGGGTCGGAGGAATAATGGGCCATCCACCGATCCATGGAAGTTTGGGCCCTCAAGATTTAGAAGAATACAGACAGGCGCTGGCAGCAGGTTGGGCTGGCTCTCAAAGTAGGTCCAATCGCTAGCAGCTAGAAGAACGGAGGGAAGAGGACCAGCAGACGAGTGCAATAGACCATGTCCATTCCGTGAGTAGGTGTAGCAGTCCTGAGTTCGAACCCGAAGCATTCACTGGGGATGCAGAGTGGGTAACGAAGGATGAGACCCTAGGGGAGGACACAATCCATCTTTCCGAGGACACTTCAGATACTTCTGATTATGAGGAAGATGAAATGAAAAGCATGTGTGTGATTAATTCAAATTCAATGTTTAAAGTTCCTTTGAAAATTGAGAATCAGGAAATCAGAGCAGTAGTTGATACAGCTGCAGAGGTGACTATCATTTCAGACAAGCTGTTTGCGGCTTTTGACACAAAACCAAGAAAGATCAAGAATATGACGTTCAACATGGCAGCTAGAGATTCCCAGATGAAGGGTTGCCTGGCAGGACCAGTGAAAATAGTTGTGGGAAGTCATATTTTTGAAGAAAATATCTATGTGGCTCCAATAACCGATGAAATGCTAATGGGCATAGATCTAATGAGAAAATAGGCAGTCTCGCTAGACATCAAAGAGTCCAAGCTAGCCATTGGGGATGAGACTGTTGCTATGGAGCATGGAAACGAGTTGAAACACCTTAAAATTTCCAAAGTAACACTGAAGAAGACGGTACGGGTACCACCAAATAGCGTGAAGATGGTTCCTTGCCGGATGGGAGACAGATGACAGATTATATTCTAGAGCCCAGAGAGGACTTGAAGGTGATTATTCCGAAAATTCTGTATGGCGATGCCTGTTCACCAACTGTCTGTGTGGTTAACCCGTCTGGCAATTTTATAAGACTGAAAAAGGATCAGGTGATAGGTCAAGCTGAAGAGATACAAGCAGCTATTTCCCTAGTTGACATTGATACGGGAGGCGTGCCAGACTGTGATCGACAGCCAGAGCCTGTTGACACCCCTTCAGTCCCGGAACATCTCAAAGACCTACTCCAGTGTTCTTCCGAGCATTTGTCAGAGGTAGAGATAGCGCAGCTTACAACACTTCTCTCTGATTACAAAGATGTATTTGCCCAAGATGAATTTGATTTAGGAAACTTCTCTGCGATGGAACATAAGATAGATACTGGACAAACCACACCAATAAAACAAAGATTTAGGAGAACCCCAGCATGCTTTGCTGCTGAAGAGGAAGCTCATCTTCATAAGATGCTGCAAGCCAAAGTTATTCAGCCGTTCGTATCCGAATGGGGCTTCGGCTCCAGTGCTTATCAAGAAAAGAGATGGCAATGTGAGGTGGTGCGTGGATTACCGTGCTTTGAATGTCGCAATCACTAAAGATGTTTATCCTCTACCGCTGGTTGACGATTGTACCGACACATTAGCTGGGAACATTTACTTTCCAAACTCGATGCAAACTCAGCATATTGGCAAATAAAGATCGCGCCTGAGGATCAAAAGAAAACCATGTTTATGACAAAATATGGGCTGTATGAGTTTGCAAGAATGGCTTTTGGTTTATGTAATGCTCCTGCTACCTATTCCAGTGTAATGAACCTTGTCCTTAGAGGATTGAACTGGAATATTGTGTTATCCTTCTTGTACGATATCTTGGTCCTTGGGAAAGCATTCTCGGACATCTCGAAAATTTGAAACGTGTCTTGGAGAGGTTTCGCTTTTACCATCTCAAGTTAAAACCCCAAAAGTGTGTACTATTCCAAACTCGTGTGGAGTTCCTTGGACGTTGGGTGAGCGAAGATGGTATGGAACTGACTGTCGAACACATTGAGGCGGTACAGAAGTGGCCATGTCCCACTAATACCAGACAAGTGGAACAATTTCTTGGTTATTTATCAAGGACTATGCAAGAATTGCGGTGCCATTGTATCGGATAACGGGGAAGCAGAAATTCAAATGGGGCAATGAGGAAGAAGAGTCCTTTAGAGCCATCAAGAGAGCATTGACAGCGGCACCAGTACTGGCATTGCCAAATGGTGTGGATGAGTTTATTCTAGACACCGATGCCTCTAACTTTGCCATAGGGGCTGAGCTGATCCAGGTACAGGGAGGGCAAGAAAGGGTGGTGTCCTATGGAAGTGCATCGTTATCCAAAGAACAGATCCGGTACTGTGTGATCAGAAAGGACCTATTAGCCGTGGTAAAGTTTGTCAGGCAGTATCGTCATTACCTACTGGGGAGACCTTTTACAGTCCGCACCGACCACAGTAGTTTAACCTGGCTGCTAAACTTCAAGGAGCCTCAAGGACAATTGGCAAGATGGCTTGAAGAGTTAAGCCAATATAACTTTAAAGTGGTGCATCGGCCGGGAGTTAGACACACTAATGCAGATGCTTTGTCCCGGATCAAAGAAACTGAAGACGAATGCCGTAATTATCAGCTTGGTTTAACGGCCTTTGATCTTCAAAACCTGCCATGTGAAGGATGTTCATATTGTCGGAAAGCACACAGAAATTGGTCCGAGTTTGTGGAGAAAGTTGATGACACTGTACCACTTCCTCAATCCAGGTTTACACCAATTGTTGGGTCTATAGGTGCTGAGGCAGAATCCAAAACATTGCCAGGAGATGTTTCGGGTTGTTGTAGTGAAGACCCTGAGGCAGACTTTTTCATATGGACGTGATAATTGCTGCGGATGGAACATTATGTATACAAGAAACCCCTGTAATATGTGCTGTTAACTCTGAATATCAAGAAAATCACTTTTTGTTCCTGTGAAACTGACTGAAGAGTTGGGTAAAGATGAAGAGTTTCAAGTGTTGTTTGATTGGTTAAGATATAAGAAAGAACCCCTAGAAAGTGACCTGATGTTAACAAGCTCGGCAGAAAAGTTATTATGGCTAAACAGGGAGATGTTCTATCTGGAAGATGATAAGTAATGATATCGGAGTGCTGAGGGAGAAAATTTGTTGGTTATCCCAAGGAGCCTGAGGTCGCAACTGCTCCAATTGGTCCATGATATTCCTTCAGCGGGATATTCCGGAGTAAAGAGAACCCAAGCAAGACTTGTATCAAACTACTTTTGGTATGGTATATCCAGGGATGTCAAGCGATATGTTAATTCTTGTGAATTGTGCAATAGGAACAAGAAAGTGGTCCGACATGCTAAGTGTCCAATGGCGTTGTACCATGCTGGAGTTCCTATGGAGCGCGTTCATCTTAGCTTTTTAGGCCCTCTACCAAAAACCGATCGCCCAAACACTTACGTGTTGATGATGGTGGACCAATTTACAAAATGGGTCGAGTGTATACCGTTGCCATCACAAACAGCGGGAGAAACATCTAGAGACGCGGTGAATGAATTCTTTTCAAGATTCGGATACCCCTTCCAAATATTTATTGACAGGGGTACCAACTTTGAAAGTAGACTATTTACTAAGGTGTGTGAACTTTTGGAAATACATAAGTTCAGAACTACAGCTTACCGACCGTCAGCCAATGGACAAGTTGAACGGTAGCTTACCGGCCGTCAGCCAATGAACAAGTTGAACAGTACAATCGTACTTTAATGGATGCGGTCCGGTGCTATGTAGGAAAAAACCGAACAGTTGGGATAAATGTCTACCACAGATTGCTGGAGTTCTGAGATCGGCAGTGAACCGCCAGACCGGTTACACGCCAAACAAAATGATGCTTGGCCGAGAGCTAAATCAACCAGCTACACAGATGTTCCCTCCAAAGAACAAAACTGCAAGCCGAAGCGTAGATGCTTATGTGGAAGAGTTGGAGAACTCCATTACCTCTGCGCATGACGCTGCACGGGCTTCTTTGAAGACCAACGTAAAAAGGATGAAGAGGGACCATGATCTGAAACTGAATGTGAAAACGTATGAAGAAGGAGATGTTGTGTTTATGTTAGACACTGCATCGGTCAAGGGAAAATGCAAAAAACTTACCCCACCATGGAAAGGGCCAGGGCTAATCACCAAAAAAACTGTCTTCGTACATTTACAAAGTACGCTTCAACAACAAGGTGGTAACAGCAAACCATGATAGGCTAAAGCTGTGCAGGGATCGTGAGTTACCAGTATGGATACAGAAAATCAGAGAAAAGGGAACTTTGGTCAATCAAAATGATAAGTTGTACTGCATTTGCAGTAAACCAGATGAAGGATCCCTCATGATCATGTGTGATAAGTGTAGGGAGTGGTTTCATGGAAATTGTGTGCGCCTGGCAGAAGAGGATGCAGCAGAAATTTTTGAGTACTTCTGTCCATTGTGTAGGGCAAACCCAGCACTTGTAAAGAATTGTTAATAAAAAATACTTTTCTTTTTTCAGACTGTATCCGTTCTGGGATCAGTGGATAGGAATCATAAGATACTCGATCTAAAGGCTTGGGCCATCAGAGAACTCGAGTGGACATGGATGCGGAAGAGGAAGGACCCCAAAGGAAGTGTGCTGAGGAGGAGAAATGCGAGGTGTCCGTCAAGGAATGGGTAACCCTTAAAAGCTCTACAGGGACCCTCATTGACCCGAAGACACTTGTATGGAAACTGGGACTGTCAAGGACCCTGAAACACAATGAAATCTTTGAACTGGCTTACTCCCAGTATCGTGTGGCTGTACGACAACAGAGATCCCATTGGATCTATCAGTTTCAAAGACAGTTGACCACACTGTTCTCAAAAGCCAGAATAATTAGAGATTTTCCTAACATTAGCACAGGGAGAAACATCAGGCTTCCAATCCGTAGAGAGTCGGAATACAACCCGGTACCCTGTAGGGACATACGGGAGAATGTTCCAACTGTACGGTTTGAGGGAGCGAGTGCACCGTTGGAGCACCCGAAAGAAACTTATTTTGAGAATGTTATTCCTCAGTTGGAGGTCTCACGACAGGAGGACCCTGAGGACTATTTTGGCTCGTGATGATCTAGACCAACACCAGCGCGCTCTTGTAGAAGAATGGGAGAGGAGTAGACGGAGAGAGCGCAGATACCGAGAGGATAGGCCTAAACAGACTGGATCTAGGGAGTACCGTAGTAGGTCCCATTCTGGCAGGCGTAGGCCAAGGAAAGACTTTATTGATAGGCGCCACTACGACTCAGACTCTAGTGAAGATGGGTACCCCATTGTCCCACAGGTTTTTTATAGTGCCAGGCTACCAGCGACAACAGCAAGTTTATTACCTAAGACCTCAAAGTTCTCTGGGAAGAAGGGGTCAACAGCCACAGTCACCCGACCAATCACCACTGAGGTACCACTTGTATACCCAGAGACCCGGTGAGGACAACACCAAAAGCCAGCACTGCCACTTGTGAGCCTTTAAGGAGAGTCGTGGAGATACCCGAACTTCAGGTGACAAAATCACTCTCAGCAGCTGTGGGAACGAAAGAGGAGAGTAGAACTCATTCCTACCCATGCTGCTACTGAGGATAAAGTTGATTATATCTGTTTGTCCAATCAAGGGATGTGGAAAGAGAAAATCCAGGATGAAGTGGCATGTTTACCGTCATCTTCCGAAATTTTGTAAGGTCACCAATAATCTCGGGGATGTTGATAATGACCTCCGTAGGCGAGATGCCCTTCTCTTTCTGGCCAAGACTTTACTGAGTCAAACAGCAACAATCAAGGATTTGCAGATTTTTGTGAGGAACAGATGGAATCCTCCGCAAAATCCCAACATGTATATGGCTCCAGAAATAGAGGAGGCAATACGTCGACTGAATAATCTCCTAGAACTGCCACAACAGACGAACTTCTCAATAAACCCAGTTAATTCCCCAGCTGCTCTTATTCATTGGCGCCCGTTCTCATTCCTGACGTCAGAGGAGAAGACAAAGCTGTTTAAATTTGGGATTAGCCAAAGTAAAGACCAGGGGGAATGTCATGAAGACATACTTGGAAAGACAGAGACAGATAGACAAGCTACATCTGCAATAGAGCCAGTCCTTAGTTCAACTGTTCCAGAGGAAGAAGGAATGGACGTGGATGTGATGGCTGAGGACACATCAAGCATTGATCTCAGTACTGAAAAAAGACTACTGGATACTAGTATCTCAGATGGGGAGGAGAAGACAAAAAAAACGAACCCAGAGAAAGATAAATCACCAGAGCTGGAAGACCCAAGGTCCGAGAGGGTTGTTGAGCCACAGGCAGACAATAATGAAAAGACCTGGGCCCAAGTGGTTAGGTGTGGAAAGAGCAAAGTCAAGGTGACTGTGACTGACCAGCCAGTTCCTAGCCAGTCAGGACAGATATAAAACAACCGCATAAGTTGGAGACTGGGACGCAACCTTACATCGCCATGTCAACAAAAAACAACCCGTCAGTGTCACTAGAGGTGTGATAGTGTTTTGTGACCCTGAAGAACTCAAGGATGTCCAGCTTAATTACCACCCGAATTGGAGGATTGCTGTTGGAGTGCACCCAAAGAAGGTGAACCTTTTGGATGATGCTTCCTTTAACCATCTTAACCCAAGAGTAGCGGCTGTGGGAGAAGTCGGTTTGGACCGTACTTGTGAACAATCTCAGTGGGCAGCTCAGAAAGAATTTTTGGAGAAAGTCTTGACCTTAGGGTGTCTAGGGCGTGTCCTAATACTCCATGTGAGAGGAGACCGCAAGGATCGCCATGGTCAGAAAACCTACGCCCGGTGCTTAGAAATAGTCAAACGACACTGTTTCAGACATCAGCGGATCCACCTTCATTGTTTCAATGGAGATGCCTCGACCTTTAAGGCCTAAAGTGAAGCTTTTCCAAACTGCTTTTGTCGATTCACGGGACTGGTGAGGAGTTTCGACATCGAACAGAGGAAAGCGTTAAATACAGTACGTCTAGATAGACTCTTGATTGAGACTGATTCGCCATACTTCCCTGTTCATAAGGATCAATCTTTCAACACACCGGCATTCATTGGAGAAGTAGCCTATTAAGGTGGCTCGCATTCGGTTTACACCCGTGTAGGACATTTTGCGCCTGACCGACCAGAATGGTCGTGGTCTGTATGGATTTCATGACTTAAAGTTCCAGGGATATACCTCGTCCGTTGATGGGACGGATTATTCATAGTAGTAAAGTGTTGAAAAACTGTAAAACGATATTATAGCGGATGTAATCCATTTCTAGAGAGTAGGAGGTATGTGATATATGCAAGGACTGCGGTAGAGTTGGATTTTTCGAGTGTATAGGCACCCTTTCCATACTGGAGGATTTCCATGGAAGCGTAGCCCAGAAGGCACCTCAATTGATGCGAAAAGATACTCTTTCAAAACGGGGGGGAATGTGGTGAGGCTCCGCATTTTAGTTCGTTGGATCCGCATGGTAGACCGGACCATCCGGGGAACTAACTCCCTGAGAGCTCAGAGAAAAAACCCTACAGTTAATGGCCGTTACAGACAAGATTGCAGAAGACGCTTAGGAGACCTTTATCAAGTGAGCAGAGAATTCTGATCGGGTAAAGATCGGGTTAGTCTGTTTCACAATATTTGACCTGTCAAAATTTTTCTTAGAGTATGTACGGTAACTCTCTTCCTTTTGTTTTATCAGTTTGGAATTAATCTGTTTTGGTTCAAGTTTTTGTGTTGGTTGAGGAAGTGTTTTTTTTATTTGCCGTCCAAATAATAATTGACTGGGTGACAGCCCATTTTGTAATGGCGTTGCCCGATAAGTCAACATGGCTAGGTATGAATCATTGCATGAATTCAATAGACGTTTTACAGCCTGTACCGCACGTTCTGCTTCTGAATTTCCCATTGGGTACCTTGGGCTGGAGGTTAAGTGTTTGATACCGTAATCAGAACAAAACTTGTCGAAAGTATCTGAAGCGTACTGAGGACCTCCATCTGTTACTATAGTATCACACAGACCGTGGCGCGATAATATAGATTTGAAATGCCCTACAACTGCTGCGGATGATAGCGAACTGAGTTTCGCTAGTTCGATATAGCGTGAATAATAATCTATCACAAGCAGATACGTTGAACCATGCCAATGAAACAAATCTGAACCTAACTTTGACCAACATCTTTCTGGGAAAGGTGTTGCTATAATTGGCTCTTTTTTCTCATTTTGCATTTTCGAGCAAGTGTTACATGTCTTAACGAGATTTTCAATGTCGGCACTTATTCCGAGTCACCACACTGATTCTTTCGCCCTTGATCTGCACTTGGTAATACCTTGATGGGTTTCATGTAACCTAGACAAAATCTCTGTTTTCATTTCTGCCGGGATAATTAGTCTGTCATTTCTCATTAACAGGCCATTATTCAGAGTAATTTCTGATTGAAACTTCCAATATAGTTTCGAAACTTCACATTGCTTTGAATCAGGCCACCAATTTTGGGTAAAGCCTATTAACTTTTTGCAGACAAAATCTGACCTTTGCTTTGACATAATTTCCTGCAGTCTTTCGTCTGTAGCAGGCAAGGCTCGCACAACTGAATCAACAAACATCTCAGTTTCAGTACAATTTTGCCTATCCTCAAATGTCAGGCTGTCACATGTGGGGTTTCTGCTAAGTAAGTCTGGTATGATTAATTGTTTACCAGGGACATGTCTAATTGACCACAATGGAAATTCAAGGACCACAATGGAAATAAGAGTTATTTACTCTTTTTTGTGTCGTCCTTGGTGTTGGTGTGCTTGACGTGGATTTAATTTATCAACATGTAACAATTTTATATGTGCTTGTTTTATAAATTGTCCATGCCAATGCATATCTGCCAAATAAAATCTATCTATCTATCTTGTGTACGAGAAGCGCATCAGTCTCAGTCTGAATCGCTGTATTCGAACTGGTAACTCACTCAAGTCTTTTTGACCAAGGAGTGGTACTAAGGGCTTATGATCGGTCACAATATTGAAGGCTTTTCCTATCAATAAGTCTTTGAGTTTTTCACACCCATAGGTAACCCCGAGAGCTTCTTTCTCTATGGTCGAATACCTTTGTTCAATAGGTGTCAATGACCTTGAAGCATATGAAACTGGTTTTAGCTCCCCATCGTCTTGTTTCTGAAGCACTACATTTCCGGTAGCAAAGACTGACCTGTCTGTCATAAGAGTAGTCTCCCTGTTTGGATCATACAGTACCAAAACAGGAGCTTCTGTCAAAATACGTTTGATCTTGTCAAAGGCGTTTTGCTGATCGGTTCCCCAATAAAATTGATTTTTGCTGCTCAGTAAATCTCGTATAGGCCTGGAATATTCAACTAGAAGTGGAGTGAATTGCTGTGTCACCATGCCCATAAAGCTACGTACAGTGTGTACGTTTGTGGGGGGTGGTAAGTCTCGTATAGCCTTGACCTTGTTTGGGTCAGCTGAGATACCATTTTGACCTACTACATGTCCTACAAATTTGACCTGTGTTCTCTTAAACACACATTTATCTGGGTTAAGGATCAAATTGGCCTTTTCTAGCCTAGTCAAGACAGTCTCAAGTCTCGAGTCATGCTCTTCACTTGTCCGTCCGTAAACTAGAACGTCGTCAGTCTGGCATATAACTCCTTCTATGCCTTCAAGAATCTGCGACATGCGTTACTGAAAGTATTCAGAACTGCTGCTAAGCCCCATAGGTAGTCTTTTAAATGCAAACCTACCGAATGGCGTTATGAATGTTGTAAGTAATTGACTCTCAGGTGCAAGATTAACCTGCCAAAATCCACTATTAGCATCTAGCTTGCTAAAATACTTTGCCCCTACCAGCTGTCCCATGCTTTGGTATATAACCGGTAAAGGATAGTTTTCACGACGAACACTCTTATTTAGCCGCGTGAGGTCAACGCATATTCTAACGTTACCATCGGCTTTTGGTACACAGACTATTCCAGCACACCAGTCAGTACTTTGATCAACCTTGAAAATGACCCCTGACTTTTCCATTCTTTCAAGTTCAGCTTTGACCTTTGGAAGCAATGGAATAGGTACACGTCTAGACACGGCTAAAGCATACGGCTTGGCTCCCTCATTTAGGGAAATACGGTACGCCCCGTCTAACTGACCTAGTTCCCTAAACAATTTAGGATGGGTGCGCTTAAATGACTCTATTGAGTTTATTTCATTTACGTTAAGTTTGACCAAATTCAAACTCATAATTGCAGGTCTGCCTAGTAGGCATCGGTCAATGCCACGCACAACAAATATTTCCTCTACTGAGTACATTGTTTCGCTTGATACAGTTTCTGTGAAGAAACCTAAGACATTCAGCTTCTTGTTTCCTGGGCCATATAGACTTTTATTAGATTTCTTTAATTTTGGCTTTCCTAAAGATAAGTAAATGCTTTCTGGAATGACTGTTACATCAGCACCAGTGTCTATCTTAAAACAGACTAACAATCGTCTCACCTTTAGTTTGGCTGTCCATGGAATGTCTCCTGAGTTGATTGTTCCAAGAAATTCGCTTTCTGCAGCAAGTTCGTTTAATGTTTTGGTTTTGCAACAAACAGCGAAATTATATTTTTTCCTGCACTTCTTACACTTTTTCCCCATTGCTGGACACTTCCCTTGTACATGTAATCTATTACATCGCGTGCAATGTCTTTGTACTTTAGGATTCGAACTGTTTCGATTTGTCGGTGCTCCGTGTCGTTTCGAAATGTGTTTTGGCCTGGCTCCTCGCTGGACTTCATCCGTCGAATGTTGTTCTGTCTCGTGTTGGATTTTGACCTGACTTTTTATGATTTCACTCTGTCTGGCCATTTGAATGGCCTATTCAAGTGATACTCTATCCCTAATTTGCTCCTTTTTAGAGTTTTCCGGAAAGGCTCAATTTTCGGAAAGTTCGTATGGTGATCTTATGATTCGACTGTCTCCCCTTGGCGTTGTCGTCTTGAATGGAACTTAGCTCTTTCATGTATAACGTTCTTTTTGGGATTGAAGTGGTCATCAAATTTTCTTCAGGACTTTTTCGAATTTCTTTCTGTCGTCGGCCGAAAGTCGGAAAGATTTTATTAAATTGTCAGCATCTTTGCCCATTGTATGAATTAGCGTTGCCACCTGAATATCTTCATCATCTTTGTGTAATTTAGATGCGGTTCTGTAAACAGAAATCTTTCCTTCCATTCATCCCATTTGTTGGGTTGTGTGAAGTCGAACGCCTATGGTGGTGGTAACTTTGCCATTGTGCTGTATATATGTGCCCAGTGTCCAAAAATCATAGCTGTATACAATTGAATGTATTCACGCTTTTAAAACAATTAAATGTTTAAATCCAACATATTTGTTTACAATTTAATGTAAATCCATTTTATTTTTGCTTCTGACACCATGTTGTATCAAGATAACCGAACACCTTCATGGTTATAATGTTTTATTGTACATATTGTACACAAGCATACTCTAGCGTGAGTAAATAGAGACTAACTGGTCTACAACAATGGTACATGCATTTAGAACATTATACAATAACAGTAACTCATGTGCGTGATAGATCATATAAGCACATCGTTGTTGTCTCCCTTTTACATATAATAATGCTTAACACAACAGTAAGTAACATTGTTCATTCAAGTAATACATGTTTCCAGAATAAATTTCAAACCTTAGGTAAGTGATGCAGTATCTCTGACAGCTAGTAACAATAAATCAACCATTAACTATAATCTGTGTGTAGAGTTTGGATGATGGCGGATGACATGTTGCGTCTACTGATTAAAGACACTGTATCGTAATAAAGAATTTAATAATTATACACATTCACGGGTAAGCTGCATTTTAATTATCTACTATTATTTAGTATTGAAAAGGCAATATTTTTTCCACTGATTACGTTGAAATTGTATTTTCAAAACCTATAGTCCGTAAATGTAGAGTCAGTCCAATTATTTATTACAACCTTCAGGAGAGACCGTTCATGTGAGGACAATGTTTTTACCCTAAATAGTGTAATATATGTAATTTATGGCTTATATTGACTTGAAAAAGACCTTTGACTTTGTAGACATGATGGTCACAAAATTACTATCATCTGGTATAGACGGAAAAGTATTCCAGACCATCAAGGCAATGTATGAGAGAACTATAGCTACAATAAAACTTAATGGCAAACTCACTAACTGGTTTGATTGCAGAACTGGTGTAGCTCAGGGAAATAATTTATCACCAACTATCTGTGTCTTGTTTATTAATGATGCTTCCTGTAAAAAAATGACCTTGACATTGGAATTAATATGGGCAATTCATCAATATCTATGCTGCTATACGCGGATGACATCGCTCTAGTTGCGGATAGTGAGGAAAAATTACAAACTATACTAAATACTCTTCATCAGTGGTGCAAGAAAAGGCGTGTTTAATAAATACAGATGATCGTAAATGTATGCACTTCAGAAAAGGTAGAGCTAGACGATCATATTGGAAATAATAAACTTGAACTCATATCGGAGTACAAATACCTGGGCGTACTTTTTTCTGAAAAGTGTGACTTCACTGGGCATTGTAACGTGTTGAGTGTTGAGGTGCTGGAAGGGCTCTGGGTAGAATAATCAACACAATTAGTGATCTAAAGGAATTCGGTTTTAAGTCATACGGTAAACTTTATCATAGCTGTGAGGTGCCTGTGCTAGACTATTGTTCGAATACATGGGGTTTTAAACAGTATCAGTCATCGGACAACGTTCAAAACCGGGCAAATCGTTTCTTTTTAGGGGTGCACCGATTCGCACCAGTAACTGCTACTGTAGACGACATCGGTTGGTGACCGATGATATAGACGTTGGTTGAATATGTTGCGATATTGGAACAGACTTAACTCCCTTAACGACGACAGGCTTACTAAAAAGGTGTTTGAAACGGACTTATGTAATCATAACTGGAGCAGTGAATTCAAACCGATTATAATTCGCTGCACCTCGAGCACTATTATTATTTATCTTTATTTCCTCCACATAATATACATATTCATAACAATACATTATATCAAAACATTATGCAATATGGAAGGGACAAAAGGAAATTGAGAGAGAGAGAGAGAGGAGTTCAGACGTAAGATAATATCTAAGTCCCTTACAGACAGGTAAGAAACTTATAACCACGAATCATCTCCATTTATCCGATGCTTATGAAGATAATTCGAGATTCAAGCCACCACATAATGATACACATATAAATGACAATACAAAACATTATATCAGAGGTATACATCACTAAATGTAGCTTCATGATCATATAAACGAAAAAAAAAAGAAAGTAAAAAAAAAAAATAAAACAAAAGATCATTATTCATCTAAATCCCTTACTGAAACGAAATGTAAGAGGTTCACTATGATCAAGGGCAGGAACAGAGTTCGTAAGCAAATACTTAGGTAAAATAAATATAAAAAAGAGGAAAAGGGATGAGGGGTAATACAGGCAAAAGATAATGAGTCATGAAACATTTGCATTATGAGACTCATACCAGAACTAAACAGAGCATTACCAGTTGCATTTACAAAAATCACGCTGATCACTGAGTCAGCAACAAATGTCCGATGCAGTTAAAAAAAATGTGGATAAACATACATACGCCCATGCGTGCGCGCGCACACACGCACACACACAACACACAGTTATGCCAAGGTCCGTGTGTCGCCGCACGGCAACATGTATAATATAGTGAAAGTTAAACCTTGTAATATGGCAGGGAGACAATCGGTGTCTAAAAATGATGGAGCGGAACAGGTATTGCAACAAGCAGTGTTAGATACCAAAATGTTCGCCAGGGTTTGTAGTTTATAAAACTGCCGGCATAACTTGGCATAAGGTCAAAGACTACTAAATAGTTTTCCATAGACCTACATTATAAGGTCTATGCTTATAGCTACTTCCCTAAATCTCATTGAGCATTAAGCTACCCCTGATTTAAAAGTTCCATCCAAGTGTTTTCTAAAATTCACCAACAAAGTATAGGTTGACCACCGAAACTGCCAAACATGGTGACCCCCATATTGGGACTAAATTTCCCGCCATATGTCAAAAAATAGCACATTCTCAATTTGTACTCACAAAAATCATACAATGTCAGATAAGCAGATTATTTATGTGTTTTGTGTTAAAAATATTCTAATTTTGAAAATTAAACAATACTCACATTTTTATTTTATTAATAACCAATCGGAAAATCCCATTATGTAAACATTAGCCACGGATTCCCTGTACTTTTTTGCTTGACCAATGGGAAGCCCCGACCTATTTAGTAGTCTCTGACCATAAGTGGTGGTGTTCCGAGAAATCCAAGATGGCCGCCAAGTAATATAGTGAAGCTAAAATATGTAAACAGTTGTCTTATTACTTATTCTTAATGCTAGAAAAAAGTAAAAGTTCTTTGCAGAAGTGTATTCAAATAAAAGCGTTTCTTGCATTAAGGTCAATGTTATATTCAAGGTCATATTTAAGGTCACAATTTGAGAAATATTCCGTTCTGAGTTAAGATTTGGCACAGTTATGTCCCTTTTCAATTTTGAACTTTCTGGATGGATTATGTTATTTTGTTTATGTCAATTTCTCAAGCAACTGTCAAACATTGAAATACTTGATCACTTTCTAAGTGGGAAACGAATTTAAAAGACAAGTAACACTTAAATTCATTTTTGCACAGTTATGGCCGTTTTCAACTTAGATTTTTCTTTGTTGTCCACTTAGAATAGATGTTAGCTTCTCTGAGGTTTAGAATATTTAATGTTTTTTTCCATGCAACCTCTTATTTCAGTAAGAACTAAAGCTATGGGATTGAAATCCCCAAATGTGTTTGGGCTAGATACCATATACTAATGCAAACACTTCAAATAGTAACAGCTACACTATCCATCTTTAGAAAATAGCTATAGGAGCACGCTCTTCTTATTCATCTATTGTAGTATGTATGTAGTATTAGTATATGGTATCAATTATTAACAATGACATACATTTTATATTTAAATTCTATTAATTAATTCTCAATTCTAGTGGCTCTTTACAATAATAGAATTAAACCTGAAAAAAACAAAAACATCATACAGCACAATACAAATCACATACCATAACATTACAGCACTACACATTCTTCTTACCGGTTTGTGGAACCAAATGAAAACGTCTCGTCATTCTGTCAATTCTCCCCTCGTGAAGGTTATGCTGCAAATATTAATATGTGAACATTCAATTAAGGGTAAGTGACAGTAATAATGGTTGCCATTAATTGGATTTAAATGTTAATACCATTTTCCCTTGAAGAAGTATTAAATTCTACCATTTCGAATTACCGCGAAAACTAGTTATTTTACTTAAAAGATAAATAGAGAACACTAGAGATATCATATGAATAAAATAAACCATGCCGGGCTTAATAACATTTCTCAGCCATACAAACCGATACAAATGAATGTGTCCGTCCTTGGTCAATGACAAGGCTTCACTGCCAAGAATTACCGCCTTTTCAAACAAACCGGGGCCTGAAGTCGCGTGACTTCCGTAAAAACAGACAACAGAATACACAATTACCGAAAAGGAAAGAAAGGATAAAACACTGTCAAATCACACCAAATTTACACCTGGTTACACTTACTTGATAACAAAATGCGCCATCAAATATCTCATATGATGAAAGGCGAACAGGTGACTTTTTGGGCATATCAGGAAAACACACTGACAGTCCAGATAGTGAAGCCTATAAATTAAGCGGTTATTGCACGTGCATTAACAAAACTGTGCTGGGTTGTGAATGGTCCCTGTTGATGTTGGTGACAACATGACTGTAAGTATGTGGATACCAAAGTATACCCGAATATATAAAACTCCGAGACCAAAGTTAGTATGAATATGTTGCCCTCCATTTACTGCATATACTTGAATATGTCTCGTAATGTCTTCAAACAGTTTTGTAATAAATGACGTTCTTCTGAGAAAAAGGAGGAATTAGAAATATATAGACTGAATGCATCAACAGGTTATCTACACCATGTAACACAGCATGTGCAACATTATGATCAGACACTTGACTTTGGACACATTTTACATGATAATATACTCAAAGAAATTATCAGAAACATTCTCCAACCTTCAGCTACATCAACAATAAGATTTTGCAGCTCTACTTCCGGTGTCTGGTATCAGTATACACTTCACCTCAACTTTCTTTTGTAGACACCAACTGGACACAAACTACCATGTTGGGTTGAATAGCAATAGCTCCAAAGCATACATTGACACAGTAATGCCTATTCGTTGGATCCCTAGGCTCCAACAAACACCTGTCAAATGTGATTTATGCCTGAAAAGTCCTACCTTTATTATTTTACCAAAATCATCTGTTGTGTTGAATCTATAATTAGACTAGATCCTATTAGCCAAAACAGTTAACACCACTGGAATCAGTCAGTGAAGCAGAATATTATTTCAACTCTTTGAAGAAAACATCTTGTGACCTTACGACAAACATCATATATATAAAGTGAGAATTTCGTTTAGTTGCAATTTTAAAATGACCTAAGTGTAAGAACCCAAAATCTCAATGCATCTCCTGGCTTTGATTGTATCCACCATTGACATAAACCAAGTATGATTCCAGATTTGGGAAAGGTGTCATCAGTTTCCATACCTTTTATCCTAGATTACTGGTCAGTGACTGATTACCTGTAATGACAGTCATGACTGGCATCTCAACTACATTTAATAAACTACTCAAGTTTTGCTAAGCACCGCATAAAGTCACAAGAAATCACATGTTTAATGTAATGCTATGTACCTGAAAGGAAAGCGTTAGCTGACCTTCATTTTCACGCATAGTTTTTGTCAAAATGATAGACAAGAGACTCAAAAATGAGTAACAACGATTTGGCCAATTCCTGTCATTATTTGACAAAATTCACAAAATTGTTTTTTGGAAGAAATGGCATTTTATAAATGGAAGTTTAATCTTGTGATCAATACAGAAAAAAAGGACCATGAACAGGCCAATATCGTGACAAATATCTTTAAAAATATTCAGTTTAGAAAAGAGGAATATTTGAATAATCAAAGCTCTGTATTTAGCTGTATTTAAATTTTAAGGTGTTTTCTTTTCTTCAAAATTTGCACTTTCTGATTTTGATTAATTCCCAGTATTGAGGATCCGAAAGGCTTATTTTTTGTAGCTGGTAGTAAGTTTTGTACATAAACAATACTTCTGCATAGAAGCAAGATTTCTTTTAATGTAAAATTTAATGAAGCACGTCGTAAAAGTCGCTTGTCTAAGCATGTAACTCTACGGGAAAATAGCGGATGGTGCGTAGCAAAGGCTGAGTAGTAGGTGGAGAAAATGAAAGAGAAGAAATGGTCGTTAATTATTTACTTTTTCGTAAATACATTGTGGTCTTTTTTAAAAGATTTTATCCCAGCATTCTTAGTCATGTTTATGTGTCCATACAGGATTGTTATAATAGGGTAGGAGCTGGACTAAAACCACAATTTATATAAGCATATATACAACTGAAAATTTATGTAAGGGAAATTGACATCCAAACTTACCCTCATTAGATAGATCTATTCAAGAGAAATAATTCTGTACATTTTAAACATGGGGTCACCAGACTACTTTTTGACCTATTTAAGGCCAAATTACATACGTATGAATTTAGTGCACAAGTCGGCCATTTCATACCAATTTTCTCAAAAATTCCCCTCTCAGCTTTGCTCAACTTTTAAGGTTGTTGTGCAATAAGGCCTCCAAATTGGGCATTTTATGACTATCTTAACTATGTTCTACAGGATTTAATCCTTTATTGCGTGTCTTTCAGTCAAAAACTCACCATAATTCAGCAATAAAAAGGGTCACTATTTTCTGTGTAGGCACATCCGGATACAGGGTAACCAAGGGCAGGTAACTGTGGTCTTAGTCCTATTTTGCACAAAAAAAAATCAAAAAGTATCTTAAAGTGATGCACAATGTATACTGAGCCATTGTATGAATTTGTAGCAAACTATTCTTTCATTTTATCAAAATACAGCATTTTATGTAAGATAGGTGTATACCCAAAATAACTGCAGTTACAAATGCAGTCTAGCTTACATGTGGTCTTAGTCCAGCTGGCGCGAAGGAAGTCTCGTGAACTCACATCCATTATAAGTACATCCGCCATGTTGAACAAAGTAACCATTATTTTGATAATAGTGTCACATGACAGGAATATTTGATACATATGAATGATCCGGAGTGTGGGTATGCCTTGTTGATAACATGTAGAATTATACAATTTTACGTTAAGAAATGTTTTGGAAGGAGAACATATTGGATTTTTATGTCAACTTGTTTTCTGGTTGAACTATATTTTCGGTTAATGAGTAAGTCATTACATACTTTGCAGTCCCGTGTCTAGAAATTGACAATCACAATAGATTTAAAAGTTGCATTGAACAGTTAATATTTATGTGCCTATCAAGCTTGTCAAAAAGACAGGTGACATGTGATAACAAACCTCTCTCGGCGAGGATGGAATCGATTTTCGGAAGGGGGGGGGGCATAATGAAAAAATGTCATATCAAGATGTATTCTAAAACAATATTTGATAATATTGACATAAAGGTCCTGAATAAGAGTAACGTTAATAAACGTTTTACATACTTTCATATCAAAATCCCTCTTATTTTCCTTTAAAATTCTGTATCTGCGTTGCGTTTCCACAAAGACCATATTTCTAAATGCATTACAGTCCATCTTAAACGATATAGAAGAATATTGTAATAAATGGAACTTAAAACTTAATGTACGAAAAAAAATTTAAAAACCAAATATGATTTTTTCTAAACAATACACGAATAGAAATTGTAGAATCATTCA
>CM037788.1:30870487-30920487 GCA_021229015.1 Solen grandis | reverse complement strand
CTGTCACTAAAAATGTTTGTTTGCTTGATCCGACCCAGAACTTTCTAGGTGGGAAGGTAGGGAACTCTGACAAAGGCAAAACTAAATGACCTTCAAGATGAAGGAATGACCTACTATTTGTCTTATGCATTTGCTCCATCAATGTTTTACATGTTTGAATAAAAACTTCAGAAAATATCCAATTGAAAGTGGCATGAAATCAGCAGAAAGAATGAATGCAATTGACCAAGTGTGAAAAATTACAGAAGTGAAAAAAAAATAAAAAATCTGAGGCTATAACAATTTGAGTCAGTACCGATTCAGTTGAGTTGGTCAGCGCTAGGCAAACAAACATATCTTAAATCTGTACAGGTTCAGTGAAATACAGCAAGGAGTTTAGGAGTAAGACAAACCTTGGCAGATAGAAAGATGGACAGACAGATGAACAAACCAAGCTACATAAAAAAATCTTTCATTAGTTACACAATATATAGTTAATAAAGAATTTCACATAATAATAATATATCTTAACCCTTTCCCTCATATCGACTCATTTTGACGCCCTCAATAGGTATCACATAAAGCCTGATCTGCAGAAAACCACAGTTAAACCTTACCAAATTTAATTATAAAGTCCTCATTTCCAGACCACTGAGGAGCAGCGAACAGCATAAAACCTGATCAGCCTGCGAGTTACTCACAGGCTGATCTGGTTTTATGCTGTTGGCATAGGTCTTTTCATGGTGTCCTCTATGAGGGAAAGGGTTAAGACATGACAATTGGAAGTACATAATCTTGGCCAGGCCTATTTTCAGATGTTGGGGACGGGGCCTTCATATCATATTTGTGGGAAAATATTATCATTTTTATTTTTGTTGAGGAAAGAACATAACTTGAGTAAGATACAAATTTGGGGAAAACTACATAAATTCAAAGAATTTTTCAGAGGGGGAGGTGCCTATGAACGGCCCCTGATAAAGAATGAAAAAAAGACCCTGATGAAAATAAGACTTACCCATAGAAAGTATGTAAACATAAGGGCAAATATAGCTATTCCTTCATTATCATAGCTGCCAGCCACAGACCTCGATATATAACCCGGAACTGAAAAATATTCATCAAAATAATCATAAAAGAGTGCGAAACTGTCATAAAATATGGCAGTCGTGTTTTTTTATGAATACTACTTACTTGTTATCTTTTATACAAGTGTTCGGGGCAACAAAATTTAGGAGGATAAAGTGACATTCTTTACTGAACTTGTTCCAAAACAGTCATATCTAGTAATAATTCAAGTGAAATCACTCAATTATTTATACTACTACATTTGGCATAACATACTACTGGTATCCCATATGAAAACATATGGCGTGAATAAAACACTACGGTGTCATACATGTGAAGTGTATTGAAATCTGAATTTATATTGGACAAAAGAGACCATAAAATACCTATTATGTACCATGTGTCATTATATGTAGACAAAGTTATTATCTCTCCTGGGAATAATATCTGTTCACAATTAAACCCCCCTCAAAACTGAACAACAACAATTGTAATTAATGAGATACAGGCCATATAAATATGACCTACTGGTACATGTGTAAATGTAAACTGAAACATCTATAAATTTTTTAGTAATTAACTAAGCCAAATATAGCTAAACCAAACTTGTGTTTATATTCTTTACTGATAAAATTTCATACTTTCCGGTGGGAATTTTCTGTATTTTGCTAGCAAAGCATTTTGATATCTTGTTATGCAAGAGTTAACCTTAGTCAGCCTGAACACCATTGGGTGTACATACATACATACATACTATATTCTTGAATACAAAATCTGAAGAGCAGTTAACAGCGATAAATTTGATGCTTTTACAATGGTGTCAAGGGATACATTTGTAGGGAAAGCACCTTTGAATTAAGAGATCAGAGTGGATCAGTAGTGGATTTCTTTGACAGATCCAAAGGACATGAGTTTGATCCCTTTGATGGAGGGAATTTTCAAGACCTTCCAGAGTCCAAGTACTGGTCCAACCCCAGAAAAATCAATAGGCAGAGTGAAAATCGTAAGGATGGCAACAGGTAGTAAAACTGATACTCACATTGACCAAGTATTTCAAATTATTCTCAATAGGTTAATCAATGACCATTATCCAAAAGTGATCAGTGAGACTAGTCCGAGCTTTCAAACACCCATCTTCCAAAAATAAGCAAGGTAGGTAATTATAATACATAATATACACAATGCGTAATTCAATAACCTGTTTTGTTGTTTTTGTGATACTGTAAGAGGGAATTACTTTCTGTTCATAATCAAATGCTTGCAAACAAAATCATGAAGCCGTGTATTATTTGTATAAACCAGGTTAACAACTAACCACATGAAGGACTAAACAAGTACCCTGGTACCTCCGGATGGGTAGAAAATAGGTGATACTCGGGCACAAAATTATAACCCGTTACCCAATGTCAGACTTTTCTATAATCATACCCTGTGTACTTTTTTTATAAAATGTAAACACGTAAGTATGAAATTTGTAATGATATCCTTTAAGATAATTCTACACTCTGTCATGAAAATATCATGCGTTTAAGATGATATTTGAGGAATAAGAAGTCCATATAGTTAAGCTCTTATTTAAATGTACTTAAATCAACAACTTCAATGATTAGTTATTACAGGTGGTAACGTCTTTTATTATGCAATAACTACAGCTGCATGGGTAATATTATGACGGGTACCTGGGTAACAAAAATGGACTTGTTTCAACCCTAATCACATAATATGCCAAAACTGTTACTAGATAAGCAGAAATGTAAGTTTTGAATACATCTGTAAACATTGGATAAGTCCTACCCATAATAATTAACTAATTAGGCTTTATGGGGTACTCACCAATGGCAATGAAACAGGCTGCAAAGAGACCAGCTCCTGAGCTCCATATCTCCCTTGTGAATAAGAACACTGACAATGATGTCATCCCACTGAAAAAAAAATAAAAATAAAAATAAACAATAGACTAAATTTTATCAGGCATGCCTGTAAACTAATAACCTTTTACCTCATAATTATAGACTCTTTTTTGATTCCTTCACAAGAAGGGTAGACCCTGATCTGACAGTTCCTAATATAATCTATCTGATCAGGGTCTTCTCTGTTTGCTAAAGAATTCTACATATTCTGCATGGCAAAGAAAAATCAACTGTTTCATATACAATTTTGAAGTTCAGTAAATAAGTATCAATTGCATCATGACTTTGTACATAAATATTCATGAGATCAAGGGTTAAAGTAGCTCATTCACAGATGGTCACTGACTAAGAATTTGATTTTATCTATGTGTGTATTACTAATGTTACCCAGTGCAACCATCCGCGTTCGTAAAGAAAATGGATGGTTTCCCCATCTGGCATCACAGGAAATATCATCACAGTATTGATATTATAATTAGGCTGATAAAACTTGTATTTAGATTCATCCACTTTTCCCGAATGCGCTAACTTCATAGAATGAACTTATGAAATCGCTACTGTGAAATGGTGAAGACGACATGTTATGGAACGTGTCCTTCAGTGAGAGCAGAAAATCATTTTTTAAAATTTCTACCGATAATCTGTGAACAAGCTGCTTTAAACTTTTTCAACATGTTCTACTTCTGAAAAGCCAGTTAACCCTTTCCCTCATACAGACTCATTTTGACGCACTCAATAGGTATCACATAAAGCCTGATCTGCAGAAAACCACAGTTAAACCTTACCAAATTTAATTATAAAGTCCTCATTTCCAGACCACTGAGGAGCAGTGAACAGCATAAAACCTGATCTGGCTTTATGCTGTTCGCATAGGTCTTTTCATGGTGTCCTCTATGAGGGAAAGGGTTAAGACTGTAAGCTACTTTCAGTTTGGACAGATTTGTCAGCTTTCATGTTCTCATCTCCAAAGCCAGGCCTTTCTTCCAATGTTAAGGAAAGGGCCTTAATATCATATTTAAGGGAAAATATGACCATTTTTTTCACTGGGGAAAGAAAAATCCTGGAGCAAGATGCAAATTTGAGGAAAACTGCATATTTTTTAAGATTTTTTCAGAGGGTAAAGCACTTATGAACGGCCCCTGATAAAGTGATAAAGAAGGAAAAAAAACCCTGAAAGCACTTATCTACAGAGAAGCCACATGTATAGACTTGATAAGCCCGCAAAAATCTTGCAGTCTGATTTGGTTTTTACACAGGTGGTTGCAAAAGTCATTTCTATAATACTTAGGTGATATATATATATACCATGCATGAAATCAAAGCTCTATAACTAGATCATTTAACTACAGGTATGTTAATTGCTAATCCTATGCTCCATTGATGCTTACAAATAAGTAATAAGATAATCATACAGCAATTTTGATAGCATAAGCAGTAATGAATTATTTCAAAATTTAATTAGAAAGATGCAAGTCAGCTGTTCTTGAAATTAAGTGGGCTGAAACCATAAAATATAGTACCGTGAAATCATTTAATTCCATGGGACACTAATTTCCATTGATTTTGTGTGGGATTTTTATCAACAAATATTAATCCCAACAAAAACCTGTTCTTAATATAGAACTCACCCTTTCTAGAACATGAATTCAGGTGGTACCAAGAGAAACCCCTAAGTACAAAATCTTAATCAACAAAATTTAATGTCAACGAAAACTAATGATATAACATGATCTATTTTCTGTCCCAGATGGAATTTCAGTATTTAACTATCCATCTCTAAGGTACTTATGATTAGCAAGACAATAAAACCAGATCTTCTGGTAAGATACTCAAAAACTGATATATATTAGATAGTGGTTGAAGATTACATTGCAGTTTTTTCAATTAGAATTCAATGAACAGGCCAATCACAGAAAATAACAAATCATCAAATGGCAGTGACTTTTTACAACCTGTGGCTTTCTTATTGGGAAAATTAGCATTAGAAATAAAAAGTAGGGAAATCATAAGATAATAAAAATGCTTTAAATTAACAAAACCATTGCCTTATTAGAGGTATTACATACCATAGAAAATTTCAAATCAACATTAAAATTATAAGAATAACACAAATTTCATTAAAATTCCATGAAGTATTTCTTTTGCGAAAAAAACAACAAAACATTTCATTGGGAAAATATGTAGTTATTTTGGGGGAAAATGTCAGTTTTTTGGCAATGGGGAAACCACCTTTAAAAGGCAGTAAATTAACCCCCCTAAAAACCAATGAATGGAGTATGGTGACTAAACAACTCTGAACAAGTTCTAACTCTTTTCTGATACAGCCAGCAGACAGTTCTGGCCTCATGTTCTCAAAAAATACTTAAATGTAATGTCAGGCTTAAGCTCAGATATCATCTCAACTTTAAGTTTTCAGTCTAAATATGATATTTGAGCAGTGTTTTTGAAAAAAAAAAATCTCATGCAAAAATCATGCACAAGTTTGAGTCCTCGTAAACTGAATCAAGCATAACTGAGAGTGAAATATTTCAGTCATTTGGAGACTATGTCTACGTGAGACAGATACAGTGCTGCAACACTGCAGTATCATGCTGTAAAAATGCGGCATGACATCACATCCAGTCACATTATCCTGACACCTGGCCAACAAGTCCTGGAACTACACCTATATTCTGCATGCAAAGCAAGGGAGCTACATTAGTACAATTTTCTTTAACACCTTTGGCAGGGGATCAAACCCAAGGCTTCCAACTCCCAAGGTGGATGCTCTTACCGCTCTGCCAACAGAGATGACATCTGAACTCTAGTGAGAATGAATTTCAATATCTTTGAGAACACAGGGCCTGACAGTGAATGTCTTAAAGGGACTTACCTAAATACTGGAGCCAGGAACACACAGATGTCCCTGATATGTATAGGGATGTTTAACAAGTTCAGCACCCAGTGTATGGTGCCAGAGGTCACCATCAGTCCGGGGTAGACCTGTAATGATACATTATTCTTTATTTCCATCATTGCTGAATATTGAAACTTCCAAGAGTATATAATATTATGCTTACACAAAAAGTTCAACATGTATACAGAATGAAAAGAAGTATTGATGATGATGATGATGATGATGATGATGATGATTGAGCTGCTACATCAATTGCTGCTGCTACTGATGTTGATGATGATGATTTTGCCACCTGCAATATTTTTTTTATAATACTGTCTGAAAAATCTATGGAAATCCAATACTGTTCAACACAACAGGGGGTTCCTGAAATCTGAAGCACTAATATTTTTCTGAATTTGATCAACCGGACTTAAAGTCAAGGTAGTCTGTTGAATTCCTAGATATCATAGTGTTTATAGGAGTTTTTACATATGACCTTGACCTGAATAGTTGAGGTACTTTAAAAAAATCATTGGAGGGCTTCTACTTGCCATAAGGAACTATTGTACATATAGGACCAAATGGACAATTTTGAAGCTTTGAAATGGCAATGGTTGTATTAACATAGGGTTTTTGAGAGTATTACAAGACATTGTGACTTTGTGTTTTGTGTTAAATATCCCACCAACAGTATTTCAGTCATTTGGAGACGATGAGACAAATGTAGTGCTGCAACACTGCAGAATCAGGCCAGATGGCATGATACCACACCCTGTCACAATATCCTGACATCAGGCCAACCAGTCCTGGAACTACCCTTCTATGCTGTGCACCAAGCAAGGGAGATATACCAGTACAATTTTGTTATGTCGCTGACAAGTATCATACCCATTACCTCCCATGCTCAAGGTGGGTGCTCTAACTGGGAATAGTCATTGTGACCTTGACCTTTGGCCAGGGCTTGTGAAAATTGGTGAATTTGTGGCTAAGACCAAACTTCAGTGGGTTCTTCTTTTGATAATGAGCATCAACCATACCAAGTTTGAGAAAACTTAAACTATCAATGGAATCAGGTTTGGTATACAGGCAAACTGGCAGATCAACCATCTACATGTGCCTCCTCTTCTGTTGAGTTTTCTTTATTGAACAGACCTCATACTAAGTGAAAATGCACAAATCACACCCTTAACTCTTGATCTAAAACATAGCTTGCTTATCTGTAATGTTACATGCAGAGAACCACAATGAATAATCAGGCACTTCCTAGCTTCCAGATGAATCCCCCCCCCCCCCCCCCCCCCCCCCCCCCCCCCCCCCCCCCCCCCCCCCCCCCCCCCCCCCCCCCCCCCCCCCCCCCCCCCCCCCCCCCCCCCCCCCCCCCCCCCCCCCCCCCCCCCCCCCCCCCCCCCCCCCCCCCCCCCCCCCCCCCCCCCCCCCCCCCCCCCCCCCCCCCCCCCCCCCCCCCCCCCCCCCCCCCCCCCCCCCCCCCCCCCCCCCCCCCCCCCCCCCCCCCCCCCCCCCCCCCTCCCCCCCCCCCCCCCCCCCCCCCCCCCCCCCCCCCCCCCCCCCCCCCCCCCCCCCCCCCCCCCCCCCCCCCCCCCCCCCCCCCCCCCCCCCCCCCCCCCCCCCCCCCCCCCCCCCCCCCCCCCCCCCCCCCCCCCCCCCCCCCCCCCCCCCCCCCCCCCCCCCCCCCCCCCCCCCCCCCCCCCCCCCCCCCCCCCCCCCCCCCCCCCCCCCCCCCCCCCCCCCCCCCCCCCCCCCCCCCCCCCCCCCCCCCCCCCCCCCCCCCCCCCCCCCCCCCCCCCCCCCCCCCCCCCCCCCCCCCCCCCCCCCCCCCCCCCCCCCCCCCCCCCCCCCCCCCCCCCCCCCCCCCCCCCCCCCCCCCCCCCCCCCCCCCCCCCCCCCCCCCCCCCCCCCCCCCCCCCCCCCCCCTTTTTTTTTTTTTTTTTTTTTTTTTTTTTTTTTTTTTTTTTTTTTTTTTTTTTTTTTTTTTTTTTTTTTTTTTTTTTTTTTTTTTTTTTTTTTTTTTTTTTTTTTTTTTTTTTTTTTTTTTTTTTTTTTTTTTTTTTTTTTTTTTTTTTTTTTTTTTTTTTTTTTTTTTTTTTTTTTTTTTTTTTTTTTTTTTTTTTTTTTTTTTTTTTTTTTTTTTTTTTTTTTTTTTTTTTTTTTTTTTTTTTTTTTTTTTTTTTTTTTTTTTTTTTTTTTTTTTTTTTTTTTTTTTTTTTTTTTTTTTTTTTTTTTTTTTTTTTTTTTTTTTTTTTTTTTTTTTTTTTTTTTTTTTTTTTTTTTTTTTTTTTTTTTTTTTTTTTTTTTTTTTTTTTTTTTTTTTTTTTTTTTTTTTTTTTTTTTTTTTTTTTTTTTTTTTTTTTTTTTTTTTTTTTTTTTTTTTTTTTTTTTTTTTTTTTTTTTTTTTTTTTTTTTTTTTTTTTTTTTTTTTTTTTTTTTTTTTTTTTTTTTTTTTTTTTTTTTTTTTTTTTTTTTTTTTTTTTTTTTTTTTTTTTTTTTTTTTTTTTTTTTTTTTTTTTTTTTTTTTTTTTTTTTTTTTTTTTTTTTTTTTTTTTTTTTTTTTTTTTTTTTTTTTTTTTTTTTTTTTTTTTTTTTTTTTTTTTTTTTTTTTTTTTTTTTTTTTTTTTTTTTTTTTTTTTTTTTTTTTTTTTTTTTTTTTTTTTTTTTTTTTTTTTTTTTTTTTTTTTTTTTTTTTTTTTTTTTTTTTTTTTTTTTTTTTTTTTTTTTTTTTTTTTTTTTTTTTTTTTTTTTTTTTTTTTTTTTTTTTTTTTTTTTTTTTTTTTTTTTTTTTTTTTTTTTTTTTTTTTTTTTTTTTTTTTTTTTTTTTTTTTTTTTTTTTTTTTTTTTTTTTTTTTTTTTTTTTTTTTTTTTTTTTTTTTTTTTTTTTTTTTTTTTTTTTTTTTTTTTTTTTTTTTTTTTTTTTTTTTTTTTTTTTTTTTTTTTTTTTTTTTTTTTTTTTTTTTTTTTTTTTTTTTTTGAAGTTCAGTAAATAAGTATCAATCGCATCATGATTTTGTACATGAATATTCATGAGGTAAAGGGTTAAAGTAGCTCATTCACAGATGGTCACTGACTAAGAATTTGATTTTATCTATGTGTGTATTACTAATGTTACCCAGTGCAACCATCCGCGTTCGTAAAGAAAATGGATGGTTTCCCCATCTGGCATCACAGGAAATATCATCACAGTATTGATATTATTATAAGACTGATAAAACTTGTATTTAGATTCATCCACTTTTCCCGAATGCGCTAACTTAATAGAATGAACTTATGAAATCGCTACTGTGAAATGGTGAAGACAACATGTTATGGAACAAAACCATTGCCTTATTACAGGTATTACATACCATAGAAAATTTCAAATCAACATTAAAATTATAAGAATAACACAAATTTCATTAAAATACCATGAAGTATTTCTTTTGAGAAAAACAACAACATTTCATTGGGAAAATATGTAGTTATTTTGGGGGAAAATGTCAGTTTTTTGGCTATGGGGAAACCACCTTTAAAAGGTAGTAAATTAACCCCCTTGAAAACCAATGAATGGAGTATGGTGACTAAACAACTCTGAACAAGTTCTACCTAACTCTTCTCTGATACAGCCAGCAGACAGTTCTGGCCTCATGTTCTCAAAAAATACTTTAATACAATTTCAGGCTTAAGCTCAGATATCAGCTCAACTTTAAGTTTTGAGTCTAAATATGATATTTGAGCAGCGTTTTTGAAAAAAAAATCTCATGCAAAAATCATGCACAAGTTTGAGTCCTCGTAAACTGAATCAAGCATAATTGAGAGTGAAATATTTCAGTCATTTGGAGACTATTTCTACTTGAGACAGATACAGTGCTGCAACACTGCAGTATCATGCTGTAAAAATGCGGCATGATATCACACCCAGTCACATTATCCTGACACCTGTCCCACAAACCATGGAACTACACCTATATTCTGCATGCAAAGCAAGGGAGCTACATTAGTACCATTTTCTTTAACACCTTTGGTATGCCACAGCAGGGGATCAAACCCACGGCTTCCAACTCCCAAGGCGGAAGCTCTTACCGCTCTGCCAACAGAGATGATACATTTGAACTCTAGTGAGAATGAATTTCAATATCTTTCAGAACACAGGGCCTGACAGGGAATGTCTTAAAGATACTTACCTAAATACTGGAGCCAGGAACACACAGATGTCCCTGATATGTATAGGGATGTTTAACAAGTTCAGCACCCAGTGTATGGTGCCAGAGGTCACCATCAGTCCGGGATAGACCTGTAATGATACATTATTCTTTATTTCCATCATTGCTGAATATTGAAACTTCCAAGAGTATATTATGCTTACACATAAAGTTCAACATGTATACAGAATGAAAAGAAGTATTGATGATGATGATGATGATGATGATGATGATGATGATGAAGATTGAGCTGCTACATCAATTGCTGCTGCTACTGATGTTGATGATGATGATTTTGCCACCTGCAATATTTTTTTTTATATTACTGTCTGAAAAATCTATGGAAATCCAATACTGTTCAACACAACAGGGGGGTCCTGAAGTCTGAAGCACTAATATTTTTCTGAATTTGATCAACCGGACTTAAAGTCAAGGTAGTCTGTTGAATTCCTAGATATCATAGAGTTTATAGGAGTTTTTACATATGACCTTGACCTGAAAAGTTGAGGTACTTTCAAAAAATCACTGGAGGGCTTCTACTTGCCATAAGGAACTATTGTACATATAGGACCAAATGGACAATTTTGAAAGCTTTGAAATGGCATAGGCTGTATTAACATAGGGTTTTTGAGAGTATTACAAGACATTGTGACTTTGTGTTTTGGGTTAAATATCCCACCAACAGTATTTCAGTCATTTGGAGACGATGAGACAAATGTAGTGCTGCAACACTGCAGAATCAGGCCAGACATGTGGCATGATACCACACCCTGTCACAATATCCTGACATCAGGCCAACCAGTCCTGGAACTACCCTTCTATGCTGTGCATCAAGCAAGGGAGATATACCAGTACAATTTTGTTATGTCACTGCCAAGTATCATACCCATTACCTCCCATGCTCAAGGTGGGTGCTCTAACTGGGAATAGTCATTGTGACCTTGACCTTTGGCCAGGGCTTGTGAAAATTGGTGAATTTGTGGCTAAGACCAAACTTCAGTGGGTTCTTCTTTTGATAATGAGCATCAACCATACCAAGTTTGAGAAAACTTAAACTATCAATGGAATCAGGTTTGGTATACAGGCAAACTGGCAGATCAACCATCTACCATGTGCCTCCTCTTCTGTTAAGTTTTCTTTTTTAACAGACCTCATACTAAGTGAAAATGCACAAATCACACCCCTTAACTCTTGATCTAAAACATAGCTTGCTTATCTGTATGTTACATGCAGAGAACCACAATGAATAATCAGGCACTTCCTAGCTTCCAGATGAATCAACATTGTGGCAGCTAGCACTGATGCAGACTAATAAATAAGGCTAAAAAACCTTTTGGTTACCATGGCAAACAGGTGTACCAGGGAAGAAGCAATACCATAAAATACATATAGTTCTAAATGAAAAAAAAAAAAATTCCAGTACTAATGTGATATCTGACAATGTCATAGCAGGTGCAACAAAAGACCAACAATAAAGATTATTATATTTCATAGATTAGATTTTTACCCTTAGACATTATACAAATTGGGTATTTGTGCAATTTAATCAGGGTTTATTTTTCAGACAAATGTAATTTGGGTATTATGTATATTTTGTATACAACTGCCAACATTTTAAATGAGTCTTTTATTACCCCATGACAGTGAAAACTATTTTTCTTTGCTAAAATTAATTGGGTAAATACTGAAACTGTAAAATCATTAATTTCATGGGTACATTTATTTGTGGATCTATGTTCTAGAAAACGTGAGGTCTATATCAGAGACAAGTTTTTGTAGGGATTAATATTCGTGGATAAAACCCTCCATGAAACCGACGAAAATAAGTGTCGAATGAAAATTAATGATTTCACAATACTCATATACCCTGCTTATCTGTTACTCTGCAAAAGACCTTCTCAGATTTTTGCTATGAAAAATTTCTATCATAATACATGTGAAATTCACACTTGTGTATAATGAAAGCTTGAATCAAATTCCTCTTGTAGTGTAAGAGGAGTTGCAATTATGAGGATCTGCTAATGGACAGACAGATGGACAACTGAAGGTAAAACAGAAAATGGATCTCTGATATCAAGGAATTAAAATTACTGCATAGTTCTTTTAAGACCATTTACTTTTCCTAAAATGCTAAGAATAACAAAGGTGTAAAAACAGGGTTTTATTCAGGTGGAAGATATCCATGTATATCAATGGGTGTGCTCTTATTTTCTACAGAATACTACAAAAATAAAACCTTTAAGTGGAACTCTAAAAGTTTACCTGTGTAAAGTATATGGTAAGCATAAGAAACTTTGATTTAATGAAGTAGGTAATTTACCTAAAGGCATGTGTTAATTTCTATGTCTGTCACTTGACCCCTTAACTCTTAAAATGCTGTGGGCACTTGTGACTGCCTAATTTGCAACCAGTGCAGATCAAGATCAGCCTGCACATCTGTGCAGTCTAATCATGGTCTGCATTGTTCGCTATTCAGTCAAAAAAATTTCAACAAACAACCCCATCAACAACTAATGGTTCAATCCAAAATGAAGAAAGGACAAGTCCAATTACAAAATTCAGCATGGTAAGGGTGGCAAGAATATATAGACAATTCAAATTACCTCACCAACACATGATGACATCACTCCATGATTTAAATGTTCATGCATAGGTGACCCTGTCTTTTCTAGATTTCTCCCTGGCCTTTACTTACAGCTGTTTGTTTTGCAATATTGCGAGGTAATATATCATTAAATACATGTAGCTTTATTATCAAGATGTGACTTCATGAAATGTAAAAGCAGGAGTAAATTTTCTCTAATTTGTGTGCGGTTATTTTCTTCTTTTAATGAGGTGAGGGAAAACAGTAGTGGTTATTACACATGTAATTATGAGAGCCTTAATTCTCTATCACAAATAGACAAGTTTTGACAAACTGACAAACAGAGCAAACCCAGATCAGACAGCTCCTTCTGTCAAACAAATGTCTGATCAGATCCATACAATACTGTAGTTCATATACCATCTGCATGGCATAGAAAATCCCATTATAACATATGTATATCTTAAAAAAAAAATCAAGTGATTAATTATTATTTATTAAGTCATGTATTCCTGGGCTGAACCAAAGGGTTAAAACAAAAAGGTAAAATCTTAACAATCTTAACCTTTCCCTCATATAGACTCATTTTGATGTACTCAACTGGTACCACATAAAGCCTGATCTGCAGAAAACCACAGTAAACCTTACCAAACTTTAATTATAAAGTCCTCATTTCCAGACCACTGAGGAGCAGCGAACAGCATAAAACCTGATCAGCCTGTGAGTTACTCGCAGGCTGATCTGGTTTTATGTTGTACGCATAGGTCTTTTCATGGTTAAAGTAAACTGATTCAGGACTAAAATACTGCATGACTCTATCTGAAAAACTGAAATTATCAGTATACAATGTCACTGTGCCTATAGATAATATGAAAGAATTCAAACTCCAATAAATATGAAATGGGTTTGAAACACTAACCTGCTGTGACAATGTCATAATGGAGGAAGTTACAACTTACAAACCACTTCCTCTTATAGGATGAAAGCAGGATGTGCACTATCTTTGACAGGACTTACCTGTGGGCAGTATTTAAGTTTCAATCGAGGAACTTTCATGGCTAAACATGTTTGTGGGCAGGTTTAAATATGACAGTTGTAAAGGCAAACATCTGGAGGAAACAAATCTTTGCCAACATGTTTTGTAGAGAAGTCGATTTCTCACCACGGAGAATTTATCTACCTACAGAAGCTTCATTCATAAATATCTCGCTAACAAGAAAAACAGTTTTGCAAGTGTTGACCCAGGCAAGCAAAACTATTTAAGTGACCTTGACCCTATTGAGCTGAAAGTCAATCCCAATCTTCCTCTTCCCATAAGATATATATATATATATTTAGACGGTAAATCAAGTCTGGCAGAATAAAATTTAGAAATAATAATTACTTGTTTGTTATTAAAGTTTACAGCATATAATTACAATTGGTAAAAATGAACAAGTTTATTTCATCGTGGATTTGAATTTTGGCAAATTATTTTCCTCATATTTACAGATATTAAATGCATTTTACAGCTTATTGTGTTAACAGAATGAAAGAAAATCATGCAAGGAGAGGCTTCAAAGTACCTTAAAATTCCGGCCCGGATCGCTACCTGAGTACCATTGCTACAACTGATTACAAGGTTTTTAAACAGACAAGAATTCTGATATAACTCAATCTTAAACATTTTAGCCCTGACAATACTACACACCAAATATATAAGCACTGGGCCTTATGGTTTCAGAGGAGAAACTTAGTGCGGGGTCATTTATCTCCAAAGGGCCACCATTTTGAAAATCTTGATAATGAACCATTAGATGATGCTACTTACCAAATATCTAAGCTCTAGGCCTAATGGATTCATAGAAGAAGATTTTTAAAGATTTTCCTATATAACTCTATGTTAAACAAGTGACCCCTGGTGCGGGGGCATTTATCACCATAGGGTCATGATTTGTACAATCTTGGTAATAAACCATAAGATGATGCTTCATACCAAATATCTAATTTCTAGGCCTTATGGATTCATAGAAGAAGATTTTTAAAGATTTTCCTATATAACTCTATGTAAAACAAGTGACCTCTGGTGCGGGGTCATTTATCACCATAGGGCTATGATTTGTACAATCTTGGTAATGAACCATAAGATGATGCTACATACCAAATATCTAAGCTCTAGGCCTAATGGATTCATAGAAGAAGATTTTTAAAGATTTACCTATATAACTCTATGTAAAACAAGTGACCCCTGGTGCGGGGTCATTTATCATCGTAGGGCTATGATTTGTACAATCTTGGTAATGGCCCATAAGATGATGCTACATACCAAATATCTAAGCTCTAGGCCTAATGGATTCATAGAAGAAGATTTTTAAAGTTTCTATATAACTCTATGTAAAACAAGTGACCCTGGTGCGGGGTCATTTATCACTAGGGCATGATTTGTACAATCTTGGTAATGAACCATAAGATGATGCTTCATACCAAATATCTAATCTCTAGGCCTTATGGATTCATAGAAGAAGATTTTTAAACATTTTCCTATTTAACTCTATATAAAACAAGTGACCCCTGGTGCCGGGGCATTTATCACCGTAGGGCTATGATTTGTACAATCTTGGTAATGAACCATAAGATGATGCTACATACCAAATATCTAATCTCTAGGCCTTATGGATTCATAGAAGAAGATTTTTAAAGCTTTTCCTATATAACTCTATGTAAAACAAGTGACCCCTATTGCGGGGGCATTTATCACCGTTTGGCTATGATTTGAACAATCTTGGTAATGAACCATAAGATGATGCTACATACCAAATATCTAAGCTCTAGGCCTAATGGATTCATAGAAGAAGATTTTTAAAGTTTTTCCTATATAACTCTATGTAAAACAAGTGACCCATGGTGCGGGGTCATTTATCACCATAGGGTCATGATTTGTACAATCTTGGTAATGAACCATAAGATGATGCTTCATACCAAATATCTAATCTCTAGGCCTTATGGATTCATAGAAGAAGATTTTTAAACATTTTCCTATATAACTCTATGTAAAACAAGTGACCCCTGGTGCGGGGGCATTTATCACCGTAGGGCTATGATTTGAACAATCTTGGTAATGAACCATTAGATGATGCTACATACGAAATATCTAAGCTCTAGGCCTAATGGATTCATAGAAGAAGATTTTTAAAGATTTTCCTATATAACTCTATGTAAAACAAGTGACCCCTGGTGCGGGGTCATTTATCACCGTAGGGCTATGATTTGTACAATCTTGGTAATGGCCCATAAGATGATGCTACATACCAAATATCTAAGCTCTAGGCCTTGCAGTTTTGCAGAAGAAGATTTTCAAAGTTTGCATTTTAAAAATCTATTTTTAGCTCCTGTGACCTACTTTTTTAACCAATCTGAATAATTTGTACAACTTTGATAGAGGGCATTATAAGGATGATTCCTGTGAAGTTTGGTCAAAATCCCTTCAGCGGTTCATGAGGAGATGTTGTTTAAAGCAAATTGTTGACGACGGACGCACGCACGCACGGACGACGGACGACGGACAAAAGGCGATCACAATAGCTCACCATGAGCACGTTGTGCTCAGGTGAGCTAAAAAACAAGAGGGCCATGATGGCCCTGAATCGCTCACCTGAGTACCATTGCTTCAACTGATGTCAAGGTTTTTAAACAGACAAGGATTCTGATATAACTTAATCTAAAACATTTTACCCCTGACAATACTACACACCAAATATCTAAGCAATGGGCTATATGGTTTCAGAGAAGACTTGGGCGCAGGGTCATTTATCACCGTAGGGCCAAGACTTTGAAAATCTTTGTAATGAACCATTAGATGCTACTACATACCAAAAATCTTAGCTCTAGGCCTTATTGATTATTATTATTATACCACATTTATATAGCACTCTTTTCATAGCAATGTACGTTCAAAAGTGCTTCATAGAAGATTTTTTTAAGATTTTCCTATTTAACTCTTTACCATAGGGCTATGATTTGTACAATCTTGGTAGTGGCCCATAAGATGATGCTTCATACCAAATATCTAAGCTCTAGGCCTTATGGATACATAGAAGAAGATTTTTTAAGATTTTCCTATATAACTCTATGTAAAACAAGTGACCCCTGGTGCGGGGTCATTTATCACCATAGGGCTATGATTTGTACAATCTTGGTAGTGGCCCATAAGATGATGCTCATACCAAATATCTAAGCTCTAGGCCTTATGGATTCATGGAAGAAGATTTTTTAAGATTTTCCTATATAACTCTATGTAAAACAAGTGACCCCTGGTGCGGGGGTCATTTATCACCATAGGGCTATGATTTGTACAATCTTGGTAGTGGCCCATAAGATGATGCTACATACCAAAAATCAAAAGGTTAGGCCTTGTGGTTTCGGAGAAGAAGATTTTTTTTAGCAACCCCGGGGGGTTTTGACCCCAGGGTCATAATTTGTACAACCTGGTAGAAACCAAAAAAAAAGGCTAGGCCTTGTGGTTTCAGAGAAGAAGATTTTTTAAATTTTCATTTTTAAAATCTATTTTTAGCTCCTGTGACCTAATTATGCGATGGACCAGAACCATTTATACAACTTTAGTAGAGCTTCATCCAAGGAACATTCCTGCAAAATATTTTTCAAATTGGCCAAGCCGTTTAGGAGGAGATGTTGTTTGAAGCAATTGTTGACGCCGGACGCACGGACGCACGCACGGACGACGGACAAAAGGCGATCAGAAAAGCTCACCTTGAGCACGTTGTGCTCATGTGAGCTAAAAATCTGCCCCTGGTCCCCCTAACAGGTCATAGCCCTGGACCCACAAGGGGCCTAGGCGGCTCCCTTGACCCCTGGCCTAATCTATTACTTTTCAAATACATTAGCTTACTCTGACACATTTTGACAAGCCTACTACCTACAAAGTATGAAAACTGTATCTCTATTCTAACAACATGAGATATTCAACAGAAACAAAATGTTTGACACCCACCCATTCTAATGACCAGGATTTTCGTTGAAAACCTGGTTAAAAATCCTGGACAGACCCCCACCTTTCCACCTACACAAAAATAGTAATGGCATAAAATCAAGGATTCCAGTTTTTTGAGCTTGTTAGGTTTCATGTTATAAATACTAAACATAAAATAAAGTTCTGTATTCTACAAACTAGAACTATTCTCCTCCAGGCAACACTGGGCATTAAATAGTTGATCGACAAACCTGGAAAAGTTGTCAAATACTTACAGTGCCTCCAACAATCCTACCCAGGGGGTACCAGGCTCTATCATCAAACCAGTTAAGGAAGTTGTAGAACCCATGGTTGACCATATAATGGGTAGATCTGTAGTTGAACCTGCAGAATACAGGAAACACACTCTGTTAGGCGATAGGGAATCAGCAACCTCACAAAAGTCTCTATATATAGTTCCCACATCAATGAACATCCCTACTTTTGGCGGCCATTTTGATTGGGTAATTCAGGGGATTTTTATATGAATTACATATATGTAGGAGCAAAACTTTCCTTTTCTAATATTTTCATTATTTCTGCTCCAGAAATCAAAATGTAAACACCATTAAAAAGCTCTTGAAAGTCATATGTTTAGGATAAAATTATTCTAATATGTATATATGCAAAAGAGAAAAAAAAAAGTATGGGTTTTCCTTCAACAGTGTAACTAACTTTTTTTGGTTATTAAGTTTTTACCTTTAAATTCATTAAAATATAATTTTTCAAATTTATAATGATTAATTAAAACTGTTCAATATGACAATGCTTTCAGTAGACTGAGTGAAAAATAAAAGCACAGTGATGATTTAAAAACAGCAAATATTCTCAGATTTCAACCTGCAGTAACTTAAGTTAACCCTATCAAAATGGCTGCAAGAAAGTGCTCTTTCAGTGCCTATGACTATGTCATCACATGGGAACTATGTATACCATAGAAAAGAGAAGGATGAAGTGAATACCACCGGAGTAACAAACACGTTTAACCCTTTCCCTCATATAGACTCATTTTGACGCACTCAATAGGAACCACATAAAGCCTGATCTGCAGAAAACCACAGTTAAACCTTACCAAATTTAATTATAAAGTCCTCATTTCAAGACCACTGAGGAGCAGCGAACAGCATAAAACCTGATCAGCCTGCGAGTTACTCGCAGGCTGATCTGGTTTTGTGCTGTTCGCATAGGTCTTTTCATGGTTTCCTCTATGAGGGAAAGGGTTAAGGATGTAGTAGTGCTTAGGCTGTTTTTGAGAAATATTTTGGTTGTCTTAAAACTTCTCATGCTGAAAGATCATTTAATATCAATAACTAAAATGAAAAAAAAAATTGGGGTCACTGTGGATTTTTTTGAGATATACACATTTTTATAAAACTACCATAAAAACAAAATATGTTGGTTATTTGAACCACTAAAATGGGGGTATACTTACTTATTAATGACTGAAATAAGTAAAATAAAACAAATGAAGTGAATACATATTTAACAACTTTACACATTGTTTAAAATTAAAAATTATTTAAGTTATCATATAGTAATCATCACCTTTGAAAATTCATCTTCATGGTTAAAGCAGTATGTATCTATTGGAACAGTCAACCACAGTGTTTTCAGTATATGGGTGGTATAACAAAATTTTGATTTTTTCATTGAAAAATTATTTATCTTAACATGTTTTTGAAATATGATTTAGAAAATGATGATATCCAAAAATTAAAGCAAAGATATTGAAAGGTCAACGTGGAATTTTTTTTACTATATTGTGAAAAAAGCATTGTTTTTATTTACAAATCCATCTTCATATCAAAATGTCAGGTCAATACATCATACTTGACAAATCAGAAGGTGTATTTGATGTTTAGTAAATAACATTTCTAGGGGTAACTGCAACTGTGCACTACACAAAAAAAAAACAGTCTGAAAATGTTTAAATTACCATTTATCTTCTATTTTGACAGACGCAAATTGTCCGTTACCCCACCCACTATTTTTTCTATGTGGAACAAATGTTATGAAGATGGCTAGTAAATACTAACATTGTCAACAATAAATTAATAACAACATTAATATAATTTTTAAAGGGTGTAAACATTAAATGCTAATATTACCCTTAACTTTCAATACATGACATATTGTAGTTAGTATCCATAATTATAGAGTTATTGAGTAAAGTCGTTTTTAGGCTGGCAGTGAAGCCAGTCTTGTGCAGCTTGTAATCAAAAACAGGCATAATTTGCATAATTAATGCTGCCGATTTATTTTATCACTCTGCACAACAACAGATTGAATGTACTACTGCCGTCAGTCTCTCAGTGCTTTGATTACTTCAATTGAGTAACCAGCATAATAATTATAATAGTGTCTTAAATACAGCTTTAACAAAGAGAGTGAGCAGGCAATATATACATGTACTAGTTTTCTAAAATCACAGTGTCACTCAACTTCTAAAATCTTAAGTATATGTCACATCTCATCAGATACAAGCAGTAGCACTGGATTATCTGCTAGATACAAAAGATAATAGATTGAGCTTATTGAGTTTCTCAGATTTTAACTGATTTTTGTTACCAATCAATTTGAAAATAATTGGATATAAAAACTATTTATTAATTTCAAATGATAATTATGAAAATATGAAGCCTATATGATTCTGTTCCACTGATCGCCTTGGCTCACTTTCCCACAGGAATTTTAAAGTTCTCCATCTGATTATTCCATAATCACAGGATATTATTACAGATGACAGCAAGTGAAAATGTGAGAATCAATTCATCATAAGAATCACATCAGACATTTATAAATTTTGTTAAAATTAGTCTTTAAATTAGTCTTTAAACATTAATCATATTTGCCAATAGCTTCATTTTCTTTGTTAAATTTAAAAATTGCTACTTTGGAATTATCAAAGCTGACCAATATAAACAGGCACAGGTTTGCTTTTTATTCCTTTAAGAGAAGTCATCTGATCAGGGTCTCCTCTGTTTGCTCCTACAATGTTGTAGCTCAGATTCTAAATGGGCTGCACGGCAAAGGAAAATCCAATGTTTCATATAATACCGTTAATTGAATAAATAATTTGTTCACAGTAAATTAACATTCATAACTCATAGATTTGGACATGAATATTCATTAGCCATATTCATTAGCTAAAGGGTTATTATGTACACTGTCAAACAAATAGAGATCACTTTGACCACTGGTAATGGCTGCACATAATTTCTGCCTTCCTAGAGTGACTACATAACCTTGAAACAAACAATCAATTAAAAGGATTGCAGATAGCAATTACTCTGAAGCACATACGTTCTTAACAATGCATGCAGTCAGGAATAAATTGTCTATAATGATTAATCAATTAAATGCAGTCAAGGTTCTTATGTGCATTCTGACTTTAGAATAATGGTTATGAGTTTAATAAATTGAAATATTTCTGGTGTTACATTTTGGACTAACTACACTGAAGCTGACAATGCACTTGCAGAATCTTGTTAAAATTCATGATGTATGGGCTTCAGAGTTATTGAATAGAATATGATTAATTATGCATGACATCAATTTCAGTGAAATTACTTGTAGTCTTTAGTTTGATTATTATAAGGTGTTAATATCTGAATTCTAAGCAGCTAGTTTACACTTCTGTTGGAGAAAGAAGCAAATGTTTTTAGTAAGACTGAAACAATTCCTAATAAACAGTGCTCAAAATTTGAATTTGCCTAGTAATGTCCATGGGACCAATTTTCATTCAGACGCATACATTTTTAAAGCTTTAATAGTCATTTGAATAATGACTTTTATCAGGCTCAACTTTCCTCATTTTCATATTTCCAAAATAAAATCATAATTATGTTTGTTTGTTGGGTTTAACGTCCCACCAACAGTATTTTAGTCATTTGGAGACGATATCTACTTGAGACAGATATAGTGCTGCCACACTTCAGTATAATGCGGTAGACATTTGGCATGATACCACACCCAGTCACATTATCCTGACAACGGGACAACCAGTCCTGCAACTACCCTTATATGCTGAGCACCAAGCAAGGGAACTAGAACAGTACTATTTTTACATCTTTGGTTTGTCGCGGCCGGGGATCAAACCCACGACCTCCCGCTCCCAAGGTAGACACTCTAACCACTCGGCCACAGGGGACAGAAATAATTATGTAAAATATAGAGTAATCAAATGCCATTATATTGTGTTTCATTGGACTCAAGGTTATTTGCTATGTTCCATGTGTCCACTAAATGAGAAATAGGCTGTTACATACATGTAATATATATATATATATATATATATACATATACAGTAGAACCTCGTTAAATCGAAGTCCTTGGGACCAAGCTGAAAACTTCGAAATAACAATTATTTGGATTAAAATTCCGATGGAAACTTCAGTTTGTGAGCGTGCATGTCTGCGTTTTCATTACCGGTGCATATTGTGGAAATCGTTATGCCATGAAAATCACCTATTAGGTGTGCATATATACTATATGCAAGTTATGAAAAGTAATAAAAATATATCATGATCTACTTAGATGCTTCTGATGAACATAATCATTCTACCATGTCAAGCAATGATACATATTTTTACCATTGATCTGCAGCTTCAGGCAGCGTCGCATGCCGGTGACGAACGCGATGATATGGAATGTACTAAAGATCTGACACCTGGGTTTATCTGCTGGCACATGCATCAGGGCCTTTTTTCCAATTTTGGGGAAAGCGGCCTAGCCCTTTTTATGGGGAAAATAGCAAGCCACTTGTTTACAACTTATTAAGGGATTTTTTTTTACCATATTCATAAATATAAGCATAAACTGGTCTTGGCACAGCAAGACATACTAGAAACTAAATATAAAGACTAATCAAATATTTTGTTTAAGAATCAATAGAGTTAAACTGAGTTAAATTGGCATCATAATATTGTTCTCTAGGTTTCTCAATGATCAGCTACCTCCTTCATGGGGAATTTTATTTAAGAGTGGGGAATTTGAGGACTATTTTTGGGGAAAAAAGGTGGTTATTTGGCTTGGGGAAGCAGCCCTTTACCGGCTACAGTTAAGAAGGGTAAAAAGGCCCTGTGCATATATTATGCAACCTGTCAGACATCGATTAGCAATAATCAACATTTCCGGTGGGACACACGTTGTCAAACCCAATCTCGAAAAGGTGTGCAAAACTTGCCTGAGCCATCACTCCAGGTGCCTCCACAAAATAAACTTGGTTACTGACCTGGATATGGCTGATAATATGGACGATAATTAATTTACGAAAATTTATGAAATGTGACTTCAAAATAAAAATTGAAAAATGTACATGAATTGCGACCTCGGAACCGGGATTTTTACTTCGAAATAGCTAAAAAATCGAAATAGCGCAATTCGGATTCTACATTTTATTTTCAATTAAAATAAGAAGGGAAGAAATCGGAACCGAAAATAAACATAGAAATGGCGAGGAATTCGGTTTAGAGAGTGAGAGATTTTCCTTGAATTGAGAATGGTCTGGTACCCCTTTTGTTGTGAAAATTAGCATGGTCTTTAATCAAAATTGTAAAAAAAAGTAGTGTTGTTTCTGCTGATAGTATAAGGAAAAATATGGGCTATGACAGAATACCTTGCAATTTTTCTGCAAAATGCAAAATGATAGGAAATGGTTTATGTTTCTAAAAAACTGAGATATTGTGGAAGAGAAGCACGTTTGAAATTAATTCAGCTGAGTAGGAAGGATTTAAACCATGCCTCAGTCAAAAATACACTTTTGAATTGTGAATCATTTTGGGGCCCTTCTAAATTGTGAATGGGTCCTTTATCATTATGGTACAAGTTATAGAAGGAAAAAAATCAACGATATATCTGGTAATTCTTTTATCTCCATTAATAAAAAGAAATAAAAATGAATATGTATATCAAGCTATTTTTCTAGCTTTTACTGAAGCCGGAAGGTTATATAATATTACCCCTGTCCCACATACTGCTTTATCAGTCATGTACGACTGAACCTTTAATTAATAAACTTCATTGTATCATAACGTGAATATTATAACTAAGCCCTGACAGGAAGGAACACTTTAAATGTGTTTGCTGTGCATGAAATGATAAATGATGTTTGTTTGTTTGTTGGGTATAACGTTCCACTGACAGTATTTCAGTCATTTGGAGATGATGTCTACTTGAGAAAGATAAAGTGCTGCCACACTGCAGGATCATGCCGTAGACATATGGCATGATACCACACCCAGTCACATTATTCTGACAATGGGCCAACCAGTCCTGCAACTAACCCTGTAACAGTACCATTTTATGACTTTAATATTTCGTGGCCGGGGATTGAACCCACGACTTCCAGCACCCGAGGCAGATGCTCTAACCACTTGACCATCGGGTACAGTAAAATGATTAATGAACAAAAACTGAAAACAAATACAAGAAGTTAGAATTGAAGACATATTTAAGTTAACTCATAATTCATTTTTGCTTGTGTTAGCAGTTGACAGAAATAAACCTGAAAACACAGGGAAATGCTTTGAAATATATCTACATGAATTCCATACAGGTCTCCTCATCCAATGCTTGGAAAATATGGAGAATTCATTTCTCCCTCACTTTGAAATAGGAAGAAGTAGGGAAAAATCGGGCTTGAAAAAAATTTGTTCTTATTAAACAATACATGCTATGCTGGTCCTACATTAACATCAGAAGAAGAAAAATCTATACATTGTGAGAGTACTGACATTTAGACCTTTTTTATATTTTCAATCATAAATCTTAACACTATCAGATAGTTTTCATTCCAAATTTATGTGTAACCAGGTGATAGAAATGTGTAGCCAGATTGAGACTCTTACCCAGGACCTTTGTTTACAGTGTTATGCCCTACCAACTGTGCTACCAACCACTTATACAAATTTCCCACCAATGAGAATAACCTGGGATTTACAGGACACAATTTTCTGCATACTACATCAGTGACTTGGAAACCTGTGCGCCATGCGCCATAGTCCCATTAAAATTGAAAATGTCCCATTGTTTTCACATTCCCATGCGCCATTTGTCTCTTTTGCTTCGAACCCAATTGAGTATAAAATGCATTGAATCATACTAGTCCGTCTTGCTTTTTTTTTCTCGTATCGAAATACATTAATGATTAAGTACGAATCGCATTTTTTCCGAGTAAGCGGTATATTCACAGGCGCTTATTAAGGTAAGATATCATATGGGCAACTGAACTGGACGCTTATTAAACCATAAAGAATGACGCAATTGGAATACTCAGTTAATATCTCGGAAAAGCTTGTCAGAGATATTACATTCAATTTCGTATCAATAGACGCATTGAATATTATCTGAAAAGAACAAGAATGCCTCCCAAAATAAAAATTAAAAGGTCCGAACGACAAAGGTCATTTCATCGTTTTTGGGCTTACAATCCAGAAATAAAATGAAAACTGTAAATGATAATAATGAAATGGCGTCAAGTGCTGATTTATTGCAGTCTCCCTCTAATGGAAGTTACGAACCCTGCTTCATTCCCCCCTCGATAAGTTTCGACTGATTCATTGATACAATCTTCCCCTCGCCCTCAAGATACCTCGATACCTACCAGTAACACCATGCAAATATAAGTCTAGAAAAATACGACAAAGTGGAACTAAGATTAAGGAGCTGAACTTTTAGTTTAAAACTTTTAATCAGGCCTATGTTTTATTTAAACAGCTTTATTTTATAGTTGCTTCAGCTAATTGAAGATACTGTTCTGTATAAACAAGGATATGTGAAAAAATCTTATTTACCTAATGTTAGTACATATGTTCTGAAACAAAAAAAAATGATGTTTAACAGTTTTATTTTTAACCCTCTAAAATTTGTCACATCAATAATTCAAAATGTCCCATTAGATTTGAAAATGTCCCATTGATTTTAGCAAATGATGGGCCATAGTCCCATTGAAAAAAATTCTTTCCAAGTCACTGCTACATGCACAAAAAATGGTCTGGATGAAAGGTTTTCGGGATTTTTTTTTATTTTCTTATCAAAAGAATACATTAGTATACAGTGTTTATAAGTATAAGGTATAAAATAAGCCATAAAAAGTTGAAATAATAGTGGGCCAAAATTGGCAATTATGTGTACAAGGGAAAACCCTGATGATTTAAAACCATGTATTATAGGCCGTTACATGCATACTCCAATGCATACTGGAATTTGTCCTAGAATTTGTAGGCATCAGAGAATAAATTAATGTTCTTTACAAACCCATGGGCTGTATATACTTGTTTACAATGCCCAATGCTGGCACCAAATGTCACAGCCTAATTCAGATGATAAACATCAAAGACTAAAACGACAGACCTGACACTTACACAAGTTACAGGGCTGTGCTCTACAAACTGATACTCAAATTTTAGGAGAAGGACTCCCAATTTTCCATCGCAGCTGCTGATAAATAAATATCAGGGCTCGAATGTAGCACTCTTTAAACTTGCAAAATGCTAGTGAGGAGTGAATTTTGCAAGTTCATTTTGTAGCTGCTTGCATCTTTTTGCAAGTGCGAACTTTTAAATCCAATCAAGATAAGCATCATGTTAAGTAAAATCTGTTGCACGGAGCCATAATTTAAACCTATGCGTACCTGCTTGACTGACACCCAATGTTTTCGTATAGTAGTCATTACCCGATAACTACATATGGTGCAGTCTGACTGTTTACATTCTTCATTTTATGCAGACAATTTGTAAAAAACAAAATGTCATAGTGTTAAACACAACACGTTTTTTTACCTCTTTAGTAAGTAAAAAGAATAAAAGTAATAACAAATTACCAGACATTATTGATATTTTTACAATATTTGTACTATTTTTATAAAGTATTTGTTAATTATTTAACTCAGGTGTCTCGCACTTAGCAGAAAATGATTTGTCAGTTTGCCATCTTAAAATATATACCATTCATGAAATTGCAAGTAAATGATAAATTTTGCGTGTTGAAATTTGCGAGTGGCAAGAAAAATTAAATTCGAGCCCTGGACTCAATATTTGTCAAATCTTTGTCAAGGTGGACAGTTTCACTTTACGACGTATGCAATGTTTTTTGCTGATTTGCATGCGCCGCAGGCAACACTAATGCTTACATGACCCACCATCATACACATTTGCAGCGCACCTGCATGAGCAGAAAACATTGGGTACCAGTAAAATGAATTCAAGCCAACTTTGGGACACCATTTAGAACCCTGATAAGTAATACCAACAGCCCAATACACATACTTAAAAATAACTTTAGCTTCTATTGCATTTATGAGAGTTTGCACTGCTAACACACAAGTTGGTGGGTGTATTGAAGAATATGTCATACTGTGACCAATAATGTCACCTGGGCTATAAAGATACAGTTTAGTATAAATGCACTTAATAACTTACATCAACACATGTCACACTCGTGCGAATAAGTTGCATAAATCTATACATAAGCCTGCAGTATGTGACAGTGTGTGTTGCATCCGTACAACTTCCTGTCAGGTCATGGAGTTTGAAGGCAATATTTTCTACATTGCAGAGAAGAAAAAATTACCCAATTTTGAATACTGTTACCTCACCGAATCCTCAATATGTGTGCATTATTGTGCATTTCATGTCTATTTCATAATCCATCTTTACGAAACGATTTTCAAAGTGACTTAACAATTATCATTTTCAAGCATTGAAACAAACAGATGACGTTAACACAACTTACCACGGATCAAATTCGTGGATGATGCTTTCAAAACGAATAACTGCGAACAACCTTGAACTAAATCCCACCAGCCATGCTAGGGCTAAAATTGCAAACGACAATAAGCTTTTCCATCCCCCTGGATTAAACATGGACGTCCGGATGTCTGTTTTCATACCGGTGTCGGCCATTATTTCGGCGTAAACCACGTTTTGATCGATGAACCAATCACACTGCGCCACAGCGTCGAAATCGGAATAGCTCGATTTTTTTCGCAATGGGTTCACACTGGCATAAAAGGTCTCACACTGTCAAAACGTAACTGGTCAAAACGTACTTAACTTTTTTTTTTACAGAGAAGTAAATATCTATCTTCGTGGACAAAATGTACCAAAGTATTTTTTTTTTGTATCCAATCAATGAGACTAAGCATTAAGTAATATACTAATTTCATAATCATTTCATTTCAAAATTAAATTCCATGTCGGTATAAACTATATATTATTATCTATATTCAAGTACTTGTAAACAGTTTTACAATTTCCCTTTTAAGTTTGAAAATTAATTTTTTTTTATCTATATAAGTTTTAACAAATATAAGACCCTAGGTAGAATTGCATAATTTAAAAAAGAAAATAAGAATCATTATGGGTAAATTCTAAATAAATGGCTCTTAATTTTGAGAGAAATATATATTTAAGACAGGATAATCCATACAAATTCGCAACTTGTTTCCAATGGGGTCCTTATATTAATGAATCAAATTCAAAACAATATCAATTGGCTGTAGTTTAAATTCGGTATTTCTTGATTTAAATAATGCTTAAAAAAAACACTCTTACATGTTTTCGTACTTATTTGTTGATATCAGTTACAGAGAGTTTATCAAAAAATTACAAAGACTAAAAATTAAAAAAAAAAAAATAATAATAATAATAATAATAATAACAAGAGGGCCAAGATGGCCCTAGATCGCTCACCTGAGAAACGTATCATTCATTGCCTGTACAAAACAGATTGCTTTAGAATTAAGATGATGAGGTGAAACAATGTTCAGGAATTTTCTGACCCCATCCACAAAAGATATCATCATGACAAACATTCTGCCAAAGTTTGAGGATGATTGGACCAAAAATATTGCCCTCAGAGTATAAACAAGATTTTTCTAAGATTTGACCTACTGACCTACATTTCTATCCAGCCCCACCCATTTTCAAATCCACAAAAGATATCATCATGACAAACATTCTGCCAAAGTTTGAGGATGATTGGACCAAAAATATTGCCCTCAGAGTATAAACAAGATTTTTCTAAGATTTGACCTATGACCTACTTTCTCCGCCCCCCATTTTCAAGGTTCAGATATTATCAAGACAAACTTCTGACCAAGTTTGAGGAAGATTGGATCAAAATTGTGGCCTCAAGTGTGTAAACATCAAAATTGTTGACGGACGACAATATTTTTCTAAGATTTGACCTACTGACCTACTTTTTGATCCAACCTGACCCATTTTCGAAAGGGTTTAAGATATCATCAAGACAAATATTCTGACCAAGTTTGAGGAAGATTGGATCAAAATTGTGGCCTCTAGTGTGTAAACATCAAATTGTTGACGGACGACGGCAGACGGACAATCAAGTATCCCAAAAGCTCACCCTGAGCTAAGCTCAGGTGAGCTAATAAAAAGCATTAGTTGAAGATGAAGTCTGAAATTTCATCGACATAGTCGATTTAACTGTATCACTTCATGCTCATGCAATGCAGTACGCTAACGAATACATATATAATTCCCATGTGATGTCATAGGCACTGATATGACACTTTTTGACAACCATCTTTAGAGGCTTAAGTTAATGTAGGCCAAAATTTGAGAATACTTGTTGTTTTTAAATCACCACTGTGTTTTTATTTCTTAATCTGTCTTACTGAAATTTATGTCAAATTGAACAGCTTTAGTTACTTTGCGTTTATTTTTTGTCCTCTTATATACATATTATAAATATTTTATCCTTAAAATATGAATTTCAAGACCTTTTTAATGGTGTATACATTTTGACTTTTGGAGCAGATATAATAAAATTATAGGAAAATGAAATTTTTGCTTAATTTTTGTAATTCATATAAAAATCCATTGAATTTGCATTTAAAGGATGGTCGCCAAGAGTAGGGATATTCACTGATGTTGGAACTATGTTTACGGATGGAATATTTTCCGTACGCGTCATACCCATATAACCGTTTATAATTTGTTATGGTTTGTTTTGGCGTTTTTCCTTTTTAATAATTATTTATTTCTGGAAACACCCATTTTAAGCGTTAACAAAATATCCGCGCCATTTATGAAGAAAGAAAAAAAAAAGCAACTCATTTTACATACATAAAAAGGTACTCGTGCATTTTCTCATTAGATAATCCAATGAATGTAAATTACGAGTCCCTGGTACCGAGAAAAGTCTACGTACGTCGCTTGATATTCGGATCTTAAGGACGCGTAAGTTACTTTACCTTTAAAGGTTACTTTAATATGTAAGCGGATTGTATAGAACTAATTAATTTGCTCATGCGTAACAATATTCTATTCTTATATGTACTTGTGTAATTCCTGCTCTACGTAACTGAATCTGGCTTTACTATGTGTTCAAAGTCTTAGGTATGTGGTTCGAGTCCCGGTTAGACTGCACATTTTTCTCACCCTGTGACATGGAGAAAATATTTCTGATTTGTAGGATATTTGCATCAAATGCATTTAGACATTGAACAGGACAGTAGACATGCTCGTTGCAGATTATGGCTTGCAATTTATGAAATTATGTTACAGGTTAAAAACAACAAATCCTAACATGTTAACATACTACCTTTAACTATTATGTGTTCTTACATGTATATTTTCAATAGGGGCCTCCGTGGCCGAGAGGGTAAAGTCGCTGACTTTAGCACTCACTCAGCCCCTCACCGCGTTGGTTCGAATCCCGGCAGGGTCATTCGGATTTTCATGTGAGGAAGCCTTCCAGCTGGCTTGCGGTATGTCGGTTGTTCTACCCGGATGCCTCCGTGCATTCGGGGTCTTCCTCCACCTGTAATTAGCTGGGCGTCGCTGAAATACTGTCGAGGCGACGGTAAACTAAAATAGTCAAGTCAAATATATTTCCATTAAATTTCAAAACCTCACATCTCAAACAATTTAGCTCAAAGCAAAGTGCTCTCATCAGCTCTAACTAGCGTGAACTGATCATTCTACACTCAGGTAGTTCCTGGTAAAACACTGTGGCTCATGTGCAGTGTTGTCTTGAGAAAGCTTCCTGTACTGGCACAGGGTAAAACTAGAACCAATATTATTACTGCTGAATCCTATTATTGTTATAATTGATGTTGTAGCTTTATAGCAGACATGTTATTTAATTATTAATATGGATGATTGAGTAGAAGTAATATATCATCATTGTTGTTGTACCTATATAGCAGACCTGTTATTTAATTATTAATATTATTATTATTTTATTATTATAATTGATATTATTATTATTATATCATTGTCTGAGATCGAATGGAAGTGACCCTCAATTTCCGCTAGTAGATCTCGGATCAAGTATACAAGTCACCTCTGTATACTATAACCAAGCAAATGACAACTAATATGGCCGCCGCACATGCGCACACATAAGAAATAAAATGACCACCTGTGTATAATATGATGTACATATTTTATTTTTTAAATTGTCTACCGATATGGTCTTTCTAAATATAGACCAATGATGTCATTCTAAAATTAGATGTCATGCTAAAATTAGAACAATGATGTCATGCTAAATATAGAAACCAATATGGCCGCCGCATATGCGCGAAAATCATGATGACGTCATTCCTGCGCATGTGCAGTCTTGGGTGTAAACCGTCGCCTATACTACTAATAATATACATTTGAAATTTCCACGAGGTTTTGTGTTATCAGTTTGATTATATAAAAAAATTTGTATAAAATTATATAAGATTTTTTGGGGAAAAATAACAATGCCACATGATTAAACAAAATTTTCACACTCTCGTTCAGCACCGCGATGTTATTTTCTTAGACAATAGAAATATAAAGATGACTCGTAGCTGCCTTTACGCCAAAAAGCCCGGGGTTGCACATTATTTTCCCGATTTTACTTGTCTTCAAATCAGTCATTAATAAAGTAGACGCATGTTTTCTGGAGGTGCACGAATAGTTTGTTAAACGGCGCATTCAAAGACAGCCTTAATAACAGGACACTCTAGGCCTAAATTGTAAGTTTCATCCACTGTTACGGTAACCTGTGACTTATGGTTAAATCACGCGCTGACAATTTTGTTTCAGTATTTTCATACAGGTACAGGATTCAAAAAGGCATCAGATGTCACTATTTGCATTCTAGGATTTCAATATTTTCCGGGGGTGGGGGATGGTGCTTGCATATCGTTTTGTCCAGCTACGCGCGCCTGTAGACGTCACTGAATCTGTCCTTAACTATGCGCAAAAAAATCCGTTTCATACCATTTTCTGAAACGTTTATACTTTATCATAATTTACACGATCATCATCATCAGAATTATAGGTAATTAAAGTGATGAAAAAGTTTACCTGTTCTCGCTAAGATACTGTTGTGAAGTACATGTGTATCAAATACATATACTTTAGGACATTCAAAACTCCACACTTCATATTTTGATAATAACTCTAGTCACATATAAAAATATCTAAAAAAATAATAAATAACAGCATGTTAAATGATCATTTTGTATCATGAAAATATAACAATAGTAAAGATTGGATAAACTATCAGTATTCAACACACGTAACAAGAAAGCAACCCACCAAATCAAAATTCACAAAATTTAGAACGTTAGAAATGATTATGTCTATCCTGGGCTCTGATGTCTGCATTGCATTTGGAAGTAATTGCTGATATAGGCTTGAGGAATGGCATTCCAAGTCCGTACCAACGCATTTTCCAGCTTTCGTAGAGGGATGCTGTCGAAGCTGTCTTACCTGGCGACCAAATTTCTTTCCATAAGTGTTCAATGGGATTAAGATTCGGACTCTTGGAACACCATGGCAACATACGGATGTTGTTCCTGCCCAAGTGACGCATGGTGCTTGCTGATATTTCCAATGGAGCTGCTGGCGCGCAGATTTAGCGCGGTGTTACATAGACGCAGTGAAGGCGTAATGATAACGCTAGGTCGCAGAATAGACGCAACTGGGAGAGCAAGCGTGACGATAATGCAAAATTACATCATTACACCCACTGGATAATTGTTTCAAGCATGGAGCAGGGTGACATGGTCCTTATTGCATAACAAGCGTGTGTCTAGAACACGTGTGTCACCTGCTGAAGCGTGACGGAAAAAGTGTGACGGACAGACAGACGACGGAAAAGTTATCCTATATGTCAGCTATGTTACAGCAGGTGTCACAAAAAGTAAGGAATGCATGAACATACCTTTTTAATTTCAAACAAGTTTGTTTTCTAAATTATGACACATAGAATTAACCCTTATCTGCTGGAACCATAAGTGCTAACCTTTGCCACCTGTTGTTGCCACTGTTGGCTGACCAACTACGAGTTTTCATCTTATCCCCAAAAATTGATAATGGACAGTTCCAAAAAAGATGCTGGTTAAGTCCATTTGATAAATTCAGCAGGTTAAGGGTTAATTAACGGTCATCAGGTCAGAAAAGTCCAAACGGGTGGGTCTGTATCAGCATTTGTATGGATTTCGCTGAAAGTAACCAGTTCTGGTTTTGGAACAGCGGGTAGGATGCGTTATTATTGTCACTTAAGGGGGGGGGCACAGTTGGTGCGCTCACAGTTGATTCTTCCAGGTGCTTCCAGTCTAAATTATGAATTTTTAAATTCTTGTGTTCTAGTGTTCCGCACCTCTATTTTCGAGTTTCTATTTATTGAATGCTCTGCTACATTATTATTTATATATAGTTGCCATTTTTATTTTTTTGCTATGATAATGCCAATTGCTTTTTTATGAAGTTAGAAAATCATTTGGATGAATGGCTGGAGTAACTCAGCAACCATACATACAACTGTACATGAAATACGAATCTACTACATCTTCTAGTTACAACAGGGAGCTGTCAGAAGCATGACTACCAATACAAACAAGAACTTCAGTAAAGCTGATGGATGCTTCCCAGATTTTGGATATTGACCTGAAAATATGGGTTTTAATTTTATGAAGGGTGATTATTGAGGAATTAATCTCCATTTGTTTTTCTTTGTTTTACTACTCTTAATAAGGTCAATCAAAAAGAAAACTATATTCAAATACGTGTATCAATTATTTAATAATTAATTCTTACCGAAGTCTGTTATAAGATATTCAATATTTACTGGATACAACATCACATATTCAACGGCTGCAAAATATACTCACATATACAACCTATAACAATTCAACACTTACTACAAATTTAATCTCATATTCAACTACAAAATCAATTACAATATTCAGTCACCACACATAATTTAATCTCATATTCCATTACAAAATATATACAGTAAAACTGAGAATATCCAAGGAGTGATTTTCGAGATCTGTTCAACTACGCTGTTTTACCCATTATCTCATAAAGACATTTTCAAGCATTGGCAAACAGAGCAGACCCAGATCAGACAGTTTCTGTAGGAGCTTTCTTGATCAGGGTCTCGTCTGTTTGCTCATACAATTTTGTTGCTTACATTCTTAAATCTGCACAGCTAAGAAAAAATTAATTATTTCATAAACCATTTTAAATTCAGTCAATTAATATTGGTCAAGTAATAAATTTGTTCATGATTATTCATGAGTAAAAGGGTAAACACTATAGACACAAGACAACGTCATAGGAAAAACATCCCCTTTTTTCCAAACTTTGTGATTAACCAAGCATTTCAGATTTCCCAGTCATTCTGCTAAACATCACAATTTTAATGTATACATTTTCATTCATAATGAAAACATGTGCATTAGATTATTTTTTGATAAAAACAATAAAGCTATATCACAGATCATTAGAATCTTGCAGGTTTATCTCATTCCTCTTCAAGCAGTCCCTGTTTATTTCATAAGGCAATAACACTTCATTTTCATGGCACCAACTTGCTTAAGCAAAATTGGAAGATGAGCAATGTGGTGATATGAGTCTTTCTAAATTTAGTCTGACCACTGGTTTTGTTCCCATAGCAAAAATAGTTCTGCATTATTTATGGCTTATTTTAAGAATTTTGTAAAGGAACATCAAAGGAGGATGTATGGAGAGTGATCACAATTGCTCACCTTGAACATACTGTGCCTTGATGAGAGAGATAATGATATCAATAATAAAATAAATGTTACATAACAATAATAAATAGAAAAATAATGGTAGGCAAGTTGATTAAAATCAACTTGTTCTTAACAATAAAACATAAAATTAGAGATCAAAAGGTAAAACTTCTCACAGGGGTTTCCTTAAGGATTTGACTTTCACTTGCCCAGGGGGCAAGTTACTTTGAACATCTACTTGCCCCCAGTGAAAACAGCCTGTCCGATCTTTAAGTTAGTTAGTGTTTGTTAATGTAAATATGTGTAGTATTAAGATGAATTTTAGTTAACATGTATCAAACACAATTTGCAAGCAACTCACCCCCTATATAATGTAGAAAATAAAAAAAATAAAAAAATCATTTACGAAAATAAACTTGCCCGACGGGCTATCTCCTTGGAAAAATCACTTGCCCATGGTAATTTTAACCCGGCATGGGCAAGCGGGCATCCACTTAAGAAAACCCCTGTCTCAGTTTACTAGAATAGTTTTCCTTTAACCCTTTCCCTCATATAGACTCATTTTGACGCACTCAATAGGTTTCACATAAAGCCTGATCTGCAGAAAACCACAGTTAAACCTTACCAAATTTAATTACAAAATCCTCATTTCCAGACCACTGAGGAACAGCGAACAGCATAAAACCTGATCAGCCTGCCAGTTACTCACAGGCTGATCTGGTTTTATGCTGTTCGCATAGGTCTTTTCATGGTGTCCTCTATGTGCGAAAGGGTTAATCAATGTAAACTTCATTTCAATAATATCTGTGGAGATTTGACATACAACATTTATTTATTAATCAGATCTTTCTTATGTGAAAGAATTTTAGCTCCACAGCACACTCACTAACCATTGTTCAATTAACATTCTCAGATGAAATAATACGTAACTTAGGGATTTCAAATTGTTTAAATTTGAGTTGTAAAATGTAAAACAAATTAAAACATAAAATACGATTGAAAAAGTGAAGAAAAAAAAACAACAACAACCCTGTCTACATATTTTTACTCTACTATGCAATACTGCTGGCCATGATCAAATATTTGCAGAAGAATAAAAATATGGAAGGACAATAATATAGTGTTCTTACTAATTTTGTCATATGTTTAACCATATGTTGGACAGAAGCAATATTGCTTATAAATTTCTTGTTGGCACCAAAAAAGGATACTTTACTTATGAAATGCAATCCTAATTTTCTGGAAAACATGGAACTCTTGAAGAGCAATGCAATAAGACAAGTAAATTATTATGCACGGAATGTTTCTATCATGAAGAACCTTTCCTATGTTTACATATTTGTTAAATAATTATATTATCATATAGTTTCAAAACAATATCACACAAACACTTGAGTTTATCTATGATATTGTTAGTGTTTAGCTGAAATACTGTCATGGCTATTTACGGTAATGGTAGTTAAAGGCAAGGCTTAACCCTGTAAATTGGCTTAACACAACACATGAGTCCCCAGTGAGGTGCATAATTTTTCCGTTACAATAGCAACCAAAATTTTGGTCTAAGAAAAAAAACAAAGTGACATGCATAATCTCCATACTGCTATCTATTCATATACCAAATTTCATAATTTTATCTTTTTAATTTATCCCAGGATCCAGATTTCCGGACAGGCAGACGGAGGGCAAACCTATAGTTCCCTCCAGTGTAAACATCGGCAAGGGACTAACAAAGCAGAATCAGATCAGACAGCTCCTTTAACAAGTAGCTGCCTTATCAGTGTCTCCTCTGTTTGCTCATACAATATTGTTGCTTAGATTCTACAGTCTGCACAGCAATGAAATATCTGTAGTTTCATAAACCATTAAAATTCAGTAAATCAATATTCATCTAGTCACAAATGAATATTCATGAGGTGAAGGGTTAATTTTCGCAGTGAATACAGAAAGGTCCAGTAATGTTCTACAGCTCATGTAGACTCATTCCTGGACACGCATGATAATGGCTCCAATGATCACCAGCCCGACACACCAACCAAGGGACACAAGGAAGCCTTGCCAGACTGCACTGAAGGCCAGGTCTAAACCTGAAATAATTTAAAAGCATATTGACCAATATTGTCAAGTATTGAAATAAATCAGAGATTTATATGAATTAAAAACATATAAAATATTGAAATAAATTAAAAGAATATTGTCAATTACAAATATTAAACTAGAGCTATTCTAAAGGTGATGAATACCCCCCACACAGCCTTTGTTTACAATCAAGTGCCCAGCATTAGGAGGTAAGTCACAATGAATTGATGTTTTCAATTGACATATTACACAAAACTATTTCACAATAATAATCTTTTTATACCAAATCAAAATGTTTCTTATTTTAATGAAGCCCAAATCTATCCAGTAGTTATTGAGAAATAGCGTGGACAAAGAAAATTCCAGAAAATCAGCAAAGGGCCATAACATAAAAGAAAATCAGTCAACCGTAACCATTTCATAATATGCACATCTGTGCTTGATATTGAAGCTTCCTATGAAGTTTGTTTGAAATCTATCTAGTAGTTATTGAGAAATAGCGTGGACAAGAAAACTCCAGAAAATCAGCAAAGGGCCATAACTCAAAAGAAAATCAGTCAACCATAACCATTTCATAATATGCACATCTGTGCTTGATATTGAAGCTTCCTATGACGTTTGTTTCTAATCTATCCAGTAGTTATTGAGAAATAGCGTGGACAAAGAAAACTCCAGAAAATCAGCAAAGGGCCATAACTCAAAAGAAAGTCAATCAGCCGTTACAATTTCATAATATGCACATCTATGCTCACCACTGGTAATAGAAATAAACTCAGAACAAGCATTATCATCTTGGTATAGGTTTGATGTCAGCTTTGTGTCATTACAAATCTGAAGCTCACAGAGATCTGTGTATTTTGCAATTGGCATGTGTGTCTTTGCAACTGTATACGCAGTTCTTATGAGACGGCATATAGCTGTTTGTATTTTGTCTGTTTCCTTGGTTACACATTCAGGAACTGACGGTATCTGCTTAGACTTTATGTCTGACTCAATATTTTGAGAACCCATGTGCCCACTACTGGCCTCGTGCTCACGTAATGTAGATATACGAAAGTTTTGTGAGCCTCCCTGACTAAATTTTGATTTGTGCATGTGCAGCTTACACAGTGAACAAAACATTTTCCCATTTTCAAACTCAAGCCACTTAAATTCGTCTAGCCAAGATTTTGAGAACGTTTTGATCTCTGTCTTTACCAGTTTGTTTTGCTGCTGAGAGGAAGCACCATCGCTAAGTTTCCGCTTCCTTTTATTTGTAATTTCTACTTTTTGATTGCATTTCATAATAGAAAATGCGTCACGGGTTGCCCCATTCCCAGTGTTTTCGACCGGTTTGCCAGGCCGGATTTGTGTGCATGTCGGGTTGCCAGTCCGACTTTGAAATGTACTTTTTACTGGGTCACCACTCCCGTTTTCTTTATCATCATGAGCCGGGTTGCCAAGCCGGTCATTTGATTTTTTAAACATCGCAAGTAAATTGCGCTGAGCCATTTCAACGAAATGCAGCCTTGTCACTGATACCATCCCCTTATATACCAAATATAAAGTTGAGTAATAACACCAAACAGTTATCAGTTTTTTTTAATTCTTGTATTTTGTTCTTACAAATTACAAATTACTAAGGAGATCAAACATTTTGATTAGCCTTTGATATTGTCATTAATTACCGCATTTAAAAGTCGACCGTTTACAGTTTGCAAACAAGCAATGGTCCATTATTACGGCATAGATAATTACACGGCACCGTCCAAATAACCGCTAAGTACAAACCGTCAATCCATTCATCTTAACTGCCCAATAATGACCTAGACGGGTGCCCCTGCCTGACCCCCACTGACACCTGCCCCGAGGGCACACCGGAAATTCAAGAAGTAGGTCAATTGGTGTGTAAGAGAGACTATTATGAACCGTTTGGACCGATTTTGAAAGTTTTAGACGAGGATTATGGATTATTTTTCGACCGATTTTTTTGGTACTTTTTGAAATCTGAACCGGTCGATTGAGATCAAAATCGGTCAAAACCGGCAAAAAATCGGTTTTTAGGATCCTTGCTCACCAGTGAAGCTTCCTATGAAGTTTGATTGAAATCCATCCAGTAGTTATTGAGAAATAGCGTGGACAAAAAAACTACAGACGGACGGACGGACGGACAGACGGACCGACTGACATGGTGACTCCTATATACCCCCCCAAACTACGTTTGTGGGGGGTATAATTAAATTAAAAGTATATTGTCAAATAATGAAATTTATCAAAAGCATATTGTCAAACATTGAAATGTATAAAAAATTGTTCCTCTGCTTTTTGTATGTGGATAGGGGTGGGTTTTCAATTCCTAGAATTGAGGACTGAGAAGAGTTGTGTGAATGTTCAATCCAATACATGCAATGGATACCAAGATATGGCTTTGATGATAATTTCGCTCAAAACTAATCAAGATAAAGGCTTTTCAATAAAGTAACCAACTTCATGTAATGCGAGTGTAGGACAGGACGTTACAAGTGTGATCTCTATATAGCCCCCACTTGACTATGTATAAATCAAACAGCCTACGACCAGTGGATACTTTCTCCTACCTCTTGAAAGTATACATCTCATGGCCTCACATGCCAGGGTCAAAGGTGAGCAGTAACTGATGTACCTCAACCATGTTGGTATAGATTCTGTTGGCCAGATTATACCTGCAATAAATCATAGCATAACACTGTAGTAATACATTAGGTGGCTTTAGATCAGCCTAAATAACGTTTAACCCTTTCCCTCATAGAGGACACCATGAAAAGACCTATGCGAACAGCATAAAACCAGATCAGCCTGCGAGTAACTCGCAGGCTGATCAGGTTTTATGCTGTTCGCTGCTCCTCAGTGGTCTGGAAATTAGTATTTTGTAAATAAAATTGGTAAGGTTTAACTGTGGTTTTCTGCAGATCAGGCTTTATGTGATACCTATTGAGGGCGTCAGAATGAGTATATATGAGGGAAAGGGTTAAGATTTGACCTTTTCACCCACACATCAATCAAATTAAAAATCATATTCAAGATTTTATAAGGATAGCAGCCAAATCAGGGGGAGCCCCATTTTTTGAACAGGTTGATTTTGCTTTAGCAAATATGGTAGAGAGTTAGGGTGATCATTTTAACAAAATGAAATAAATTCTTACTACTGATTTCAGAAAAGAAATATTAACTTTTCTATCTAAATATCATTATGAATGTTGCATTGATGATAAGTATATTATTTAAACATAGCAACACCTGACATTTGCATATTTACACAATCTGTCATGAATCAATTCCCAACAAGCTCCAGTCTGACATGCTATGATCATCCTTACCATTTTAGTATGAAAAAAAAATACTGGGTCTTTGCTCCTGTTGATTTTGCAATATTAACATCAGAATAATGAGAAATGCAAGTATCCGCTTAATTAATTTCATGAAAATCAAAAATTCAAAATAGAAATGAAAACTGCAAAATATATAATACAGTGCAGCTGGATCTTAAATTTTTTAACAGGCAGTTTTAGACAGTATACATGGTTCTTTTGCTAGATTGCGGTTTGTTCAGTCATTTTTTGACCTATTACTGCATATCCAATAAACTCCAATGCAGAATTAAAACTGAACCATACCAAAGACAATGCACCGTACCGTGGGGGTCCTGTACCGTTTCATCCCTAGTCATTACATCTTATCAATAGATTACAGAGAATTGCTTCATCTTTACACATTTAAACTTAGACATCTAAATGTGACCTTGACCTTTGTGCTAGACTCAGATATTACACATGCACTGTCGTGATCTATTATTTTACCAAATTCCATGAGATTCCATCAAACAATTACTGAGCAATGCATCCAAACAGAAGGACGAACAACACTAAAAACTGCATGTATATCCTCTACCTTGACTGGGTATCAAAAAAAAAAGAGAAAAAAAAACTTACCACTTATGAGCATTAAAGGGAAGAAAGATCCAAGAGAAAGCTGTATTGCTGAACTCTCATCGTCACAAATTGCAGAGTAGACAACCCCTATTAAAAAGACACAACATGTGTGTAAAACTACATGTTTCATATATCGTATACAAGGGGGAAGGGGGGGAAGGGGGCCCTCCGTGGCCGAGAGGGTAAAGTCGCTGACTTAAGCACTCACTTAGCCCCTCACCGCGTGGGTTCGAAACCCAGCAGGGTCATTCGGATTTTCATGTGAGGAAGCCTTCCAGCTGGCTTGCAGTAGGTCGGTGGTTCTACCCGGATGCCTCCGTGCATTCGGGGTCTTCCTCCACCTGTAATTAGCTGGACGTCGCGATATGACTGAAATACTGTCGAAGCGACGGTAAACACAAATAGTCAAGTCAAGTATACAAGGGGTGTTTAAAGTTCCTGGAAATCAAGTTTTTGTATTGACAGATTTATTATATTTTTTGCCTTTGACCCTTTACCTTATTGAGACTCATTTTAACACAGAGGCAAACATGAGCTGTCTGATCAGGGTCTCTTCTGTTGCTCATACAATATTATAGCAAAGACTACACATAGTCTGCACAGCACAGAAAAATCCATTGTTTCATATACCATCTAAAGTTCAGTAAATGGATATTCATCAAGTCATGAATTTGTACATGAATATTCATGAGGTAATGAATTAATGAGAAACTAGAGTAGTTTTATCATTGTCTGTTACATTGTGAGTTAGAATACCTAAGGTAAATCAATAGTTCAATCCACAATAACAGAAATACATAAGTGAAATATGTACAAATTTCAGGTAGCTTTCGAAATAATATTTTACATTTTACTACTGTATGTTACATTGTGAGTTATAATACCTAAGATAAATCAATAATTCAATCCACAACCACAGAAATACACAAGTGTACCAAATCTCAGGTAGCTTTTGAAAGAATATTTTATATTTTACTATTCCTTTGGAAATAACATTTTATAATTAATGCATACAACTGAAATATTTATTTCTGCAAACTTACATTGACAAATCCTTAAAGGTAATCCATCCCAGTGATTATTTTTTTGGCGAATTTACAATGTTCTACAAGTATTTTTCCCCTAGCCAAAAACTGACATTTTTTCCCCAAAGTATTTTTCTCCTAGCCAAAAACTGACATTTTTTTCCCAAAATAACTACCTATTTTCCCAATGAAATAAGTTTTTTCTCCCCATCCCCCTCCCCCAGAAATCTTTTATGAATTTTAATGAAACTTGTGTTATTCTTATTGTTTAAAGGCTGATTTAAGGCGTTCTTGGACATATACCACAGGTCTATAACTAGATAATTTTATTGTTTATTTAAAACATTTTCATTATCTTATAATTTGTTTATTTAAAACATTTTCATTATCTTATAATTTCCTAATCTTTGATTAAGAAAGCCACAGGTAGTAAAAAAAATCTTGAAAAAAAAAATCACTGCATCCATCATTAAATTATAATCATGGTCCTTCAAATGCTTAAAAAGACTTCAATGCTGATGCAAGCATCCAATGACACTGGGAATAATAGGCTATTTTGCTCTATGTCAATATAGGCTTGCATTAACTATAAAATTCACACAATCACCTGATGGACCATGATCACAACTTAATGATGGATGGATTACGTAAAGTGCATTGCTAAAAGACTCCATGTTGTGTGTCCTATGTCAACTATATTGTTCACTTTCTTATCTAAAAACTCAGATAGTTGGGATGCCAAACTAACTTTCCCTCATAGAGGACACCATGAAAAGACCTATGCGAACAGCATAAAACCAGATCAGCCTGCGAGTAACTCGCAGGCTGATCAGGTTTTATGCTGTTCGCTGCTCCTCAGTGGTCTGGAAATGAGGATTATGAAATTTAATTTGGTAAGGTTTAACTGTGGTTTTCTCCAGATAAGGCTTTATGTGGTACCTTCCGAGTGCGTCAAAATGAGTCTATATGAGGGAAAGGGTTAATAACATGATAATATCAAGTGAGTCTGGCATCAAATGGATCAGGTTCAGTAAGGGAATCAAAGAGTAAGAGACCAGACTACTAAAAATGGTTCTCAGGGTAACAATGTGTTAGAATGGGTTTTCTCAGTCGACTAACAAGGCTTCTCCTTTACATAAACAACATGAATCAAATCCTTTATCTTCCTTAGCATCCAATCAATTTGGTATCCATGCATACAGACAATGGACATATGCGGGGGAATAAAGAAGTAATTACAAGTAACCTTGTACCACCAAGTATCAATTGATTAGATCCAACATTGCAGACATTCTGTTACTCTTTATAAGAGTTACAGCATGGAAAACATACTTCATTTCAACCCTTTACTTGATATAGACACATTTAGACATACTGGCAAACAGAGCAGACCCAGATTAGATAGCTCCTATAGGAGATGTCTGATCAGGGTTTCCTCTTTTAGCTGATACAATATTGTATATCAGATTCTGCAGTCTGCACTGCAACAAAAAATCCATAGTTGCATATACCAGTACTATTTAAAAGTTCTGTAAATCAATATTCTTGAAGTCACAAGTGCCGGTAGAACTGGTGGATGCTCCCCAAACTGTGCTTTGTTACTTGATGGGTACTTTAATATACTATATAAGCTTCTAACAAAATTTAAGTATGTTAAATAACAAAGGGCAATAACTCCTAAATTATGCAAAACAGAGTTATGGTTCTTGAACACTGCACCTCTTCTACCTACCTATGAAGTTTTATGTTGATACCTCTTATAGTTTTTGTGTTATGCTCTGGACAAAATTATAACATACGGACAAGACGCACACACAGACAAAGCGGCAACTATATGCTCTCCCATTGGGGAGCATAAATAAAAATATTCATGTCAGAGGTAAAGGGTTAAATGTAATTTTTCATTCAGTACCTAGTCCCTATTCCTTTCATCTGTCCTTTGTTCTGTCCCTATCAACTCCTACCTCGGCTACGTTTATTATATTACTCACCGAGAGCCATGCCACAGAAACCCTGTATAAGGACAAGCAGTATCACCCATACCAGTGGACCATGGCACGGCACCTGCATGAATAAACCAAAGTACAGTCAAACCTGTGTAAGCACACAAATAAACTGCCAGAATAGACAAATGTTCAACATAATTATACAAACTGAATAAATGTAATCTTTAATTAATAAAAAAATCAATAAAAAAAATAATTTCACTGATTCCATAAAAATCAAATTTGTGAAAAGATATCTCCCTTACTTTACAATTAACAAACTTTCTCCACACAAAGCTTTATGCTGTTGTAAAATTTTAAAAAAAGTTGAAAAGTAGTTTAAGGAAGTATGCAATAAGATTAACAACAGAAAGTCCTCTATACTCACATGAAAGACAATGAGGACAAAGATCAGCAACAGTGCCACCTGAACGACAACTATCAACATCTGTGTCAACATGTGAGCCATCATGATCTCAAATGATATCATGCCTGAAACAAGGGTAATACACAATTTCAATCTGATTGATTTTACTCAAATGTAAATCAAGTTCTTATAACTGACACTAATCCCAAGTTAGACCAATACAATGAACTTTTCACCTGAGAAGGTCACAGAAAATCCTTATCCCCTACGGAGTTGAACCCACAGCCTTCAGAACCGCAGTCTGATATGTTACCATCTGGACCACCAGGAGTCAAACACATGCAAGAATTATAGAATTGTTTGATATATGTATGTTATTGTACTGATAAGTTAAAACAGATCGAAGTGCTCCTATGATCAGTTGGTACCGCACTTACTCCATAACAAAGGGGTTGAAGGTTTTTAGATTCAAGTCGCAGTATGACTGTATTTTCATCTCACCCTTTGACATAAGCCCCACCCTCATTCCTGTAGTAGCCTGTTATATATATATATATATATATATATATCTAAAATTAAGAAATAAATTCTAACATGGCATGATACAGATACATGGTTCGTACAAAATTATGAGGGGCAAAATAACAAATATAAAGTCAGTCAATGCCTTATATAATTGACTAGAGCAAGAATAACCTTTAATAATTACCAAAAATTTAATTAATTAAAGGATTTTGTCAGTTTTAAGTGTTTTTGAAAAGGATCTTAAGGATTACATGCTGAAGGGCAAATTATGTCCAGCCCATTTCCATACATATTGCAGAAAAGGATGAGACACAAACATCCATACACTGTGAGCAACATGACAGACCTTTCACTTTGAACCTGGGACTAGGGACCCAGCTTTTGTGTTATTAAGGCAGACCTCACTGCAAAAAATATATGTTTATCCTTTGATCCTGGGATTATTTTGCAGCCTGGACACGCAAATCTAGCACCATGAATATTCATGGATAATATTAGAATGGTCCATACTGTTTTCCACTGTTTACATCAGTGAGTGAGTTCCTACCTGAGGCCAGACACCTGTCCAGCATGCCCGTCTTCTTGTCCATCACAAAGACAAGGGTGGTCAGTCCGGTGGCCAGGAAAAATGTGATCCTGAAGTAAAGTGGCAGTGTGTATTTATCTTGACAGTAAAATCCACCACAAGAAATTCTCCCTTTTAAACTCATACATGAACAAGTCCACTTGGAATGAAATCAATGAAGTAGTAAGAATCTGCACCCGTCCCTAGTGAAATTCCATAAAAGGTGTACAAAAAATACTCAAAAGTTCTTGTATTATTTGTAGGCTATCCTGAGGGTCTTGTGGCAAAAGGGGTAATTCAAGAACATTGGTACAAGATAGCTTTGTCCCAAAAGAAAAAGATTCCATATCCATCAAGCAGTCTCGAAACATCTCACAACTAAGAATAGAAAATATTATCCCTATCCATGGCATTAACCCTTTCCCTCATAGAGGATACCATGAAAAGACCTACGGAACAGCATAAAACCAGATCAGCCTGCGAGTAACTTGCAGGCTGATCAGGTTTTATGCTGTTCGCTGCTCCTCAGTGGTCTGGAAATGAGGATTTTATAAATTTGGTAAGGTTTAACTGTGGTTTTCTGCAGATCAGGCTTTATGTGGTACCTATTGAGTACGTCAAAATGAGTCTATATGATGGAAAGGGTTAAGGGATGAAAGGGATACTAGGTTAAGTTCATATATTTATATAAGCACTTAGCCTATTTTCACTTTCACTCCTGGAATTGTGTAGTATGATAATACTGAGCACAGAAATGATGAGTCACAAAACTAAACCCAAAAATACCTTAGGTCTTAATGTATGAGTACTTAAAATATAAAATAAAGGGCTGCTTTTGAAAATCTTGACAAGATGTAACTTATAAAGGTTATTGTTTAACTGAACTGAAGATAGTGAAACTCACGACAAGATGATTCCAGGTGCCATGAATTCTGTGAATGTTGAGTCACTGTCTCCATACACTGGCTTATCAAACTGAAAAAAAAAATCACCCATAAGGAAAATACAAATATCATCAACTGTGTCACATTCTTTTGAGTACCTGTATTTTCAGTCCAAACCAGCAACCTTCAACAATGCCTAGTAAAACCACTAAAAATAGCCCCTCTAACATTGAAAAAAAGGACATTTTTACTTACTAAACTTTTCATTTTTTCTACAGTAGAGGAGATATAACATGTTTACAGTGATTAATATTATCCCACAAATAACTAAATAGCAAAAAATGCACTTATATATATTTTTCAATTCCATATCTTTTTTTATTTATTACCAGTGACTGTCATATTTATGCACAAAAGAGTGTACATGTATATTGGTTACTGACTAAATAATTTCAGATAATGATTTCTTTGTTCAAGATCAACAATTCAAAAGAAAAGTACTTTGAAGCATGTTATAGCAAAAAATGAAATTTCTGGGGACAATGCTTTCAGAGTTGGTGCCAAACTGAATTGTATGTGGTTTATGTCTGTCCATAGTAATATATTGCTGGTAAATGTTATCTGTTTTGAAATCAAATTTGTTTTAACTGTCCACTGAAAGCCTGGCTTTCAAAGGACTATTTGTATGTGAATTTGTTGATGCTGATAGTAATGCCTGCTTTATCCCTGGGCAGCTGTCAATTTAATAAAGGAAAATAGGTAACAAATTGGTCAACACTGGTGTCTCCTAATCTGATGTGAGTTACAACATCATGCTTATTTTTTATTAGCTCTTTTTGAAAAAAAAAGTTACTATTTAAATCTAAATGATATTCGATTTAGATTTAACATAACTAGATGTTTGTTTATTTTCCAAGTAATATTCTTGCCTGTATCATTTGCAGATGACATATCACAAAGAGCTATGACTGCCGTAGAACATGTCATCCTACCCCTGAATTATCTGAAAAACTATGTGAAAACACTCCTACTTACAAGGTTAGTGAAGACTTGAATGTATGTGTAAACTATAAGGTTTCAACTTACCTGTATTGGTAAGCTAGCAAGTTTTGAATTCATTCCCATTTTCTTCAGCATATTGCTAGAGAACTTCTCAAATGCATCAGTGATTTTCTGGATGAGTATGAGATATATCTGTTGACCTGAAAAAATGAAACATGTTTAATTCAAATTTTGTGGGTTAAATAGACCATTTCACTCAGAAATGAGACATCAATCAATAATCAACAAACATCCCTGAACACATAATCTACATGCTGGTGTATAATTCCACACATTGTTCAAGAAAATAAACATAAATTTGAATTTTTCCCCTAGCATTGATTGTCAATTAAATCAGCAAATCATACCAGATATTGCTGATCCTCTGGTGATTTGCTCTATACTTGCTTTTGATTTTACTCATATTTAGCTGATATCTTAATACAATTTTAAAGCATATAAACATACCAGAGCCAGATGAGTTAATTAATGATAATTCTGAAAGTCCCTGTAAATAGTGTAATATGTACATACTTGTTGAGTCTAGTTGCACATGAACACTGCTTCCGTTTATCACAGCATCAGATATATTTCCGCCTTCAAATCTGTAAGAAGGAATTTGGATAACAAAAAGTTACATTCAAAAGAAACTAATATGGAAAATATCAAACTATAAATTTAACCTTTTCTCTCATATAGACTCATTTTGACGCACTCAATAGGTTAAACCTTTTCCAATTTAATTATAAATTCCTCATTTCCAGAACACTGAAGAGCAGCGAACAGCATAAAACCTGATCAGCCTGCGAGTTACTCGCAGGCTGATCTGGTTTTATGTTGTTTGCATAGGTCTTTTCATGGTTTCCTCTATGAGGGAAAGGGTTAAGCAATGAATAAAGCCCATGATTATTTTCAAGACTTTTTATTCCAAGAACCTAAAAATACAACATACTTTCATATTTTTATAATCGGATATGTTTTAACAACATTATCAGATTATCAAATAGAAATATATATGATTGAAATTACATGCCAATGATTGACCTGGTTTACACAAAAGATCACATAGCTATGTTGTGGAGTTGTATACAGCTGAATTTTTCATGAAAGGAATAATAAAATCTTAACAAAAGGTACAGGTAAAGATTAAGTCTGGAAATACTCATTTAGAAAACTTGAATTTCAAGTTCTAGAATGTACATTTCGCTCTCCCCTTCAGCAAAAAAAGAAGATTACCATTTAACCGATTAAGTTGCATGCAAAAATTTAACCAAAATATCTAAGTTCAAAAGGGACCATAATTAACTCATTACCTCTTGGACCACATAACCTCTACCATGATAACCAAGATTCCCGAATAAAGCATTAGGAAACCTTGGTTATCTCCATGAAAGGCCATGAGGTCCGAAATATAGGGGAACCATTACAGGGACTCAAGAGTATATAGCATGATGGTTTAATGTCTCTGAATACCTTTATGAAGCTTCAGGTTAGTCTCATACCTGATTGCTGAGATATGAGCAAGATTGTAGGTTACATTCTAAAATTCAACCATAATTTTTAAGTCCTAAAAGAGTAAAAATTTGTTTAAATGTCCATTTAATTCTGTCAAGAGTTATCTAACTTATTTATTTAATGCTCCTAGAAACCATACTGATAATTAAGTCAATAAGCATAGCTGGTTACAGAGCTATATGCATGATAGTAAGTTGCACATATAATTTAAACCAAAGCATTACGGTAAGATGACACTCCAGTGTGTGAGATAGTTCTTCTTATTGTATGAATAGTCAAGCTAACTAGAAGACAAGACAACAAATTCCAATTAAATTATCAATAAAGTATTTCAACAAGAGCACTGCATGCCAATACAAATGCTCGTCTGTTAGTTTTTTTTGGTTTGTTTTTTAAAGGTGTGATAAATGGACCCTAAGACTTATGGCCCCTAATGAAAATGTAGCCCTTGTAATAATGAACAATTAAATGAAGTTTGATGACAGTTGGTTTAATAGTTTATAAGTTATGGCCAAGGCTAAAGTTTTTTTACAACGACGACTACGACGACAATGACAACACCAAATTGATAACAATATGTCAACTTTTTTTCTTTGAAAAACAGACAAGCTAAAAATAATACATAATGCAATATTTTACTTACCAGGTCTGTCCAATCTTGGTTATTTAAGAAACATGGGATTATTTCAAACAAAACGTTTGTATGAGTTGATTTTTGAGGTAAGATCCTATCCCTAACCAATCCAATTCATTTTGTGAACTTAATTATCATTTATATGGTTACCCTAATATGGGATAGTAAATGAAACAGGAATTGAAGAAGATTTTTCTTGTTTTTTTTCTATTAGTCTCTGTAAAATCAACTGACCCTTAGTGCCGGCCAACTTTGAACCCTTGATCAGCCTTGGTAGAGATCAAATGAACTTAAATGGTTATCCTAATATGGGAAAGTAAATGAAACAGGAATTGTTGATAAATATCTATTTCATGTTTTTTAAAAACATATTTTCATGCATAAATAAATAGTGTTAAGAACACATACACCATTAACCAATACACTGTACATGTCAACTCTTTAGTTGGACTTGACAAATATCACATGCAAATAGACCATTTCACCAGAGGATCGACAATTCCCAGTATAATTTGCTGATTTAAATTGACATATCAGTGACTGGGGAAAAATCTTAAATGAATATTTATTTTCCAAAGAACAATGTGTGGGACCATAAATCAGCATGTAGGTTTTGTGTTCGGAGGGTGCTTGTTGATTTATGTAGGTTAACATCTTATTTTGGAGAGAAATTGTCTACAGCATTGTCCATTCAAACAGCTCTTCTACTGGTCATACATGTTAGCAACAACCATATATAGTTTGAGATTAAAGGCAAATTAGAACATTTATTTTGTTGAAATTTGAGTAAGGTTAAACCGACATGTTTATAGCCATAGGCCCTCCTTGTTTT
>CM037788.1:30850340-30870387 GCA_021229015.1 Solen grandis | reverse complement strand
ATACGCAAACAACCATATATAGACTGCATTTCTGTTCGCATTATGCGACTGCTCTATAAGAATGTCCGGACTGCAAACTGCAAAGGGAGGACTTATGACCTATCAAATACAGTTTACTGTAGCAATCGTTAAAACAAGATTGACGAGTACGTGCTACAAAGACTTGACTTGACTATTTGAGTTTACCGTCGCTTCAACAGTATTTCAGACATATAGCGACGTCCAGCTAATTACGGGTGGAGGAAGACCCCGAATGCACGGAAGCATCCGAGTAGAATCACCGACCTACCGCATGCCAGCTGGAAGGCTTCCTCATATGAAAATCCGAATGATCCGAATGACCCTGTCGGTATTCCAATCCACGCGGTGAGGGGGTGCTACAAAGAAACGAAACCGTGTTAAGCAGATCCAGCATTGTTATGTACATGTACTATATTCTATCTTTTTAATTAGGTTTTCGTGGACTGCAACGCAGCCGCGAAAACCTACTGTTCTTCTTGTGTTTCTTTTTCCCTTTTTTTTCCATTATTATTATTCTTTGCACTTTTTTTGTGGCCGCTGTTGCGACATGATTAGAAGTGCTACAAATATGAAAATTTCCATGCATACTCACATGTATCTGAAGTTGTGCACCACTAAGTTTGTTTTTCATTTTAGTACTAAGTTTTGCCGCTAGGTGGCGTTTAGCATCAAAACATATAATTGCCGATAACTCTGTCATTTGACATTTTATTTGTATGCAGTTTTTTGCATTCTGTTCTCTGTCAACTGCCCGTTAAAATATGATGAGTGGCAATATCCATATCTTTGAAACTTTTGAGCTAGAAGAGGTTGAATGTTTGAATCTTTGAAAAAATCTGGCAAATTAGGGTGTGTCCACGAAAAACATGCCCATTTTTGTTAGAGATTAGATACGCTCATTCTGTTTTTTTAAATTGATTCCGAAGATCTTTGCGCACAAAATATATGGGGTGGCGATTTCAGAAAATGCATAAAATGGCTTTCAATAAGCGGTCAAAGTGCACTAAAATATGGAGGAAACAAATTTTCGAGAATAGGCATTTTTTTAGTTTTTGGAGGATTCTGTCATTATTTTTGAAGCAATCTTTATGAAATTTTCACAGATTGTATTGTTTGTTGTTTCCAGGGACTTCACAGTTTCAAATTTTCAAAAAATGCAAAGGTCAAGGTCATATTGTGATTATTGGTTTTTTCTTTGACCTTAAATATCTCAAAATCTAAAAATATTTTATCGAAAGAATATGGGTAAAATCAAAAGCCTCTAAAAAGTACTTTTTGAAGAATTTTAGTTTTTTCAGATCGGGATTGATTTGGTTGTTTGGTGGCAGTATGAAGTTTGGTCAAACTTTGAATTGATTTTAAAGCCTTTAAAGTTTAAATGTGTGATATATTTTGTCATCATTGGAAAAAAGAATGTCTTACCTCGTCAACAAAAAAAGAATTTTGAAAATCTGTCAAGAATTGATGAATTTATAGAGAATTTCAATACATGACCCAGAATAAAACAGAGAAAATTTGACAGAAGTTACCTATGTTCTATAATTAGATGCAGCTCTGCTAGCTGGCTTGCAACAGGTCAATGTACAGTGTATGTGTAACTATGAGAGCAATGTGTCAACACTGGTCTGAATGACCTGTGTAAAAGCGCTCAAAGAATCATGGGTAAGAGAGAGAGAGGGAGAGAGAGGGGATGAATTGTGTCTTTATTCTACATGTATTATTATTCCTCCCACACACTCACTATTGAATTGGATAGCAAAACAACTAAGTACATGTACAAACATCCACCTTTTAAACAAGTTTTAGCTTACCAAAAGTTCCTTCTAGTGCATTACTGAACTTTGAGGCATAGAGTGAAAGCTGATATATGTTTAACCAAATGGCTTGTTACGTTACCAAAATTTTTGATAACAAATAAATTGTAAATCATTTATACTACTGAAAACTATTGTTCTTATAATAATAAGCAGGATTCCCAACTGTCTCACCTGATTTTTAACTGTTTAGTATAAAAAGTGGGACACTTTGGAAGACATTTTTGAGCGCACAGTGATGATCAACATTAATCAAATCGTTCAATGTGCCACACTTAGATCATATTGGCTCATTGCCAATATATGGATGCTTAAAGGCATCTCAAAACCCTTATATAAGTGACCCCACCCCCCATTTATTCAATTCAATTCAATAGTTTATTTCCAAGATTTACATAGTAAATAACATTGGACAAAGCATATAGTAACAAAATATATTGGTTATGGCGGTTGTTTTCAATTAATTATGGTATTGAGTATAATAATATATATCATCAAGCAAAAATTCACCCACCCGCCGTTGTGTGGGCATCTGTTTTTGATTAGGCAGGCTGCCACAGTCTGTCACAGGTATTGTTCAAGAGTGCATATGTTGCTACATGGGGTTGTATGTAGTCATTCACAGTTTGTAAAAAAGTTGTGAACATACCAAATACCAGAAATGATCCTAAAAGTTCTCTATTATTCTTTTTTTTTTTATTCGAGCAAATATAAATCTTCCTTTTCTTTCTTTCTTTCTTTCTCTGTTGATTTATTTTGTCTACTTTATTTTGTTCTTTCTTTCTTTCATTTTTTCATTTATTTTGTTCTTTCTTTCTTATTTTATTTAAGTTGTAAAATTATCATAAAAAGGGACATTAATTTTTTAAATAAGTTATGTATCACTCATTACTTTCATTCTCTCATTTCTTCCCTCAACACATGTTTATATGTCGGAAATCAACACAAATTTTATTACTTGTTTATTCAATAAGAGAAATTCTGTTGAATAAAATGTAACAAAATGTCTCTAGCAAAAGCAAATAAAAAACAAAAAGATCTTGCATTGTCAGAATTATGTCCTTCAGGCTCATTTTAATTACTACAAAAATGCGTATCTCTATATTTTCAATATCAAAACTTTAATTCTGAAATAAATGCCGTATGATCCTATAATCATGCAGTTACAAAATTGACTCCAAGTAATAAATGTAATAAAGAATAATTATGTAAGGGATCATAAACTAAACAACCCACATATTATCACTATCATTCATTATATGTTTGGGGCCTCCGTGGCCGAGAGGGTTAAGTCGCTGACTTTAACACTCACTCTGCCCCTCACCGCGTGGGTTTGAATCCCGGCAGGGTCATTCGGATTTTCATGTGAGGAAGCCTTCCAGCTGGCTTGCGGTAGGTCGGTGGTTCTACCCGGATGTCTCCGTGCATTCGTGTCCTTCCTCCACCTGTAATTAGCTGGACGTCGCTATATGACTGAAATACTGTCGAAGCGACGGTAAACTCAAATAGTCAAGTCATTATATGTTTATTGCTTTGTGTAAAACTAGCCTACTATCTCACTTCCATTGTAGCAGATAATTTAGTTATGCATCAACCCATCAGAGGTTTTACCGTAACATATAGGTACTATATTGGCTAAAGACTCCCTGCAGTGATGACCAGCAATTAGCAGGTCTGATCACAGCAGATGGGGGCCTGGCTCAGTGGGACATCACATTCCTTTCGAGATGCCTTTAAGTTTTGGTCACATATAAAGCATTTTGCATTTTGTTGTTTTTCTGGTATTTTAACTTGGCTGATCAGGTTTGAAACTGTTGATCATCACGAAAACCGTTGCATTTGCAGTATGCAAATCTAGTAATTTATTTATTCCTATAATGTACATAATCTTTCGATAAATGTATTAAATAATTAGAATTCCGGAAATTCCGAAAGTGTATCGCTCCAATACAGCTCTCATTGATGTATCAAACGCATAGATCTCAATCTTACCGGAAAAGGGCAAGAAAAAAAAAACATGCCAAAATGACCAATTTCTATAAGTTACTTCGTTCTGTCCCTTGTGTTTCCAAACAGCACGCAAATACACCGGTACGAAATTTTTAACGCGCCATTGAAATAAGGTTATACTCGCCAGAATGAGCAAACATATTTTGCCGTTATCATGCACTTCATACGTCTTTATTGATGGGTGGTCCATGACCTCATAAGTTTCAGACAACGTTTCTTTCTACAAGAAATTTAAATAACAAAATAAATAAGGAAAACATTACTTTGCTTAACTATACATATACGTAATTAACCACAATAACTGCAAACTAATAATCTACAATGATTTCCGACCCTATGACACGATGTCGAATATTGCAACACACTGTTGAGGTAATAACGGCATAATTTCGGAACACATGTATGTATCCTCCTCTCCTTCTATAGTTACGGCTAGCAACCATTTAATGATTATTATAAACTATGTGCACAGGAATGTTGCGCTAGAATGACATAATTACGCACCAAGACGTAAGCAAATGTTTTTGCAGCTTGTTCACAGATGACCATTGACTATAACTGTTGAACTTTCTTTGTGTAATATATCAATGCCTAATTTCAGACTCGACCATCATTAACGTAGGAGAGACGAGAGAAAAATCTCCTTTTTATTACTACCGATAAACTGTGAATGAGCTGCTAAAAGGGTTGATAAATTTGTATATTTACTTTCTGTCATATGCTTCTCTAAACCTTAGAATAGAGCTTCGTCTGAATCGTACCAGAGTTGGCAATACAAATTAGATGACCCCTTTTAGACTCATATTACATCGACATCTTTGAGATTCGAAAAATAATGATATGCCGAGTTGTTCGAGTCCACTAGTATCCAAGATACTTGCTGAAAACTTATTCTAGAACTGTTAAAATATGTACATTCACCATTGGATGTTTGGTCGGATATGTTGATCTTTTTTTGTTCATCCTCTGCCTGGAAGAATTCTCTTTATTTAGCTCACCAGAGCACAACGTGCTCAAGATGAGCGATTTGGATCCCCCTCCGTTCGTCGTCAACAATTTGTTTTAAAAGACATCTCCCCTGAAACCGCTGGGTAGAAATTGATGAAACTGGCATAATTGATCCTTGGGTGAACTTTCACAAAAATTGCTAAAATAAACTTGATCCATGCAGAAACGATGATCTGGATTTAATTTCCTTTGGCACATTATGGTCCTCTCATAGTCATCTACCATAATTGCTAAAACGAAGTTGATCCCTTAAGAAATAAGGCCTTCTCAGGGTTGGCAAATTTCCCTATATACTCTATATAGAAAATTTTAAAAATCATCTTCTCTGAAACAAATGGTCAGAATTTAATTGTGCTCTGCACAAATAGTCAACTAATTTCTTTCTACCATATTTCCTAAGATAAAGTTGATTCCTTGAAAAATTAGGTCCCCACGGGGTTTGCCAATTTCCATATATATCTATATATACTTATATAGAAAATTTAAAAATTCATCTTCTCTGAAACCAATCGTCAGAATTAAATTTCAATTGGCACAAATGGTCACCTAATTTTTCTCTACAATATTGCTAAACTCACGTTGATCCCTTAAAACATGAGGCCCCAAACCCAGCCAAATCATGATTGCTTTTTAGATTTGTAAGGGAGATAATCATTTTTTTATATTAAAACTAATAAATACAGAATATCAATTAACTCCCCTTATTTTCTTTTCTAATATTGTTTTCATAAATATATTATGTGAATTGTTTCAAAGAGTCTGATTAAATTAATATAAATTATGGTATAAAATCCTCTGAATACATTGTTAATAATATTGAAACCAGCAGTGTTGCTGTAGATTATTTTTGTTGTATTTTGTTTGGTTTTGTTAACTTTATACCAGGTCAATAAATACAAACAACTATATAGAGTATATAATGAACTTCTCCATTTACAGGTTTCTCTGTTGAGAGATGGAAGTGCTTTAATTATGTAAGTAATTTGTGCAATAATTGACTAAGTTGCTCATGGTCTTCTACTGTCATTTTCTCTAACAAAAATGTTCTGCCGATGGTTGGCAAGTAGTTCTGATTTAGTTTGTATAGAAATTGAGAAATTGTACTTTTTATCTAAAATTTAAATCAAGGTTAAACTAAATTTTCTAATGACATGATGGTACTCTGGTGAGCGTTCTAGGGCCATTATGGCCCTCTTGTGTCATCAAAGAATATGTTTGCTTTTTTTATCGATTGATCCTGTGTTTCGTATAATTTCAATCAAAGTCACGATATGCAATAGAGCAACACAAACGATTTGCGTCAGTAGTCCTTTCCGCATTAATTTAAACATTTTGTCTGGTAAGAGTGTTCAGTTGAAATGCAAAGTGTGCGTTTTTACCCTTCGATTAAAATATGTTTCGCATAGTTTCATTTTGATCCTTCAGATACGGTGCATTGCACGGAAAGAAAACTAGAATTATCACTAAATGTGATTAATACCCCCGCAATACTGCTTTAGCAATGATGAAGTTATTAGGATTAAGAAGAAGAGTATGAAAAAGACATTTTTACATTAGTTTTTTTTTCCAGATTTTTGGCCGGGTTACACAGGTTGTGCTTGACCATTGTATGAAATTGTTTTGAATTCCAACCAGTAGTTTTAAAGTTAAGCTCCGGACAAGGAAAAGTAACAAAGGGCAATAACTCTGTAATTACAATAGATAGAGTTATGGTTCTTGTGCACTGCACTTCCTCTTATTGTGGTTGACAATTGTATGAAATTGTTTTGAATTCAAACCAGTTCTTTTCAAGTTTTGCTATGGACAAGGAAAAGTAACAAAGGGAAATAACTCTGTAATTACTCTAGATAGGGTTATGGTTCTTGTGCACTGCACTTCCTCATATTGTGGTTGACCATTGTATGAAATTGTTTTGAAATCCAACAAGTAGTTTACAAGTTATACTCTGGACAAGGAAAAGTAACTAAGGGCAATAACTCTGTAATAAGTCAAGATGGAGTTATGGTTCTTGTGCACTGCACTTCCTCTCCATGTGCTTGATCATTGCATGAAGTTGTATTGAATTCCAATAACGCAACGGACCGCTGGACCGACCGACCAACCGACCGACCACCGGGTGACTCCTATATACCCCCCCCCCCCCAACTTCGTTTCGGGGGTATAATAAAGCGCATGCGAAACGGAAAATGTGTCCAGCAAATCGCCCTGGTTCCAAATGTACAGTATTTCCTAGCATTCGGGGAAACAGTTTTAGTGGTCAGTTTTATGCGACTAAAAGCACGACTTTATTAGCTCATAATGTTTCCACTTTAATCAGGAAATTTTTATGTATATTGAAACAAAACAAAAACTTAATTTTATAAACTAAAGGACGTTTGTTGAAAATACAAACGAAACAGCTTTTTGTTTGTTTGTTTTTTTTTCCAAAAAGGATTGGATATATCATTTAGTAAATATATGGAATACTGATGATTAATCATCATCTGAAAGGTCTTTAAAAGCACTACAAAGTATACCCATAGTATCCGGATAGATCATTTTTGAGATATTTAAGGCCGACACACAAAAAAACTATAATTGGCATTTGACCTTGACATTTTCGATTTTTCGAAAACGGATGTAACCATGAACGATAAGAAACACACATTTTGAATAAAAAAAATTGCTTATTAAGATGGGACATCACTGAATAGAAAGAAGCCTTTGTAAGCCTCATGAGCCTTTGTATCACTAAAATATAATTTTCAGACCAAAGTTCAAATGTTGGTTTTGACATATAATCCCAAACTTTTCGATTCGGAAAATTGAAGGCGTAGGTGCACATCTACATCCTAACTAAAAACTTCTGTGAAAATTTCAAGTCAGTCCGAACAGACCGCTGCAGAGAGTGAACCAAATTTGGTAGAGTATTTCTACCCTGATGTCACATGACGTCATATGAAGATGAGATGAATACTTGTTGCATTCAAAAGGGACGGAGCAAAGCTGGATCATCGGAAACCTATTTAATTTTAACTTAAAAGAAAGAAAAAAATAACATAAAAATGAAAGTAAGAAACTAGATATCGTTTGTCCGAACAAACGACTTTCTGCGCTGCTAACCATTTAAATCCTGATCAGCTAAATAATTATTTATGTGCCATATTATCATCACCTATTTACGTTCCTTAACGCATAATACCGGCTTTTTCAATCATGAGAAAATTGGTGTCATACTTGACTGGTTCACTTCACATTCATTCATTGTTCCTTTGATATAAAACATTTCTTCTTTGTTTATCATTTGAGAGGCCATACCAATATCTATTCGTTAAATGTATCGTGAACATTGAGCATTTTATAAAACTCATTAGATTCGCTGTGTTCTTGTTTTTGTATTAAGTATTAAGAACAATTGAGCAAAGACAAAAAATACAAATAATAGTTCATATATAAGTAAACTACAACAAATAAAAGAACAGACAAGGTGGGACGTGGCGCCATAATAGCACAGATATACACGGTCCCTTTTTTGCTCACAGTGAGGCCCTGTAGAACCTGACATAAATACATGTATAACTATTTGAAATTTTTAATGGAATCTGAATAAACTATAGCTAAAATAGGTTTTAAAACCTGTGGATTTTGGCTCTGAATATTATAGCGTATATAATTGAATGTAAAATTCATATGTACTATATAACACTAGATATTTAAAATATAAGAATACATATTTTGATCAGTTGTGTTTAAGCAGCGAATTTACACTAGTATGATTATCATCAGAAATTCTTATTTTCTATATAATATTTTTATATGATGTTCAAATTTAAAAAAGAAAGGTACCGTTAATAGATCTTTGAATTCCCAACAGTTCACATGCTTTATATAAGAACCTATCATAACCGCGTTAGAGATATAGACGGTTAACCCTCGAGAAAATGTGAAAAGTCTGCAAAATTATGTTAATTTCATTTCTTTCTTTCCCGATAACTTTGCAATTACTGATTCGATGTTTTAAAGATGCATATCGTTCAAAATCAAAACATTTCCAGATAAATGCAGTTCTCTACTGCACTTTTAGGGTCGTTCTCGTTGTACTGTAATGATTACACCATTTTAAGCCAGATTTTCGTAAAACATTTATCATCTGAAAGGGATTTAGAAGCACTAATAATTGTATGCAAGTTGTTTTGATAGAATATATTTCGTTTTCGAGATATTTAAGGTCAATTGAAAAAGGCGACCTTGACCTCTGAGATTTTCAGAAATCGGAAGTGGAAGTAACATTAGACAATGAGATGATATACTGCACTTTCAGTGAAGAATCCAAGCAAATCGGTTAAGAAATACGGACCGCAGGGCTTAAAGATTCTTTATGTTAGTTTAAGAATTACTTTTAACATCACGACGCCAAATGATGTCACGACGTAACACGCCTCAGAATCCTTAAAAGACATAAAGGAGTTTGTGTTGTGTAAACCTCATTTTTTCTGGCTCAACTAGGAGCTTCAAAATACATTATAAAGTATTTTGGTTTTCCCACAGAACCTTCGTCTTTTTGAATCTCGGTAAATTGTACACATCTATATCGTGATTTACACTCTTTGTTAAAATTTCAAGATAATCTGTAAAAAATGACAGCTTTAGAGCGCAAAAAATCGTTTGATGCAAATATCAAGTTTAACGTCATTTGACGTGTTACGACCAATGTGATGAATTGGCGCAACAAAGAAAAGCCAGCAACAAACTAGTTAACTAAACATATTTTAATTATTAACAAGTGACAAATAACAATATGAATATCACGACATACAGTGTCTTAAAATTATTATAACAAATTAGTTTGATCCTTGTCTGATTGATAAACTTTAAATTTAACCTTAGCAATCCAACAGATATGTCCTTTATCCGGATATAAATCCAAAATTAATCCCACACTGTCGAATGACCCACACTTGATGAATTGTTAAGCAATCACCTTTCTCAAGTGAGCGAATAAGGGCCATCTTGGCCCTCTTGTTAATTATTCTTCCTCCAAGGTGCAAGACGTCAAAACAACGTGAAAACAATTCTTTCAGGATGTCTCACTTCAGTTTTAACTCTATCAATTCTGAAATTTTTATTAGGATTGATAATTCATGATACCAGGGCGAGAAAAAATCTTTGAAAGGATTTTTGTTGACTTTTTAATGACGTCATACATGTAACCACATTTATTATAGAAAATCATTTAGAAAACATATAGAAGACCTCTTTGCTGAAATGCCGTCTTATTGTCATTTTTCTAATTCATCAGAGAATTTTTAACATTAGAATATATATATTTATATATTGTAAAAATTGCAATGGAATCTTAATCTTTTCAAATTTTGAAACTTCAATGTCAAGGTACCCATTTACATCCTTACATACATCTTCTGCGAATTTTTCAAGTCAATCCGACCAGAATTGAAGTGTAGAACTGCTATATCCTATTTAATTCGTCATTACTTGGGATTCCTTTTCACTAGTTTTGCATTATGCACGTTGTTATCAAGCAATACTATGAGGTACTATTGGACTTTTTTTAGGTCGAAAAATAAAATCAACTAAAATGCGATTAAGCCAATAAAAACTTCTTCCAAAGAGGTTGTGGGAGGTCGGGGTAGGCCCCGGTTTTGAGCATTTTTTTCAATGAAATTTACAATAAACTTTGTATTTTTTTCACATTATCTATCTGTATACAAACAAGTATTGCCAGATATGACCTGGCCATTTTCAGCTTTCACATATAATGTGAGCGTTTATTTGTCACGATCGTAAAAAGCGTCCTATCGATGTTTACAACTTCAGTTTGAATTTATCATGACCACTCTCAGCTTACCCCCATATCCTGACCCCGGCATAGAACGCCAGTGGACGGACAGTGAGAAGGTGTCCATACTTACCAAATCATGGGCCGATTTTGCAGCATTTTCATTCCCAAGCCGGTACTTTGTATATTTATATTGACCAATTGACGATTCAGTAGTTAAATAACATGTTCTCACACACCATTTATTGACCAACCCTAGTTTCGGGAGTATTTTCGTGTAATATTTTGATGCAGCAACACAAATGTTTTTCAGCTGGTAAGCTAATATACACATGTATGCATAATAGATATATTGATCACAGGGCTAAGACCTACCTTCTTGTATATCATTTCGATTACCTCCCTTTAATAAAAGAAAAACAAATCAGTCTAATATTTATTTCAAAAAGTTAAGAATAGAAGCTATCATGTTTTTTAAGAATTTTTTGGTTATGTAACTTGTACAAGCATCAAATGTCGTGCCATAGCGGAGAACATTATGAAGGCTCTGAACAAGTTAGGTCTTGACATCAACAACGTCAGAGCGCAATGTTATGACGGTGCAAGTAACATGGCTGGAAAATTTAAGGGTGTACGGACATTAATCCAAGAACACGCACCAGAAGCAAGGTATATCCACTGTAAACCGCACTGTCTGAACCTTGCGTTAGTCCACAGCTCGAATATTCCTTGTGTTTGCACAATGATGGCCACTGTTCATGACATAGCTTTTGCTTTTAATTATTCGGCGAAACGGCTGCAGGCGTATGTGGACGACCTACAGACTGCCGAACGTTGCAGGGAGGCGATGGAGGGACGTCGAAAACTCAAGACGCTATGTGAAACACGATGGATGGCGCGGGCTCACGCATTATCAACGTTTGTACATAGTTTCCGAGCCGTTGTGCATGCCTGAGAAAGTCTACAAGAAGATGGCGACACATAGGCTTGGCAGCATCTCGCCAGTGTGCTGAGGTTCGACTCATCGTGCCTCTGGTTGTAGCACAGCATATCCTTGATAACTTGACTGGCCTTATCGCTATTCCTCAAAAGGTACATGTTATGTTTCATTGTAAAATAACAAGTGTTGCTGTACTGAAATACACTACTCAAAAGTTCTAAGTATGCAATATACTATTTCGGGTTTTCTCGAAACCCGTTAGAAATTATGCTTTGCGTCAAAATCACAATTTCAAAAACATTGATTGCCTTCACAGAAACGCACTAAAAAGCTAGGAAATCTGTCCTGTGCAAAAGATACATCATTTAAAGCAATCCTGCCTTCAAAATGAAAAGTCGCAAAATTAAATTTGAAATCAGTAATTTTAATTATTAGTTTTACTGATAAAAGTACCTTATTCTGTGTCATATGCAACATAATTTTAGAGACAAATGTTCTCAAATAGATCTTTGTTTATTCAATAAGCAAAAAAAAAAAGAAAAAAGAAATGTTTCAAATTACCTTGTTTTCGAGACTTGTCATTGTCTCTTGCTACATTACATTACGTTTCAATGTAAAGTTTCCGGAGCTCCATAATGTAAAGGTCTACTGATAAAGTGATGATATTACACCTGCACATAGTTTTTATAAGGGGTAATAATTTCCTACCTTTTTTTTCCAAATCGTAGCATAAATGACCAGTCTGGACTCTTTTTAACACTGTTCTTTGGGTATAGAAAAGGGAGATAATTTTGCAATTTATGAAAAACGCTTACAATCAAAGATTTATAAAAGCGTGTCAATTCGTATGATATTAGACTTTTTATGTTTTTCTTCAGTTTTTGAAAATTTATATTTACCTCATTTTTGGGTAAAAAGCTGTTTTTCTTTTTATTTTAAATTTTGCTCAGGACCCATTATAAAACGATATGTTTGTCGTTTTTGTTTTGGAAAGCAAGATCAAATAATAATGCAATATCAGCCAGGAGCAGCTGAAGTAAAAAATAACAAATGTCTAACTGTACTTTATCATGTTAATATCAAGTGTGAAAAAGTGGATACTTAGACTTTTTGACAAGTTATTGTTAAAATGTTCTGCCTTAAAGGCTATAATGGCCGTGTTTAGAGAATAATTTCATGGATATTTAAAAGAATACCTGTAGTCAAGTTTATGGCTTTCATCAATCATGAAAACTATGAGCTTGCTTTTGCCCTGACCTTAATTTCCTTAAATACTACACTAAGTTAAGTAGTTGAATAAGAACTTTATTCCCACAAAAGCAGTTTCGCATTTTTTTCTTCCGGACAAGGACCTAATTGAAGCCGTTCAAGAGACCAGGGTCGCACTGCGAGTTTTCCAAAAAGAGCGGAAGGATATTGCGACATGGAATACGTTATTCCACCAAGCGGTTGATTTAGCAGAAGAACATGAGGTAAACGTTTTATGGATAGTTAATAGCAGTTCGTTATCTTTTATAACTCCATGTTAGTTTCTATGACTAGTCTAATATCATTTTGCTTACCTTCAATTATATGAACAACAGTATTTAAGTTTTTTTTATAATACTTTAAGATTCTACCATCAGTTCCATGGCGCGCTGGTCGCCAACAACATAGAGCCAATCCCCCAATGCAGGACCCAAGCGACTATAGCGTGTGGCCTTGTATTACGTCTTTTCGGACCACCTTACAGGTGAAATGACCGATAGGATACTGAACCACGACGGTCGGTATACCTTATCTTGTGTTTTGAGGGTATATAATTACCAAATTGACTGATTTGAGAAAAGGCAGAACAAATGCATACAAAGATAAATACTTAATCAGCATACCGGACTATATTAATATCTGAGCAGGCTTCGCATTACAAACTAAAATAAAACATTTTGCCATAGGTAATACATAATCATACAGATCTATATTTTACACATATTGTAAAACATGGTTTGTTTTCCAGATGTCGCAGAACACAAACATGATTTAATGTTTAATTTTCATGTAATACAATGTTCGTGGTCAATACTTGTCAAAAACAACTTTAAAATTGTTTCAAAGCAGAGACAGATTCAGCTCAACTATTTTAATATTTGACAATATTAGATACATCGCACATAGCCTTATACCTACCGAGGTGTCAGAGATAACATTGGATCAGGAACGGCAGCTCGTTGACACATTCCTGACTGATGTTCTTTGCTCGCAGCAGGTGTTCCATCAGGAGGTGAACCGTTGGAGGATGCGGCGGGCCATGGAAGACGGCAACAAGCCGAACACGCTTTTAGATGCTCTAATCGACGCCTACCCTCACATCAAAATCGTACTCAAAGTTGTACTAGCCATGCCTGCTACGAGTGTTTCCTGTGAACGGTCGTTTGGTGCTATGCGAAGGATAAAAAGTTATCTGGGGTGAACGTCTGTCAGCTTTATCGGTGCTGCATATACATCGTGATATTACTGTCGACGTCGACAAGGTGCTGCATATACACCGTGATATTACTGTCGACGTCGACAAGGTGCTGGATAGGTTTGCGGGTGCGAAAAACCGGAATATGCAGTTTTGATGAAATGTTTTGTTGTCTCGAGTAAATTGTAGCAAATTTACCAACTGTTCGCTGTTAATGCTTCGAAATTACCATGAAAATCACACCCTAAATGTCGCGGAAAACGCATCTACGGCCATCTACGGTAAAAAAAACAAAAAAAAAACGGGGGGAACTTGCCCTCGGACCCCCCTAGAGGTTGCCCAACTCCTTTTTTTTTTTTGGCCTAGCTACGCCCCTGAAGCCAAGTGTTATATGAACAAATTAAATATATATTTCTATTTTATTTCACTTACACCAGTCAATATTCTAATTCCTCGGTTTCTCAAAACAGAAAAAAATGTGTTCAGTCAGATTCTTTATTGAAAAGGTACAATAGGCATGCATTTTCATTCTATGTACACTCGTTTCTTTTTCGTGAACTTTTATGCGTCAAAATTGACCAAGGCAATTCTCTGAATAACCGAGCACTCAAAGTACTATCTATCACAAGGGGTTATTGTGGATGTTTTATTTCATTCAAATTTGTATCCCCGGGACATTCCGTTTGACTGGGATAAACCTTATAGCCAAGTTCATTTACAATTATGTGACTTTTCATTTACAATTATGTGACTGGACAATCAATTTCAGAACCACGATTTTTCACATTTAAGTTTAATTCTGACCTTGGAGATAGAAATTCAACTTTTTTGTGCGCCGAGTGGTGTGTTTTAATTTCTATAATATCCATCAGGACCTTTCATGTAATTTTGAAGAGTTTTAAGTTTTTAATTATTTCTATAAGCTTGTTTATGCTTCCCACATGGAGTACGTAATATATGGTCCAGTTCACATTTTCCGCAGCTCGGTTAATTTTCATAGGATTTAAATAAATACTGTGAAGACATGACTAGATGATAATTTGTCATTTTATTAATATTACGTTCAATCTATATGAAAATATGCATTTATAAACATGAACTTTATGACATGTATGAAAGGAGTCAGAGACTAGATACATAAAATTATATCACCATAGACTAGATTTATAAAATCGAACATACATAGAAGAGTAAATATGATCACCTTTCATATGCAAATAAGGTGGCGAACACAAAATATGCCATAAAATCGAACATACATGGAAGAGTAAATATGATTACCTTTCATGTGTAAAGAGGGTGGAGAACACAAAATATGCCGATTAAGTTACCCATTTAATTCCCGGCGTGCCCATAACGGCATAGCACCAAAGGCCGTCAAATAAGCAGATAATTTTAACCATCTGGTACTAACGAAATGCAAATTAAATATATCCGGTTCTGGTAGGAGCAAGGGGAGGCGGTGGGTTTGAAATGAATTATCTTCCGAAAATATTTGCTGCAGCTCGAATCAAACAAAAGAATCTAGTATAATCTCTAACCCGCGCCAACCCAAAATGCTTTGTAATTAACATTACATCTTCATTTATGAATCTTATTAAATTAATACATCAGGTAGTAAAGAGTGTGAGACTACTTATACATTTGGATGTAAATGAAATATTAATATCATGCCAAATAAAATCCTTAATCGCTAATCCAGTCTTACATCAGGTACAGAGTGAAACCAAAGTACATCAGGTACAGGGTGAATACAAAATATAACTATGCTTAATTCTTATTATACCATCTGAAAGCATAAAACGCATTATTTATCAATAATACGGCATCCTGTCTTTAACTTAAAATACTTTTTTTCTTCTCTATGTTTCATACAAACGTTTACATTTTTGTTTGTCACTCTTTCATTCCCGAAACATTGTCTCATGTGCTCCGAAAATCAATACGTTCTCCTTTTCAATGTTGATACATTATACAAGTTAACACCGTCCAAACCCTCCTTTGAGATTATTATCAAGATGTAATTGCATGCATCGTTCCCCAAGGTGTGCTTTCTATCGTATACCAACTGAATCGTGCAGTTTCATATAAGTATAAACACTCGTCCTCCTACATAATAAAGTTGACTGTTGAAATATTTTGAGCGGATTAAGGCGAGTATTTGTTAAGAATATCTTGTTTTTACTTATTCCTTATTTGGATACAATAATTGGTGAGTTATATTTATTGATTAAAGTTGGGTTTTGTCTCATTTTCCAAATAAATTCTTACAATCAGTTTATTCTTACAATCAGTTTATTTTGAAGTATTAACACGTACAATTTGAAAGATTAGAGATATCTATATATATGCCGTATGTATTAGATTTCCAACGGCGTCGTCCGAACAAATGTTAGGTTAACTTTTCGCCGTAAGGCCTAATTAGAAGGAGTAGTTGCAAATGTTATGCATCGGGCGTAGAATTTTTTTTTATTTTTTAGGAATTATTGTATGATATTTAATAAATTTGTTGGAGGGATAGCTTCTTGGAAAATGTTCATAGATATAGACCTAACTTTTGACAGTATTACTGTAAAACTGAGTTTTGAAAATTGTCATAGATAAATGTATGTCTGATTTTTTAGGAATTATTGTATGATATTTAATAAATTTGTTTTATCGAACAACGTTAATGAAACATTCAAAGATAACTTGAGGTTTTTTTATAATATTGAAAAATCCCATGGAAAATTAAAAAAAAAAAAAAAAAAAAAAAAAAACAAGCATAAATAATTAGAAAGTCACAATAAAAAATGCTGGAAATATATCAAAATGTTGAAAAGAATCTTCAAAATATTCATGTAATGCAAACATGAAGATATTGTAACTCACCATGGAAATATATCGCATAGTGTGATCCTAGTGAGAACTCTGGATCACGCGATAACATACTAAAAACATTGCTTAACTGTCTTGTTTCCATTGAATTTCGAAACAATAAAACATCTGAACCGTCATAAATCATGTAATTAAAACAACATTCAACGTTGCTGACTTTTTAATTAATTCAAATGAGTGCATTTCACCATACTTGCGTACACTACTTAATTATATACAACTTAATAATGGTGTTTAACCCAAATCATGAACGAAAAGGTGTATTGGGTCTATACACATGTATATACAATGGAAGGGATATTAAAAATGCCGCACATTTTGGGGTATTTCTCTTTTAAATGCTATGGCCAAATTGTCTATAGGTTGTTTTTTTTTAAATTGTATTGTTAGAAAGTGTAAAACTGTGAGTATGAAAACATTTTAATGAATGCATTTTGCTTTTAAAGACAGTTATTTAACAACTGGTGCAATATTTTTGTTATATGCTATGATTCATTCGATCCTGAATAAAAGGTTTTAAATGTGGTGCGCGTTTATTGGTTATCAGTGTGCTTTTGTTACAGTAGGTAGAGATGAATTGTGGGTAAAAGAAAAATTAATTTTGAAATAAGTTGTTAAAGCTAAATATAATCAAGTGTATATTTGTAGTCAATCGTATTTGATTTTTTTTTCTTTTTTCTGTTGTCACTTGGCGTTTACTTTTTCCATAAATGATATTTTTGGTCCAAACTTTGAATTCATATGACGTGTGTGAAAATGGCATTAGTTATTATCTAATTATTCATGTATGATTCTATTTGCATTTCATATTGTTCTATTTATCATAAATCAAAACAGTTTACAGGCACATTTGAATAAAATACATCAATATTCTACTAAATAATATGGTGGCATATTTCTGCCAGCCACTTATCCACTTAGCTATGTTGAAACTTTTCTGAAAAATTGTCACATATCCAGTTAGTATCTGGCAAGTAGCAAATTTTCAAGTTATCTACTTAGGTATCTTAACAGAACTAAACTGTCTGTTAGTGCCCACTACTGCCAATCACATATTCACTTATTTTAACTGGATATCATGCCTTTTTCCAGATAACTATGTGAAAAAATGCTTGTTTTCCACATAATTTAACTGACTAACTTGAAAAAAGGCGAGATATCCAGTTATCTTAAGTGAATATATGGCTGGCAGTAGTGGGCACTAACAGACAGTTTAGTGCTGTTAAGATACCTAAGTAGATAACTTGAAAATTTGCTACTTGCCAGATACTAACTGGATATGTGACAATTTTTCAGAAAAGTTTCAACATAGTTAAGTGGAAAAGTGGCTGGCAGAAATATGCCACCATAAAATAAGGATTAAAGATGCATGTTAACTTAACTGAAATTTGTATATTCGAAGAAAATACGAAAACAGGAAATTTAAGTATTTTTATTGACAACAAAGAAGTAGAAATATTAGACAATTTTATTACCTAACTAAACTTTTCGTATAGGAGAAACATGTATAATGTACAAGGCATTTTAATATCATGAGTGAAAGCATTATGGGCACATGTCTATTCGATATAGTGAAATTTGATGTTAAAACAAACTCGTTTGACACTATGAATGTTCCCATTATTGTATACGGACCTGGAATATGGAGAGTCTGTAATTATAAGGATATAGATAAATTGTACTTTGGGTTCTTAAATATTAGTTTTATGAGGAATGAAGAAACATTTAACCCTTTTCTGTCATTTGTAAATAAAGACCTATAAAGTTTAGGATTAAGAAAATGATATTATGCAATCGCTAGTTTATCGTAAGTATATGATTCATTCACAAATGTGTAATGTTCAACTGCTGGGTCACATGGTATGCACTCTATTACTTACCATCTTGATATATACAAAATAAACATGATTTTAATGAAGAGGTGAATTATTTTCCATTGGTTAGATTGAGATTAAGGAGAACAATATATACACAGATTAGGAATATGTCTTAACTACCAGCATATTGTAATATCAAGGGTGTGTGTGTGTGTGTGAAATATACATACATAATACGAGAAACGATAATTTATGTAAATATTTTGCAAGAATAAAACAATCTTCCCACAATTTAAAAAAAGAAAAATTGTAGATTTTTTTTACAATTGAAAGAGAAAATAGGTTTTGTTAATGTTGTACTACGATGTAATTTTTTTGTCATAAAATTAAAAATAAAGACAATATATTTTGCCCAAATCTACATTTAATTAAATTATGTCACCGTCACGTGCTAAAATAAATAGATCTAATATGTCATTTTATAGAGGAAATTGACCGAAAAATACCCTCATGAATATAACTGTTTCCTAAGATTGAATATATATTCATAATATATTTTGTAATATCACAAGTTACACTAAAATTGTATTGTTAGTGTAATATATTTCCCATAAGTTCTTTTGTAAATAGCCAAAGGCAATACCATCAATTTACATTATCTTGTTTTTCTGTAAAAGATCCGGTTCCCGAATGGTATCTTTATAGTGTCACGTCAGATTGTGCAAAATGTGTTTCTTAGGTGTATTATCAAAGTACTGTGAGAGGGACAAATATCGATCAAGAGATATAAAATTAGCATAACTAGGTACGAAAACGGCCATAAAACGTATCATTAAAATAGCTCTTGCATGAAAGCTGCGTTTAATCAGCGTATCTTTAATTTCTTGTTAAAATTTGATGATACATATTACCTAAATTTCTTGTGTCTCTACAATTAGATTAAGAGAACAATATCAACACAGATTATGAATATTGTCTTAACTACCACATATTGCAGTAATCGAAGTGTGTGTGTGTGTGAGTGATGTGTGGTTGTGTGTGTGAAAGATACCATACATAATACCGAGGAAACGATAATATTATGTAAATACTTTGCAAGAATAATAACAATCATCCCTACATAGATTCATAAAAAAATGAATAGATAAATGTAGATTTTTTTTACAATTGAAAGAGAAAAATAAGGTTTTGTTAATGTTGTACTACGATGGTAATGCATTTCCACCATGTTATTATACTTGTCAGATTTAATATACTATATAAAAAAATAAAGCCAATAATTTTGCCCAAGATCTACATTATAAATTAAAAATATTTTGTCGACCAGTCTACGGCTAAAAT
>CM037788.1:30800240-30850240 GCA_021229015.1 Solen grandis | reverse complement strand
AATTAATGGTATGTGTATTAAATTCTATCCAGATTTAAATTGAAGTCGATAAAGCACATGAGACTAGGATAGGCGAGATCAACTATACAAACATTACTCCGGCCTAACATCTAGGTTTTATGTTAATAACATCTATATTTACACCAGACATTGGCATCATTAAATATCATATTCTAGAGACCTTTTCAGTATCTCATTTAAAAATATCATAAAAAGAATGTCATCTGCAGAATTAAAGCCAGGAGACCTTTTCAGTAACTTATTTAAAAATACTGTGAAAAGAAAGTCGTCCACAGAATTTAAGCAAGAAGAACTACTTGTATACTCCCTAACCACAAAAAAAGGTGTTTGAAAACACCTTATTCCAATTTATACTTAATGCATGTAATTCTAATTATTACTTGATTTCTTCTACTCTCAAATTCAAAATCAAAGATATTTTTTTCCATTACTTTAGATTTTTTCGTAGAAAGAGAAATTCAAAATGATTTTTTTTTTTTAAATATCATTATCATAGTACCAGTCATAAACACAATATGTCCGTATTTCCGACACCTGCAATTATTGGGACGTCGTTATATTAATGAAATAGTCACTATGACTTTTTTAAACTCCTACACAACATAATTCCAAAACTAAGGAAGAGTGCAAAACCTCCTTTCGATACACAATCAATACCCATTTTCAGCCTAATACACAGTAATGGTCACCTGGGTACTGACTTTCCTTTGATGTTCTTATTAATTAGTAACCATCATCTCCCTTGTCTTCAGGTAACAAGGTAAACAATGATCCTGTAAGCCTACACCAGGTAAAATAGTAAATACAAACAAATTTCATTTGTCAAATTTGTTCCATCATGAATTATGATTATATTCGTATATCATCATAATTATCAAATATGTAAATTTATAAACTCAGATGTGAAATGTTTGAGATTTTTTTTCAACAAAAGAAAAACCAACAACAAAAGTAAGCTTTACAACCAAACATTTTAACCCATTCCCTCATATAGACTCATTTTGAGGCACTCAATTGGTACCACATAAAGCCTGATCTGCAGAAAACCACAGTTAAACCTTACCAAATTTAATTATAAAGTTCTCATTTCCAGATCACTGAGGAGCAGCGAACAGCATAAAACCGCAGGCTGATCTGGTTTTATGCTGTTTGCATAGGTCTTTTCATGGTTTCCTCTATGAGGGAAAGGGTTAAGGAGAAAAAAATCTTCCATTTTTTTTTAAAGCAGAAGTTATGTTATATTTTCAGACATGTTATATATTGAGAAGAGGGGGGGGGGAGAAAAACTGAAGGTAGCATGTCCCTATCAGAATGGTGTTGGACTATCTGCTTATTGACCTGGGTAGATGTGAAATTATCACCATGTGTGACCTCTGATTGATAACTACCAGTCAAAGTGTACCATAATAGCTTATAAATATATATGTATACAGAAACTTGTGTCAATATTTTGAACAAATAGGTGTTTGATGAACTAAACACTTTCCATGAGGAACGCTCCCTCTACCAAAACTGTTACCTTTGAAGAATAGTCATTCTTATTTTCCCATATGTTACACGTTTTGAAGATATTCTAATATTTCTCTTCATTAATATTTGAGTAGTAACACAGTAAAAAAAAATGTTTTCCCTTTTTGAGAAAAAGAAAACACTTCTCATAAAAAAAGAAAAATTTTTCTCTAAAGATTTTTATTGACAAAAAAAGGTCCCATTTTGGGGCATAACAATCAGTCTGACAACAGGAGAATGATCAAGTATAGCAATGAGAGAAATTAATTTTCAAATATGAGGTTTGCATAGGTTTCCTTAATACACAATTGATGAAAACCTTCATATATAAAGGCAAGTATGAACCAATGATGCTTATAGCTAAATACTGTAGCAACATGTGACAGCTTCCACTGAGCATGTGCGCCCAGCCCCATACAATCATCTATATACGTGCGTTATTAATGTCAACATTTATATATACTTATTCTGTATCCACAAAGTGATTCAGCTCTTAATCAATAAAGAAAACAGGACTTACCAAAAGAAGAAACTCTGTTTAATCCACAAGCACTTAAGTACAAGATTCTGTCTGCTGTTTAACACTAAAATCCTCTCATAAAAATCCTGGCCTCCTTTGATCACCAATTTAATACAAAGTAGAATTTTAAAATGATTTCCAACTTTTTGTGTTTTTAAGTTTTGTGTTTATTACATTAAGTCTATTAAGGTGTCACAAGTGCACTGCACATCACTTAAATATAACTCCTGTCTTTTATATAAATGTGAAAAAAAATGTTGATTTTTAATTATGATAATACTATAAATAACACCATCCACAGCGAATAATGTTGTTAACCTTCCATAAATACTCAAGAAAATGAAATTTCTTCTCCAATATGATCCTGTTTTAAACACATAAATTATCTCACACAATTTTTACTTTAGGCTGCTCAATAATCCATTAATTAGTATCTGCTGTAATTGCTATATAAGTAATCTCTAACACTGATGTCAATTTCACAGGTAACCCATATCTCAGGTGTGTGTACTATACTACGCTACAGGCAGAAGCTAGCGGAGAGGACGCAGTGACTGACAGGCAGGTAGGCCACTCCCCCTTTACGAGTGGCTCTCTCTAATCTGTCATGTTTTCAGCCAATATTGGAGAATCAGGGTAAACACGGTAGTTAGCTTTGACAAAAAATTCACTGGTTAAAAATTCCATAAAAATGTAAGGATAATACAGCTACTTAAGTGAACATTAGAGTTTGTGGTAGGGGCTGGTGTGGGGGTGGGGGAATGCAGGTAAATTGTCAGATTGGTGACAGTGGAAATGATATTAATTTATTTATATTAGCTACAGCTCAGTGCTAAAGAAAGTGGGTATTAAATCTTGAAGATGTTCTAAAAAAATGTATTTTGCTTTTAGACAGTACTTATTTCATCACTGATAAAACATATGTTTAAGCTTGAACTCTATCTTTAATAACTTGATCTGTCTCAAATTTAAAGGCTGAGAAGAAAAGTTATCTAAATAAACCTTGAGAAAGTATTTACCACTGATTTTACTTTATAAAACTTTAGTTATTGTCACACATATAGTAAAAATTATAATTATGTTGGCTATATTTTTGAAATGAAAGCTATAAAGGTATGTTGTATAATACATTCATTATATAAACAAACAGCTTTAAATATTTTTTTGCTTACTTTGTACCATATCCAGAATAAAGTTTGATTCTCGTAAATCAGAGTATGGGTAAAAATATTAAATTGTTTAACAATTTTCTTTGATCACTGAAATATAAAACTTAAGAGACTCATAAAGAAAAATTCTTATTGGTTCTGGTTTGTACTTGGAAAACCAGCAGAAACAACACATGATGATGAAGATGATGAAAAGGAATGTAAGAGTAAAATAGAGGCTAGCAAAATTTATGTGAAAGCATGTGACTATCCTCGAGTATGCAGTTCTGACGCATCTAAGAAAAAAATCATGGTCTTTTTTGATTTAACATTAACAAGAAATAAAATTTTTCTTTGTATGGCAAAACTAAGTAATTTATTCAGTCTTACATTGTTTTCAAGTGGCTGACATCGTTTTTTTCAACGAAAAATCTCTAGTGAGCATGTCTGTATAATTCAGTGAGGCTGACTTGAGAGTACAATGAAACGACGCATCAGATTGGTTTTTCATTTAATCATTGTAGCATGTTTTTAAAAATTGAATTTTCGTGTCAGAAATAATATACGAGGAAATGTTGGTTGCACAGATTTTTTTTTATTTCACTGTTTCACTAAAAATATTCCAGATGAGAAAAAGTACTTATTGAAAAGGAGGTTTGCAGGTGTGTTGTACAAATTACGCTAAATAATAGCCCTGCATCAATAACTCGCCACATTTTGGCTTTCTAATGCTAAAAGGGATGTTGACAAACAAAACTTGTAAGAATGATGTCACACGGAATCCATTTAATAAAAATTGAGGTCAAAACAAAAAAGGCGTCGTAATAGTGGTGCGTCGGAATAGAGTACCGTATGATAATTATGTGGAAGAAGGCATAAAAATGCTACAATAAAACCAAGAGCTATTACAGGAAATGATGACTACCACTGCTTAGAGCGTGGTTGGAAAAAGCATGGTTAAGTAATGTGACATTGCAGTCATATTGGGGCTATAAAAACATATGAATAAAGAGTGACAGAAAAAAAAAAGCCCCAGAGAAGCAGCACTAAAATTTTTTGTAGAGCCGTAACTCACCATAGCTCCTGTGACTAGTCAAGACTGATTCAAATCTGTGTCTGATTATGATATTTTATAGACACTTGGAACAATGAATTAAAGTGATCTCTTCACGATTTCACACTGAATGTCAGTAATTACAGACTTAATGGTGAGATAATCAGAGCTGAGGTCTAAATTAAATAACCATATCCCTCCAGTTGGACAGAAAATATTCAAAGAAGCCCTCTAAAAAATCTGGAGAATGGCTCCACAATAATGGACCCCAGGGAGAGATTGTTCACACGGCCTGCCAATCATGTGAGGAAGGAAACCACATTGGAGTGTTTGAAGCAATGGGAGATGTGTCAAGTTCAAGGAAACATGGCTCATCATATGGGGTAACTAAAACCCTTGGCTCTGCCTGCTAATTTATTGGACCCATGTAACCATTGTTTGGAATACCCTTTTACACTATAAATTGAGCTTCGGTGGCATTTCTACAACAAAATTACCACCAAATCACTTCCTGGAAGTCTGTCAATGACCCAAACTGAAAATTAAACACTCAGGAAGTTGTACATTTAACAAAGAAAATTTGCACTGATTTTTTTTGCTCAAATAGAAAAGTTACTTTACCAAATGCATAAAGCGAAGTTCTATAGTAAATCAAACAATTTTCAAACCCTTGAACAATCTATGTTAACCTTAAAATATATTTTCATTTTTGAAATCTATAAGAAGTTAAGGAAGCTAAAATCAAAAAAGCTTTGGATAGACAAAGAGGCAGGTACCCCCCCCCCCCCCCCACACACACACACACCGACTCCCTGAAAAAAAAGAAAAGAAAAAAAAAGTTTTCTATTAACAACCGACTAAATAATTAAAGTGCTAGATGCTATAGACGTTTTTTCATATCAAAAACTTAAAAAAACAAATAAAAAACAAACAACAACAAAAAACAACAAAATATGGTGGTCCCATACAAGGACCCAAGGAAATTACAAACAGCTTGAAAATAAATTAGAACTGAAGGTGATGATGCCCCCACATCCCATCCTGTCTTTATTTAATGTGGGTATCTTGATTCCTATATTGCCTCCACTTCAGTAAAGCATGGGTATACTAATGCTTGTTCTTACAATAGATTATATGGGCAAAAGAACCCGTAAACAACTTTGCCTCTGAAATATGGGTGCGAGGTAGACTAAGAAAGATTTCTGGAAATCATTGCCATTTCAGCCGATAACATTTTTGATAAAAATTGCATAAAATTCAAAGACTTATCTATCAATTGCCATGGAAACTGGGGTAAAAATAATCTATAAAACATCCTTATCAGCTGATTGAGTGTATATTTCACATGCTCCGCATGGCTACGGCAGGGGGGTGTCTACAGCGCCAAGATAAACCTGCCTCAGTAAAGCTGCATTAAAAGACTGCTGAGATGTTTTGAGGGGGCTTATCTCCCATATCTTTATCTATAAGAATTCCACAAAAGTTACAGCTGAGGTTTAAAATGTTCTTATGTATACAGTGGTCTTTGAATCTTAAACCTGTATACAAGATAGTGATTCATGCATCAACAAAAATGCACATGCATGTGTATATCCAAACCAACATCTTGAAATCATAAAAGAAATAAATGATGTTACAACTTCTTCCTTATGCTAATTTAACCCTTGACCTCAGTGATTTGATGCATTGGCAATTACAGCAGACTCCTGATCAGGGTCTCCTCTGTTTGCTTAAACAATATTGTAGCTCACATTATACACGTCTGTATGACAAAGAAAAATCAACTGATTCATATATCATTTGAAGTTCTTAAACTTTATTCACAAAGTACATATTTAATTGTACAAGAATATTATGAGGTAAAGGCTTAAGCAGTCTATGAAATTTGAAAATATTGTTTGATGTATTCTATTTACATTAATTGTCATAAAATTTTTCTCTCATTGAAACTGAAGCTCCATGTGGATCCTTCAGCTGTGCTTGACCTTTAACTCGCGACCTCTGGATTGTAAGACGTGACCTCTATCACTGACCAATGTTGCCTCAAGTCTATAAACGTGGTAAACCACAAAGACTATTACAGGAAGTGGCAAAATTATGAACTAAACAGACGCAAAAAGGAAAAAATGTCCAGACAAAAGTTTTTTAAGAGTTCTGGAGTGGCGACCATTATAAATTATGTAATCATACGCAGTGTCATTAACCCAAACTTTATTTCCCGACAAAAACCTTGCATGACTTGTGTTCATACAAAGTAATTCTTAAAACTGACTGGTCCTTCCTCTGAAACAGTTTTCGTCTGCTGTGTTACTACATTATAATCTACAAATGTCTAGTATATAACCAGTCTATGTCTGTAAACACAACCTACTGCTAGTGACTGGGACCTTTGTAATAACTTATATTAATATCATTGTCATAATATCGGAAACATGACCGTCTGCTGCTAGAATTTACGGCATCTTATAGCGCTAGGGTCAGGACTCTGTCTGTATCCACGGCAACAGTAGAATCTGATGCCACAAGCACTCCGATTCTGTGATATGCTATCTGACGTCGCTATCTTAAATGGCAGATATTTAATGTCATTCTTTTTCCTCCTTCCATGAATTTTAATCTTGTGACATGCCTTGTTTGGAGATACAGCCATTGGAGAAAATCTGATCTTGTCATCTTTTCTTTTAAAGTCATTTGGAGCTTTTGACTATGTTTTAGCACAGCCTTACTGATACCATGCCAGAGTCAAATAACATGATGCAAAGTAACAATACAACGCAGAAACTGTCCAAGAGTAAGGATATGTTTCCTAACTGAAGTATACTGAATTTAGCTGAATCAAATTGATAAGGATTGAAACTGACCTTGTCCAGTGACTGCAATGAAATCAGTGCAGCAGCTGCTGGCATTTCTAGCCCAGTCATTTAACTGGTTAAGACAACCTCAAGGTTAAGGGTGAATTGAACACAGAATGCTAACCCTCCCAAGGTTAGGGGTGAATTGGTTGGTAAAGTGACATAACACTGAACACAGAATGCTAACCCTTTATCTCATTAATATTCATGTATTTAAATTTATTTCTTGATGAATATTAGTTTTCTTTTAATATTAATTAACCCTTTCCCTCATAGAGGAAACCATGAAAAGACCTATGCGAACAGCATAAAACCAGATCAGCCTGCGAGTTTTTATGCTGTTCGCTGCTCCTCAGTGGTCTGGAAATGAGGATTTTATAATTAAATTTGGTAAGGTTTAACTTGGTTTTCTGCAGATCAGCTTTATGTGATACCTATTGAGTGCGTCAAAATTAGTATATATGAGGGAAAGGGTTAATATTAATTAACTTAAAATTTCAAATGGTATTATATAACAATGGAAGCTTCCTCACTGTGATGCCTGTATAGAATATGAGATATTATGTTGTATAAGCAAACAGAGGAGATCCTGATCAGACTGCTCCTTCTAGCCAATGTCTAATGCAAAGCTTTCAGATCACCTTGACTAATTCTTCGAAAAAAAAAAAAAATCATTCTGAGCTTGCCGGTGATGGTCATATACAGTCAATTTGTGATAGAACAAATTAGCATCAGACCATGCAATTACTTCATCGGATCGCATATTTTGTTCCATAACATCTTTGTTCCATCGTATTTTTTATTCATAAGCACAATGATCACATTTTCTTCTTTAGAACATGCATATGCTTTAATGGTAAATAGGCAATGCCGTTATATGTTAAATAAATATGTGGAAATGTTACAAGACACTATATTCTTCATTTTTTATTCTTATTTTGCCTTATGTCTAGAATTGTGAAAACAAAGATGATCCCCCAACATTTATACTGTTGATTACCTATGACATATAATCACTCAAGTTTCCCCACTACAAACAGACAAACCTGCTTGTGTGATTCGTGTCATTGTGCAACATTGGTGCCATACTGATTGGCAAATTGCACATCATAATGGCCAACACGCAAAAGCCACGTGTGTCATCCTGTTAGGTGTGAAAAAATAACTGATACTTTGTCCTAGTGCATCATTAAACAACTGTTAATTGGTCCAGGGGACTTCTTAGGTGGTTCACTCCAGTGTATCTTTCATTCCATCCAAACTTAGTTCCATCGCAAATTTTACATTGAATAAAGAACAAATTCTGCCCGGAACAGACATTTACTTTCGCATTACATCGTCATTTCACTCCATCGTAACTGGACTGTAGTATTGAATAGATAGATTATTATATAACAATTTCTAACTTAAGCAAGATGGAACAAGATATACCGATAAACCTAACTTAATTTACTCTGATTGCAAACATATTTATTGAGGATTTCACTATAATTCAAAGCTATTAACATTCGGTTCAGTTGTTATTTACAGGAACTGTAGCCTCACACCAAGCTGGTAACACACACACAGTTCACCTGATTAAGTTTGGCCATTTACAATACATATATCTTAAGAAAACATTGCAGCCTACACAGTGTATTATGGTATACTGACTTGTCATAAATTTCAATACACTATGACTGTATGCAAAATATTTCTAATAGCTTAGGCCAACCCTCTCTTTTACCTAAATCTTCTGTCCAAACATCTATTGATGGACATTATGCTGGGGGATCCTTTTGCCCCAGGGCAGTTTGGAGGTTTAAACAATTTGAAAGGCAAATATATGGTGTTTGCAAAAGCCAGTGGCACAAGTTAAATTTGTTTTTGTTTTTGTAAGTTTTCAATGAGCATGTGTGGAAAGGTCATGTTAAACAAATTAGTGGGGTAAACTTGTTGGTTTTAGATGGACAAGTCCGCCTGATACCGACAGATTTCTAATGATGATTGGATTTGCAGTCATTATATGCAATACTACACCGAACATACCATGTGCACAGTTATAATTCTTAATCTCTATCAATCTCTCTTAGACTATGATGAACCTTTCAACTTACAAAGACTTGTTTTGACACATTTTGTAAACAGAGCAGACCCAGATCAGAATCTGATTAGGGTCTCCTCTGTTTGCTCATACACTGCTTTTTGTATTGTGGCTCAGATTCTACACAGTCTGCATGGCAAAGAAAACTCATTTTTAAAATTCAGCCAATAAACTGATGTATTGCTTTAGAGATCTCTTCAAATGATGAGTTTTAAATAAAGACTTTTATACTTTTCATTATTGAAGGAAATAAAAATCAGAGTATTCTTTTTGCTGTTGTTGTACATCCATAAATATTTTTGAGTTTTTACTTGCGCATTTATTGTAGAAGAAACGTTTCACAATTTAAACAAATTATTAATTGATGGTATAACACTGTATGTGTTTAAAATTTAATGGCATGAAACCATAACTGTCCATAAACATCCACATGCCTGTATTGGAAAACTGTGATAAACGTCAAACTGGGATCAAGCTAAGGATAAATTGGTGAAAATTGAGATGCATTACCATTTTGTTATTCATGCACTGAAGTTAAATATTATAAGTTCTGTTCAATACTATATTTATTAATAATTTACACCGATGCAACCAAATATATTATGTAATTAATATACTTAAACACTGAAAAATACATACATTGTAAAATAATCCCATCAAATTTGCACCAATCAGCTTCCAGAAACTAGCTTTTTTTTGTTAATTCCAAAAATGACACTTCAATCTCTATTTCACAATTTTCATCTAATTTTTTGGTAATCACGTATTAAGATGAACAATTTATCATGGGAATCATTTTTCAACAAAATGATTCCCACTGGTTCGCAAAACACGGCCATTTAATGTAATTCGAGACATGTTGATGAGACCGGGAATCTCAATCACTCCTTGCAAATCCCATTTTTTTTTTCCTAACGCACAAGCATATGCGACACAATGCAAGCAAGCCAAAATTCAAACAAAGCAGCCCTTTAAGACGATTTAAAAAATTAAGATTGAAACAATTAAATTAAGACTTTAACAACACACGTGTAACTTGTGAATTCACTCATATCTCTTGATATTCTGGTGTTTGATCGGTTCCCAGGTTTCTACCATTTTCACCCATTGTTCTCTGAAGCAGAGTAAAGAAGGGAGCATTTATTATTCAGTTGGTAATTAAAACAAAAATATAATTCAATTAGAATGGTCTTCAAAATATCTGAACGCCACAAAATGACAGCAAAAGAATCCAAAGTTTTCAAATTTCTCACCATTGAAGAGAACATTGGAATCTGTCATAAATAAACAAAGCCATCTTTTTCTCTGTACACGTTTTCTAAATCTAATTTCAAGTATATTTTCTACTGTCTAATGACATCCTCTCCTCCCTTAAATTTGATTGTGAGACATTCTTGTGGTAATTATATCTTTAAAGGTCCAGAAAACATCAGTAAAAAGAAACATAAGGTACACAAAATTGGATAACATGCATTAGTTTTACATATGATTAAAATAGTGTTCCAAATTTTATAATTAAAACCTTTTGTTGGCTTGACATTGTTGTTTCGCTTTCTTTTTTACTTTTTAATTGGGGTGGGGGGGGGGGGGGTGATCATACAATATCAAGTCTAGTTACAAATGAAAATGAAGCTTAAACTCATACTAATTTCCCTTACCACTATATACTAGTATACCACTATATACTATACTATTAGAAAAAATAGGTACCAGATATACTATTAGACAAAATGCAGGGTACCAGGCTAAGGAAACTGATCAACTGTCCACAGTATTCCGGTCAGATGTCCGGGATAATCACTTCCTGGATACCTCTTATCCTGCTGGAGATAGAGCACACCCCTCATGGTCCATTGACAGTCTCCACTCGTTTGAAGACTCCATAAAATATAATCGGTGTGAAATTCAACTGCTTGGCCCTGCATTTCAATTTGTCCCCAGTCCTTTATGGCAAAGCCTGGAGAAGAAATGGCAATAAAAAGTAAACAGACATCCTGTCCAAAATGGCTGATTTACGAAATCTGCCAATTGCATGTGACAAATTTAAACTCAATTTATGACTTTGTTTTACAACCGTTGATTCTCATTTGAATGCATGGACAGGGGCTTGGGGTTAATCCTATTCTTGGGCTTTAAGGGGTCATGACATTTTGAAGGAGTTGTCACCAAGCCGATTGTTGGTCAGAATATATATGGCAAGATGGAGGTAAATAATGGCAAATCTACCAGGTGGTACGTTGCAAAAAACAAGGTTTTAACAAAGTGGTGACAGAAGACTCTTATTTATTTTACAATAATTAGAACACATACTTCTCTGTCAGATTGATGGCTGAATGATAACTTAACAGTATTTCCAATGCTACCTTTCAATATTTTTGAATATCTGAAAAACTGTACCAGATATCTTTATCAAGATGTCACCATATTGAACTGTTTCTGCTGTATTTCACCTTAACTTACACATTACTTGATTGTTGCATAAATACTCAATTACCATATGTATAATGTATGTTACTCTAGAAATCAAAAGTAAAAAAAAAATGAATGAATTTCACACATTTAAAATCAATATTTTAATATGTTATTCTATCTCTATGTACATTGTTTAACAAAGTAGTCATAAAATATTTTTAAAAAAAAATCACTATTATTGTCACCTTATCATGTATTAAAGTAAATCAAGTTTGAGAAACAATAAACTGTAACTGCATGCAAGCCCAAAAAGCAGTTAATTTTATACTTGCATTTCCTTCTATTAACACAATGTGGAAAAGGTAAATTTGAAACTTTCGATTTTTGAGGTTATTATGTTTGAGCGTAATAAAAATTACATTCATAAAAATGTTATGTATAAAAGAATTATGCAAAAGGTGTTTATATTTTGTCTGATTTTTTTACTATTAGGAAAATTATCATAATGCAGACAGACCAGTTGATCAATCTTAGAAATGAATATAATTCTTTGACAATTGTTAGCTATTCTTTAATAATAATAAAATATAAGATTATTTCTTGGACTTTATTCACCCATTTTTTTAAATTGAATTATTCCAACTATAAATACATTATATATGTTAAAACTTGTTACACATAGTAATTACAAGGTGAAAAGAAATCACGAAAACAATTGCATCAAACTCTTTATTTATCTTCTAGATTTCATGCTTAGTCTTATTCTAACCCAACAACTTCACGTAATATTTTATTAAAAACTGGCAGCCATCAATTATTACACAATATGTGACATAAACATTTACCTGTATACTTAAGATAGGGATAATCCCCATAGTCTAGGTAAGTACAGGTAAATCGCAATAAAGGTGTTAGGCTCACTTACTAGATCTGAATGTTTGGCCAAGTTAGACAATCAACCTGTCTGTCACTTTACCTAGGAATTACTGTCACCTTATGACCAGAAATAATATGAAAATAATGGAACCTGGCCTTGGGAACTGTCCCCTTGTTGCCATAGTAACCATGATATCTGTGCTTTAACAAGAGTTAGATGCATGATGATGATGATGCTGATAATGTCAATAATGATGATGTCCATGACAATGATGATGTTGAAAACGATATTAATGATGACAATGGCGATGTTAACCCTTTCCCTCATAGAGGACACCATGTAAAGACCTATGCGAACAGCATAAAACCAGATCAGCCTGCGAGTAACTCGCAGGCTGATCAGGTTTTATGCTGTTCGCTGCTCCTCAGTGGTCTGGAAATGAGGATTGTGTAATTAAATTTGGTAAGGTTTAACTGTGGTTTTCTGCAGATCAGGCTTTATGTGGTACCTACTGAGTGCGTCAAAATGAGTCTATATGAGGGAAAGGGTTAAAGTAGATTGATGATGATATTGATGTTGTTGATGATGATGATAATGATAATGTTTAGATGGATAATGATGAAGATGGTTACAATTGCAATGGAAACTTATCCAGGAATTCTAGTGATTATTAAAATATTTAAAATCAATATAATACCAAAAGAGTACGAAAATAACATAACTTGTGCCAACATGAAGAGCAACTCACAATACCACCTTACTAGAACAACAAATGCCACCAAAGGGTTTTAACTGGTGGGTTGCTAGCGTGGAACTATTTAACAAATGGTTGCTATAATGAAGCCAGATGTGTGGCTGCAATAAAATGGAAAGCCCTAAAATTCCAGTTTATGTTTCACAAGTTGACACAATGGCTTGGGACCCCTGGTTAAAAGCTTCAAGGGCTAATGTATTAGATTCAACCCTCATCTTAGGCAAGTGCATTACCTTTTATTACTTTATCTAAAATTGAAGCGAAATCTTAGCCTTTCACAAGTAATTAAAAGAAGGGACAGGTTAAATTTCGCCCTAATAAATGACAATGGCTGAAGCATTTAATGTTAACCAGGCTGGCTTTATCAGCCCATATGTACCAAGTTTTTGTCAGTTGACATTTAAATGAAGTTGAAAATTTGTAGATTCGAGTCCAAACACTTAATTTATCAAACTAAAGGAGCATTGTAAGACGATCAAGAAAAAAATTAAAAGTCAACACCATAATCTTCAAATGTTTAAAAAGCAATGATTCTGGAGTTATGTTTTTATATGAATAAAAAGCCTGTCATAATATCTTTGTTAATTAATGGTAGAATGGGGGCTGAGGTCTATTTTGTCTCATGTTTGTTTTATTTGAAACCTTGTTGAAGATCGGAAGTTTTTAATGTGCCATTACTGTCCACATTCTAGTATATCTTGTTAAAAGCTCTTACATTTTATCTTTTTCTCCAAAAATTGAAAGAACTTTTAACCACTATACAAAATTAAAGTAAAAAATATGCCTTTTTCCTGTTTGAAATTTTATCTTTTTACAATAATAAGACAGAAGAAAATCTTTTCAATGGTAGCAACAGTAGCATTTGCATTATCTTCTCCATGGGCGTAGGTGGGCCTAAATTGATGTACTACAGGTCTGAGTTGGGGGTGTTGGGGGACATGCTTCCCACAATTTTTTTTCTAGGATGCATGAAGGGGCTTTTTCTGGTATATCAGAAGCCAAAAATTCTATGATATCGCAAATTTTTATGCATTTTTTTACTTTCTGAAAATTTCATTTCTCATAATTATGTCCAGGCCTGGGCCTAAAATGCCTTAAGGGAGCTATGCAAGTGTTCTCTATTAGTGAGGAGAAAACTCTAGTGGCTGAACAGTTCCACATCCTTAGTTGGACTGATTTGAAATCAAACCTTATGCAGGTTGCAATGGTGTGGGGTCACTGAGTTCACAGCAGCTCTATCCGAACATCTTCATCCTGATTTTTTCCACAGAAAATGAATGACCTGGGAACCAATGGCATGTAAACAACCAATTTGTTTCCTTTGCAAAAAATACATCACATGCCACGGTCCTAAAATCCTCTAAAAGACCTTTAATTATACCCGGCATCCAGTCTAATAAATAAACACTTAGATTAATTAAATGATAAGGATTGACCAATACCCTTTACAGTGGTCACACAATGGTCATCAACCTGCCGGTGAAAGAGAAGATATAAAAGAACTGCCTGAACCATCTGTAAAGTCTCATACTCCTTTGTCCAATCTTATGAATGACAAAACACAAGTCTCAGATGGAAAAGACAATTATTAAGAATCAGTAGGCCATTAAGGTTCCAATAATGAACAAAAGGGGCTCTAATGAATAATACAACTGGAAATACATTTGTTTGTATTTCACACCAGGTTTAACCCTTTCCCTCATATAGACTCATTTTGACGCACTCAATAGGTACCACATAAAGCCTGATCTGCAGAATATCACAGTTAAACCTTACCAAATTAAATTACAAAATCCTCATTTCCAGACCACTGAGGAGCGGCGAACAGCATAAAACCTGGTTTTATGCTGTTCGCATAGGTCTTTTCACGGTGTCCTCTATGAGGGAAAGGGTTAAAAGGAAACGATTGTTCCTGAATGAAAAATACCTGGTGAACTGCTTTGGAAAATGATGCGAGGATGGATTATTCTATGATCATAATTATTAGATTTTAGGTAAAAACTGTATTTTATAGACAATAACATTCTGAATGGGTGTGAGAATAATGTGAATGTGTTGTGAGGATAATGTGTTGTGAGGATAATGTGAATGTGTTGTGAGGATAATGTGAAAGGGGGTGCGAATAATGTGAATGTATTGTAAAGATAATGTGAAAGGGTGTGCGAATAATGTGAATGTGTTGTGAGGATAAAGTGAATGCGTTGAGGATAATGTGAATGGGTGTAATAATGTGAATGGTGAAAATTACTGTGATGGTATCAGGATGTAGTATTGTGGCATCTATACATGTCCTTTTTTAACAGAGATGCTGGGGATAGGGTTTTCATCTAATATTTTTCGGGAAAAGCATCATCCTGATTTTAAGAAAGGAAAATTCCAAGCGTAAAAACAATCTGGTGGAAAACTGCATGATTTAAAAGAATTTTTCAGGGACGTGAGATAGCCACTATAACAGATACTGTTAGAAATATGCAGCTAGGGTGCAAAACCACCAGACCCAGTAGCTGAAAGACCTTTAAAAGAAACCACATGTTTTAAAGAAATCAAAATAATTTCAGGATTAAATGAACAAAATTGTTACCATCAGTCCAAAGCCACCTCAGCTACTCTCATATGAAACTTGAAATAGCCGAAAGAGCAATGCCATCTCGGTTAAACCTCAACTGTTAACTATTACCTACATCTGAGACTAAATCATCTGATTAATTTATATACCTATCCCTAGATTAAAATTTGCAACTAAAAATTTACTCATTTCGAGCAAATCTGGTTTGAGTTCCACCAACACTACTTGGCGCTAAGAAATACTTTAATTAGATAGAAAACCCCTTTACAATTCTGGTTTTATGGAATATTCAATTACAAGACTATTTTGACATAAATCATTTTCTTAATAACAAACAAAATTTATGAAGAAATTTAATATGTGGGTGGTATTATTAGAGAAACAAAAAAAATGAAATTCTGATTGGATATCCCTTTTGAAGCCATCAGACCTTTTAATACTTTGATTTTTTTTCTCTGGAAACATCAACAGTGATGTCCACTATAATCTCAGTTGATCAATAAATCCTGAATCATCCTTCCATAGAAACTGAAAACCAGGATTACACCTAAGGAGATCAAAAGTCACCCAAACAATGAACAGCCAAGTGGACACACACTACCCCCTAGGTGGTCATCTTCCCGACCTTCCACTTGTCGGACTCGTAAGCTGATTGACTTGACCCAGCCCCCCTCGCTAGTTGTCAGGTGACCCAACCTTAAGTCTACTTCTCCCATCCACAACTGATCACAGATTCCTTGTTGATGCAAGTGGAAACCATACTGGTTTAATTGGAGTGAGAAGTTTCATAAGTGTGGAAAACTCATCAACATGTATGATTGATCACTATCAAATCAGTTGGGAACCAAAGTCACTCATGTGTGGTACAAGTAAACTGCCGGGGAACCAGCTACAGAATCTGGACTCCATATAACTTGATCGCATCAAACTGCAAGAGTGCTGTCATGTCAAGAAAGTGAATTCCCACACAATTAAAATATATCCATTTCAACATCACTCAGTTAAAACCAGCTGTTTGATTCTGTTTCTACATTAAGGAACAAGATATCATTAAATAGATGTGTTGATAAGGTATGAAAGCCCCTGCTCATGGTAATTTTTTTAAGTACAAGGGTTAAATTAATTTTCCATAAAAAATAATTATTTTTAATTTTAATTCTTAAATCACTGCTCATGAAACATCAGCTATTTTACAATGTACAGTTGAACTTCGGTGACTCTAACAGGCTGGGGGAATGGCAATTTGTTCTGGTCATCGGTGGTTCGACCCAATAGTGGCTATGTTGATATACATATGTACATGTATTGCAAAATTTGATTAATTATTAGGCTGTCCTTTAGAATTGAATTAATTAAAGTAGATATCATATTTTGAAAATAAGGTCGGCAAAATAATAATAGAGGTAACATAAAATAAAAAAAAACAACTTATCTTTGTTATTTTTTTAAAACATATATAAACCAATACAACAGCAACTGTCAAGATCAAATCACAAACATCAATGATGACATACAATTCATACGCATACATGTACACATACATCGGCCTATGTGCAAGTCAAAACATTTCCTGCATACATTTTATTTTGCATAAAAAAAATATAAAAAAAAGAATAGGTAGTGTAAATAATCCACAAATATAACTGAAAACAAATCAATTAATATTCCATTAAATCAATTAAACAAATTCCTCCTTGTAATTTGCAACTTGATCAGCGTTAACTTATATCATCTTATTACACTTTGATGTGTTAATTATTGAACCGCTGATTGTGCCAATCACACAATGTGTGAAAAACACGCTGCACCACAGGTTGCAATAAGTCCACCAGCAAACATCACAAGTAGGGAGGTTTGACCGATAGGTGTGAAATACATAGCACTTTTAATCTGGGGCTGGAAATTAAGTTCAAGAGTTCCAACCATCAGTGTTCGACTTAATCCAGGTCCAACAATATAGAATTAAGGACAGTTTATGCTGGGACCGTGAAATGTGTTCGAGTAAAGTATGGTGTTCCAGTTTTCAGTGTTCGAGTCACCAAAGTTCGACTGTATCTATATGTATGCATATGAAATTCATCACCCTTTACTTCATATAGACCAGGAGGAGTCTTATCAGGGTCTTCTCTGTTTGTTCATACACTCTTCACAGCCTGCATGGCACAGAAAAATCCATATTTCAAATACTATTTAATGTTAAGCCAATAAATTATATGGTTCATATACAATTTAATGTTAAGTCAATTTATATAATATTTGATCATGATTATTCATGAGGTAAAGAGTTCAAGAACTTGGACCAATATTTGATTCCTGCAATCCAGAGCTTCTACATACAGATAAATGACCACAGCTGACTTCATGGAATCAGTTCAAGCCTTCACTTCAAACACATCCCTTCATCACCCGGATGCTGCAGCCTCAGCTTGATACCAGAACCATGTACAATATCTCATCCCCAGCTATCTCTGCTAGCCACCAACATCAAGGGGTCCATGGCTAATCATCTTATCCAGACAAATTTACCATATTTTTCTTCACTTTTAAATCCCCAGTATCTGTCAAGCCCCATACTTCAGAACCATAACATAAGGAGCAATCCATAACTCATCAAACCTTCAACACTGTATCCCCTCTTCTTCCCAACGCAAGATGCTGGTTTCTGGCTTTGAGCTCCCAAGCAATGACCTCTGCAGTTTTAAGTTTTTATATCTCTTCAATGGATGTACAAGATTAATTTCTGTTCACTCAAGACCAGATACCGATCACTGAAAAAGGGTCAAAAGGAGGACAGGGGCCATAAATATCATAACCCGGCCAGAGATACATCATTTTGTGAGGCTTTGAAGCCATTGTGGACCCTGAATGAGTGTGAGATTCCCAATTAGCACAAAAGCTTAATTGATTGTCATTGTTCAAGAGGAGTCATTATAATTAAAGGGTAATGAAAAAGATGGCAATAATGATAAGCCTGCTGCAAAGTGTGCTGGGTGTTTTATGTACATTGTCAAAAAAGCTGTGTACAGAAAAGAATATTCAGTGCATGAATTAGAAATTGTCCGACAATGAGTTTTTGCAAATGGAGACAAAATCAATGACCTGATTTGAAATTAGGAGGGAAATGTGATATAGTAATTTTTGCAGATTGGCAGATGTCTTTCAAGGAAGATCACATTGTAATAATATTTTCTTGAAGAAATGTGTGCGGAGAAGAAAATTAAATATTATTTAGTTCAATCAAGATATAAGCTTTGTACGAAAAAGATGACAGGCTATGACAAAATTTTCTTTTATGATTATATTCTTTTGTCAAAAAGCCTTAATGAAAGACATTTCCAGGTTCAACTCATATCAGAAATTTTTTTTTTTCCATTTTGTCATTCATTTTCAATGATACAGGTATTTCTGAAAAAAGTTTCTAGGGCAGAAAATTTATTCTTCCTTTTTTTTCCACAAAATTCTCAATCCATCATTAACATGACCCTGAAACATTCCTCCATTTTCAAATGGTAAATAATTGGCAACCCTTTGAACTACTTTCATCACCCGTGTCAATGTGTCGCCTGCAACAAGGATGAAACCATACACCTGGTCCTGCCATGACGGCCCTACCTGCCGTCCCCGGGACCCGCCCGCTGCAAAACCCCCACCCCCAGCCGTGCCGAACAATCCCACAATCCAACATGCACCCTGCGCTTCAGTATTCATCGTCCACAACTTCTCACTTTTTCAAAAAGTTTATTTTTCCGTAGGAATGCATTAAAATAATGAATGGGTTCTCAACAAAAGGTGACAGTCAAAGGGGTTGAATTTACCTATAAATCAACCACTGTAATTATGCTATATGAAGTCTGGTTGGCGAAATTCATTTTCACATTTAACTGCAATGTTAGCATAGAGGAACAGATAATTCTATAGAGGAACGGATAATTCTATAGGCCAGATTAACTACTCAAGAAACACTACAAGCACATCTGAAAAGATGTTTAAACAAAATTTTACTTTAATTTTGAATTAGTTTATTAAGAGACTGAATGCTTCATCCGACTGTTAAATCGAACTGCCGGTAAACAGTCACACTTTTATAACGTTCTTTTCAATATCAGAGGATGTACTCAAAACACCTCAGCAATCTGTTCATAGCGTATTGTACCTACAGCCTATCTTATACAGCTCATATTCAGTAAAAAGATCAATAAAAACCACAATTTAATGATTTATATTTTAAAAGCCGGTGATCCGTGCACAATAACCAATAAAATGATTCAGAATCTCGTAAAAGGCATAGTTTCTGACATAAACTGATTGTGCGGTGTTTATCTTAGGTGTTTTTCTTCACAAATTAAGTTGGACAGAAACGGCTCTTGGTTTTATATAGACTGTAATGACATAAACTGCTCAAATTGAAAATGAATCATGCCTGGACTGTATAAAAATGGCAGCCTTGCTGAGGTATAACAGTGATGATAGTACCATAAATCCTGGCTTGTTCCCTTTTGGATAAGGTCATTCAAAGTCAGGAGTAAATCACATACAATATAGCATACACATAATAAGGGTTATTGATTTTTCATAAAAAAATAAATATAAAAAAATCTCAAAATGAAATCTGAACAGTGATATATGTTACTCAAAATTGCAATAAATACTTTTTTTGTAATATGACACATTTAACTAAAATTGAGTAAGAGTTCAAATAACTTTGTGAAGTAAATTATTTTTTCATTACAATAGCTGAAGATTGTTTTTGAATATTTATTAGTTAGGTAAAATTGATATTTTTGAACTTGCTGTCTGCCATATTTGAACATAACAGTAGCATCTGTCCACAGTTCCTGCTAAAATTATCACTCCATAGACTTTGTAGATACATACTACATGCATTTAGTAATGATGGTTTCTTTCTTAAAATCGTAAAACTGCTGATAAACAAGATGATGAGTTTCCCAGATACTACTTTGTCACAGTCACAGAATGTAAAACATGAACATTGCTGTCTGAAAACTTAAACCAGAACATTCACTTAAAGTGATCAATACCCTTGCATCCCACTTTGTCTTCATGGGATGGGATGTGTCTGAAAAAAAAAGGAGGACATGAGAGAATGATTTCTGTATAGCCTACTTCGTTCAATTACTGTGGAATCATTAATTTTCATTGGACATTATTTTTTTGTCAATTTTGTGGAGGGTTTTATCTATGAATATCAATCCCCACGAAAACTTGTCTCTTATAAAGACCTCATATTTTCTAGAACATAGTTCCACAGATAAATGTACCCCTGAAATTCCCTTAGGTACATAATCAACAAAATTTAATATCAATGAAAATTAATGATTTTAAAGGTATTAGTGAACAGTATACACAGAAACAAATGACCTGTCCTACACATACAGTTTGAGTTGCAATGATAGTTTCCTGGTCCTAAAAACTGTCATCTTTCTGGCAAAATTATTTCTGTCCGCCCATGATATCTAGCATGCAACTCTAGAGCCACTATATCAAGTTATAAATATCTTTTACCATGCTAAATTCCTTTATTGGACTTGTCCTCTCTTCATTTTGGACTGTACCATTAGTTGCTAATGGGGGTACTTGTTGAACATTCATTGACTGAAGCGAAGTGCTGACCTTGATCAGACTGCATGGATGTGCAGGCTGATCTTGGTCTGCATTGGTCGCAAATGTAGTCACATGTTCCCCGCAGTGTAAGAATTATCTACCAGCAGTATGACTCACAGGTGGGTCAGGTAATGTGTTTATTGTATTCCGAGACATATCAGAGATGGAAGACAATGTGAGGAACATCACATTACCAAAACGGTTTAAATCCCTTGTCTGATGTGTCAAACCATTGTTTATTCAATTAAAAGATTAAACTTATGAGACAGACGCTCACAATGTCCATGAATCATATTTTGTAAAATGAAATCCAACCTTCCATCTGAAACTGACTGACTAAGGCAATCAGAGGACTGTTTTCGGTTTTGAATGTCTCTTCAACATGAACTTTTCTACCTGCTGGTGTTTTTTTTATCTCATGAATATTCATATACACATTTATAACTTGATGAATATTAATCTTCTGAACTTTAAATTGTATATGAAACTTTGCCATGCAGACTGTGTAGAATTTGAGCTGCAGTACTGTGTGAGCAAACAGAGAAGACACCAAGAACTATGGTATCTCACCCGGTCTCCCTTGCATCCAAACACCTTCTCTTCTGGAAGCTGCCTCTTCAGCAAGGCAGGACACCACTTGTGGGGTTATTCTTGATTGCAAGGTCTAAATATGGCCACAATAACAAAAGCTGTACTGAGAGCATGGCAATATACACCTGAAGAGTGGTAAGACAGTGAACTACCTTTGACGAATGGACTTAATTACAAGAGGGCCAAGATTGCCCTAGATCGCTCACCTGAGAAAAGTATCATTCATTGCCTGTACAAAACAGATTGCTTTAGAATTAAGATGATAGGTGAAACAATGTTCAGGAATTTTCTGACCCCATCCACAAAAGATATCATCATGACAAACATTCTGCCAAAGTTTGAGGATGATTGGACCAAAAATGTTGCCCTCAGAGTATAAACAAGATTTTTCTAAGATTTGACCTACTGACCTACATTTCTGTCCAGCCCCACCCATTTTCAAAAGGGTTCAAGATATCATCAAGACAAACATTCTGACCAAGTTTGAAGAAGATTGGATCAAAATTGTGGCCTCTAGTGTGTAAACAAGATTTTTCTAAGATTTGACCTACTGACCTACTTTTTGATCCAACCTGACCCATTTTCGAAAGGGTTCAAAATATCATCAAGACAAACATTCTGACCAAGTTTGAGGAAGATTGGATAAAAATTGTGGCCTCTAGTGTGTAAACAAGATTTTTCTAAGATTTGACCTACTGACCTATTTTTTGATCCAACCTGACCCATTTTCGAAAGGGTTCAAGATATCATCAAGACAAACATTCTGACCAAGTTTGAGGAAGATTGGAACAAAATTGTGGCCTCTAGTGTGTAAACATCAAAATTGTTGACGGACGACGGACAATCAAGTATCCCAAAAGCTCACCCTGAGCTATGCTCAGGTGAGCTAAAAAGCAACATTTTAATACAGAGATGTGGACAGACTGTGACCTTGATTCAATAAAGCTGAAACTAGCAATTGATCTACACTTCATCTCAGTATGGTTGCCATTTCTAGCAAATAGTTTTAATCTGCTTAAGTGATTCGAGAGATACAGAGCAGACAAAAATATTCTAATAATAATAAAGTGTGACCTTCACCTTGAACATCCGAAAACTATGCTCTGCACATCCTCTCCATATGCGTAACATTTCTGTCAAATAATTTCAATTTCCTTCCAGTGGTTCTTAAGATACAGAGCGGACACAAAATAGCCTAACAATTATACATGTATGACATATGACCTTCAAGTATGACCTTGACCTTGAACCAAGACATCCAAAAAATATGCTAAGCACATCCTTTCAGTATGGTTGACACTCCTGTCAAATATTTTCAATTTCCTCCCAGTGGTTCTTAAGATACAGAGCAGACACAAAATATTCTAACAAGTAGACATGTAGTATGACATGTGACCTTCAAGTGTGACCTTACCTTGAACCAAGACATCCGAAAACTATGCTCTGCACATCCTCACTGTATGGCTGACATCTCTGTCAAATAATTTCAATTTCCTTCCTATGGTTCTTAAGATACAGAGAAAATATGAAATTTCTTACGAACAGACGGAAGACCAGTGGCATAGCATAATACCGCCCTTCAGGTGTATACAAAGTAAATGATTAAGAACATAACAGACTAAGGTCAGGCAGCTCTTGCTGTATGAACTGGGTCTGCTTTGGTTAGGTAAAGGGTTAGCAGTTTATTACTCTGAGTGATATACAATTTTCAAACAAGACTTGACCACTGAAATGCTGTATATCAGCACTTCCTTCATGGACCAGGGTTTTTACAATAGTATTTCCAGGTATTGACCAGTAGTGAACTGTAAAGACCCTGATCAGCCTGCATGTACCTCTGATTTGGTTTTATAATATTAACAAAGTTACTTATTCTGATAAGGAAACAAAGCCAAGAGATAATGAATATCTTTAACAACTTACAAGACTGGCTTAATAGTTTTTATCTCAAACTGAATAATTAAACCTAGAGGGCATTTTTTTTTTACTACGGCACAAGCATCAATCAACTAATACAAAGGCAAATTTAAAATTATATTTGGATCATAAATCAAATTACGGGGACCAGGCCTAATACAGCATGAAATATGAGCAAAAACATTGTTTCTGATATAGGCTGATAATAAATTTATCAATATCCTAACAGGATACAGTTATTACCAGATATTATTAGGGTGTTGTAAAGTTGTTTGTTGTAAAAGAAGAAATTGATGATTAAAAACTTGAGAATCCAGAATCTGAGTTTAAAATGAAAGAATTTGACTATTTCAAAGTTAATAATCCAGAATCTGAGTCTAAAATATAGCATATTTAGGCCTTGCTGACTTTTCAGTGTTTTATCAGGGTGTAAAACTGCATATTTTGATGAACAGATCTGCTAAAATAAGACCTTATATCAATTTTATTATCAAACAGGGGAGTTGGGGTGAACCCGTCTACACGTTTCCCACCAGGCCAGGGAAGTCACCATGTAAGAAATATTGTATCACACCAGGTTGATAATTAAGGCAAGCCTAGCAGGGGTATCTGATAGGTACTGTGATAAATATTAAACTATCTGACAGATTGATGCGGGGCACAAGATCCTGCCCATATCAAATCTGTAACACTATCATACCATTTTTTTTTGTCGAGCTGGTGATGAATGGTTGATATACAGCTAAAAAGGATCTGGGAAACCAGCTATGGGATTTATAATTACAAAGAAGTAAGACATACAGCAGACGCAAACTGGTCGTCTGCTCAGCAGACGCAACTGCCATCTTGGCTGGAATCAAGCTGCCGGTGGTCTGTGGCTCAGTCTATCTATATTTTCTGTCAGGGGCTCACTGGAAAATGTCAATAAGTTCACAAATATCAGAATGAGAGACATAATTTTGTTCTGATAGAGAGTCAGAACTCTTTTTGATATCCATCTGTCCATGTTCCCATAGTTCCTGTTGGCAGATCATGTTGGGAAGTGTGTATGACAAATGCTTAGTACAATCTGTTGTGTATAAAGTTATTGTATATTAGCCATATCTTGATTACAGTGATGTGGTAAAATGTGAATAATACACGGTTTGATATCCAACAAAACAATGGAGAACAAGAGTCTCGAGATGGAATATGTAGAAGACAGGCCGATTCAGAGACTGTGTGCCCTCTTAAACAACAATAACAACAACAAATAACAACAAGAGAACTACATACAGATGCCAATGTTTGTCTGTCAAAAGCGTTTGAGTAATGCGCAACATTGAAGTTTTTACACAACAACGACCTGCGATCATAATAGTTTGACATTTTCTTCGAAACAGACAAGTTAATAATATGAAGCATCAAAAGAGAAGTTTGAATTTCATGAAAATATATCTATTATTTGGGGTATTAAGGGGTTTACATGAAATGGGGGGGCCCCCCCTCCATTTTTTTCTGCAAATTCATTGTGCCCTACTAAAAAATACATCTTACCATTATAACATAAACCCCAATGCTTTTTTTTTAATCAGTTCTGGATCCAACCCTTAACCTAACCCAAACTATGCCTGTGACCTTGACCTTGTGAAAATGACCTTGGGTTAGGGTCATGGCATACATCTACATGTAATCTGTTAAGATATCATAAAATTCTAATAAAACATGTTTTTTGAGATAAAATATTACAAGTTTTGTTTGGTATATAAGATGAAACTTTTTAAATCTAATTACCATAACAAAGAATAATATAAGAATTATAGCAAATGCTAAAATTACAAATTTAACCGACTTTTTTTGCTAAAAATATACACAAACTTTGCATTTTCTGCTGTTGTTCCACTATCTATATGGGAAGATTTTCAAGGTTTTTCAAATCCATGTCAGTTTTGAAATACAGACTCCTTATCTGTGTCAGTAATCTGGGGATGTATTTAAAATCTGATCTTGATAAACTTTCGGCCATCTTGGCATACATCTCCGCTTGAACACTCTTCCCATAAACCTCCCTCCACAGATGAAAATCTTATGTCATAAGGCTTTTTTCATCCGACCCCAGTTGGCTTTTGATAAATGAGAGATAAGGAGTTTGATTATGTATCCACTGCTCTAGCTGTTTTTTGTAAACTTCTGTTTACATTAGCATGATGTTATCCATGGCAGATTTTGGAAAGTAGCTCAAAAAAAAACATGGAGCAGTGTTCCCCTTCTGCTAGTCACCTGTTCTTTCGATAAGATTAGATAATTCCCTAGCGAGGTTTCCTTTCTTGTGAAATACTAGTATGCTTGATGAAAATCATGTGAATTTTGAAATGATAATCTTCTGATAAAAAGATTTTATAATAAAGTTAGCAAAAATCTGTCAACTTTGATCCAATTAAGCGGAAAATATAAGAAAATTTAGAAGAAGAAAAAATAATGACAAAGTCATGTTTATCTTTGATCAGAAGCCAAGTCTCCAAATGGAAAACTCATCTACAACTTGCTAACATAAAAAATACAAGAAACTCAAATACAATGAATCAAAGGCAAGTCTTCAAAATGTATGTCAAGAGCAAGAAATTGAACAAAATTTCTAAATTTTTTGTGTTGGAGTTTTCTGTCGCTTTGATAGTATTACATTCATAATAGTCCAGCTAATTACCAGTGGAGGCAAACCCCATCAAGTGCACAGATGTACTAAGATAGTGAGCCAGATGGAAATATTTACAACATCCTAATGATGTCACGTAAATCATTAATTATAGTTTACATATACATGTCCTTTTGCACATGATTCATTACTTTAGTATATATATTGGGATATCAAAAATGTCTTTACCATGTATCTTAAGTTTAGTATTAAGACTTTACAACATATAAACATTTTTGGCACCTTGCACTGGCAGATTCAGAGGAGGTGGGTGTGTGTGTGTGTGTGTGTGAAAATAATTAATCCTACACAAGCATCTTTTATAAACTATCAATTTCTGTCACTAAACTATTTTAAGTCTATTCCATTAAGTACATAAGGTAACATAAAAAGTAAATATTTAAACTAAATTTTCTGTACAAGCAGTCTAACAGCTGTAACTTAAGTTAACAGATTTAGACACAAAATCTACCATCAGGTACAGTTATGTTTGTGCAATGTGACACATTCTTCATGTGTTTGAAGTTCCTATTATCATGTCCAATTCACCCAAAATAAAATTATAACAATGCTTAGGTCTCTTGAAAATTAATCTTTCATGTTCCCTCCGTGATCATAAAACCCAGTGAAGTGTTGTTAACAATGTTACGTCTTTGTAATCAAATGAGGATATACTTACAGTAAATGCGGGCAAATCCTGTGTTTAATTAACATAGTTTCATTGTAAACATCATTGGGTCATCTTTTACGACAAAAAGTATGCAAGAGAGATGGAGATTCAGTATGACATCCAGTAATAGCATTCCTCCGAATATTTCTATGGCAACCTTTGTTATGTTTATTTTGAGGAGATAAAGTTGTGAAAAATCTGAATAGACACTAATAAGGTGTCTCATTAAATGATTTTTCCTCTTAATAAAACTCTCATGTAGACAGACATAGAAAGAGGCCTCTGTAGCCACGTGGTTATAGTAGATGACTATATCTAGGGGGTTCGAGTCCCAGTCTTGCCATGTGTTCTTGAAAATACTTGAAAAGTATGTTCTCAGGCTCAAATTTGAGTTTTATACTCCTTATGGACATAGTTTGAGCCTGAGCAAGAAAATTATATTTAAGTACCATTTTTATATTCAAGAACATGGGCCCTGGTCACATGGATATTTCTTCAACTGGCTTATGGAAGGTCCATGTTCCACCCAGGTGCCTCTATGTAATCAGGGTCTTCATCCACCTGTAATTATCTGAACATTGCTATTTACTAGGACTAAAATACTGTTGTGGCAAAAGTAACCATATATATCAAGTACACATCACCATATATATCAAGTACACATCACCATATATATCAAGTACACATCAAGTAGAGGCACACAAAAACAAATTCATCAAAGTTTTCATTGTTCATTTCATATTATAATTATGAAGATATACTTGATGCTAAGGTCTTTTAAGATAACATCATTAAGGACTATATTCCAGCTATATTTTATGAAATTTATGAATTAAGAAAGCATACATTTAGCCAAACTGACCTTGAACAAACAGAAGAGACAGGCCTTGTATTACTGCAGACAATGGAGGAAGTTTTAAGCCATGTAGATCCAATTTTCTGTTTTGCCACACAAGGATAAACATATACACTGACAAACAAAAATAGAACAAACAGCTTCCTGTGGTATCAAAGAACCCATGTGTCAGACAGCCTGACAGAAAGACAGACGATAGAAAAGTAGTCCTTATGTGTAACCTCTGCTTACAACAGGTGACACAAAAATGGATATTTCTTTGCCAGTCAGTACAGAACCTGAGCTACAATATTGTGAGAGTTAACAGAGGAGACCCTGATCAGACAGCTCCTGCACTGTTGGCCAACGCATGAAAATGAGTATGAGGTAAAAGATTAAAAGTAAATGATATAATTAATCACCTGACTGATTTACAAGGTATGTTGAGAGAATGAAAAAGTTTTTCTTAAGTAAACAAGAATAGTGGAATGCATTCTGACATAATCTACTTATCATTTAGTGCTAAGTATGGTTAATGGAAAAAGGGTGTGGATATATTGTTTTATCATGAAAAATGCTGTGGTTCAGTAGATGGATAAGGAACTTAGGGTACTAGAAAGAGGGTTTCACCAATAAACACTTATTCAGTTTACAGACTTTTTAGTACAATGGTCTGTACAACATACGCCCAAACCACATTACCAGGGCAAGTTGCATACACAATTAGTATCAATAAGTTTCGATGTAGTTGTCACTGAATATGTATTCAACCAGATGTTGCCAAAATAAGTTTCGTGACAGAGGAAGGTACTCTTCAAAGGTGCCTCGTGAAGTAACATGGTAAACAAATATGGCCGACAAGGTTTTGGATTTTAATATTTGGAATGGATATTTCTTAAATGCTCATTAAATGTATGACATACAAAATGTTTTGTTTGTTGCTTCTGTTTAGGTTTATATAATTAGTGTTCATATGCCGATTAAATGCAATAAATATTTCCTAAATCTTGCAAATTGATACACATGTATTAGTTTCAAATTAAAAAAGGAAAATTTCTTCACAACCAAATAGTAAAATTGTTACATAGAGCACAAAGAAAACAGGAATATTCGAAGTTGCAAAACTTTGCCTGAGCAACTCGGCCCAGTCTATGCTATTGTACATCATTTTACCAATGAAGCAGGACCATGCTATAAACCTAGAAATATATATGGAAATATTTCTATTTACAAAAATCACCAATGTAAATATTCAAAATTTAATATTAAAATAATGCAAAATTTGCACAACTGATTAAATAATACAAATTATCTGCATACCTCCCACAATGATATGTTACAGGAGCCATTAAGTAATTAATGCTTTAATGATTTACCTCTTATTCAAACAACTGACAGTATCAATCAATATCGCACAAAAAAGTTATATACTTAGCATGATATATTAAGTTTCATGCTTTATTAATCCCGAAAAATGAACATATCATGTAATGCCTCTAAAATGAAACTTCCCATTTCTATTTGTTATTTGTCAACTACTTAATTCACTAAATTCCACCTGTAAATTATGCTGGTCTAAGAGAGTGTGAAAGGTTGAAAGTAATTTGTCCTGAAACTACACAAACATTGACCAATTACACATATTTGGTATGGAACTATAACCTTCTGTCAAGAGCCTATTTAATATTGATGAAAATAGTGTAATATTTCATTCTATTTTGCATGTGGATATCTCGAGTTTCATTCTCAATATTGAGCCAACTGGATACAAGTTTGTTCATCTCCAATGGAAATGAGAATCAGAAATCAATAGGACTCTACGCATTGTGATTTCACAAACAAAGCCTGCCATATTAAATAAATTGGTATCAAAAGCTAATAGCCTATGAAATGACAACCTGATCTGTTACATAGAAAGTGGTGAAAAACTGTTTACCTTAGATGACAATATGTTACAAGAGGTGGGAGGGTCTAGGCATTAAGTCTGGGTATTCACTGGCATAAAGGATGAAAATAACAGTGTAATATTTTTGGGGATTATTCCCTGATGTCTTATATGATAACGGGTCTGTTTTGATTTGTGCATAGTTATGATGAGGTCATTGAGTGCTTAGTATTGAAGCTGGTGTCACATTATGTAGATACAGAAACCAGTGTCAGATGAGGTTTCCTCAAGATCACAGTTACTTCAAATTATTATTTTTATTTTTTTTTTCAAAATTTAAAGCCCGGAAAACGTCTTACAGTCACTGAACATCTACTGTAACTTAATAAACTCCTTACGCAAACATTAATCCCTGATGTGAAAGCATAAGCGCACTTCATTCATAAGGATCTTCCCATTCTGAGTAACTTCCATATTATCATGCTATGTTTATTACAGAAAATTAGAATTACTTCAAGTAATACTCAGCTTTTCCTAACCTATTGCGTCTACTCCTAAAGTTTATAAAAAAAATATAGTGCAACACATTTTACAGAAGTTATACATTTTGGAGAGTCCAAATTTCTTTCTTTGAGGCTATTATGTTGACTGATTGTTTTTCTGTAAATTCATACAAGGGAGCTTCAAGAAAAACAGCATGACTTTCAATCTAAGAATGAAAAAGATGCTGTTGCGCACTCACACAAACACAAGCTTTTCATTGACCATGTTTATGATTTATTTTTATAATTATAGTTAGAGAAGTAAACATAAATGGGACAAATCAAGTTAAATGCCAATGAAGCCTCACAAATTAGGATTCATAATTATAGGAAATCAATTCTTAGAAATGTTTGGCCACATTCTAAATTTGTCACAGGAGCCTAGATATAAGATGACAGCCTAGTGTTGGTATCCAATCAGCTGTTTTGCCAACACGGCATTCTGGGACAATATGGCGAAAAAAAATCTAATTCAATTACCCATCATGCTCCCAGGACCCTAAAATACCATTTTGGATCCTTACATCATTCGTCATATTTCTGTAATATTAAAATGAACAATTTTCTCATCAAAATCCAACAAAAAACCACAATCCCACCGGAACCTGATCATAATTAATTCAATGTTACACAAGGGAAGCCTAATCTACTGCAACTATCTCCCAATTTGTAAAGTTATCAAGAAGCGCAAATTAGTGGTTTAGAAATTAAGATGCATGCATTCTGTATACAGGGAGGGAGGCTGTGCTAATAAAGACATGCGAATGTGGGATTCCTTGCTAATATCTGTTTACAAACAAGTCAATTTGCGCTGTTTGATGGGTTTTCCGCAAGCTCCTGCCCGACAATGATGAATGACTTCCAAAGACAAGCCCCTGTACAACTGAGATGAAGATGCTTTTTGTCGAGAAAGCATTATAAAGATTTGATTCATACAGCTGAACATATAACTTACTTCCGAGATTAATATTTAATGCAATATGCAAATGTAATTGCTGATTTCAACTTATGACTTGTCTCAAGTGATTCAAGAACTGGATTGTTTCCTATTTCTGAAACATGTGAAGAACATAATGAAACCAAATGAGAAATATATTAAAATGAAATTGAAGAGCTGGAATGATTTATTTTGTACCAAACTGATTGGAATGAGAATAGAGCACATCTTTGTAGCATTCTTCACACTATAAATTCAATCTTTCATTGACCAAGTTTTCCTTCCCCTCCAGAATTCCAATTTGCCTTATGCAGAGAGATTTTTACTAAAAGATTTGTTAAGTACAAGTACCCCCAAAATTGAAGGGACTTTCCTCTAAGATTAAAGAGAATCTAACCAACATGATATACATTGTTATCAATGTAAACCAAGCTCCATAATTATGCAAATACTTTTAAGACTACCAATTTTAACCCTTTACCTCAAGAACATAGTCATGTAAAAATCTATTACTTAGTGAATATTAATCTAATCTTTAATCAGTATATGAAACAATGGATTTTTCTTTGCCATGCAGACAGTGTAGAATCTGAGACATACTGTTGTATTAGCAAACAGAGAAGACCTTGATCAGACAGCCTCTTCCAGTCTGATCTGGTTCTTTTCTGTTTGCAAAAGCATCAAAATGAGTCTATACGAAAGGGTTAAGATTCTTATGTTTCCTTCTCATCACTCCATTATGCTGTTTAAACTTAATCTCACTTTTAAATGATCTTCCTGAGTATAATTGGTTAAGTGCCTTAAGGGCCAGATAATAATAATTATGAATTGTACCAGTAAATAGGGAAAAAATCCAAAAATAAATCTCTGGATAAACTGATATATCTTCAAAGCACTCATCAGTAAAACCATTCTTTGAGGTATCCCAGAGGATCATGGGTACATCTGTTTCTCCAATCAGAAGAGTAGCACCGCCCCTCCCCTCCCATTGACGGTCTAACCCCCATTAAATATTACAGGGTTCAAAAGCAAACATTTGAATAATTGCACAGACTGTTAGCATAACATTTAAATGAGACATTTGAAGTACTCTCACACTTCTTCAAGGCTTTCTCTTGAAGCCATACAGTCACTAAATATCAAAGTATAGAGTTTCATAACTTTAAACTGAGTTTAGTGCATGAATTTATATTAAATTTATATTCATATTTTTCAATAACTTATACTGTCCATTTTATTCATTTTGTCATTCAGTTTTTCTCATAAATGGTTCATGTAGGTCTAATAAATAGTTCATGTAGGTCTAATAAATAGTTCATGTAGGTGTTATAAATAGTTCATGTAGGTGTTATAAATAGTTCATGTAGGTGTTATAAATGGTTCATGTAGGTGTTATAAATAGTTCATGTAGGTGTTATAAATAGTTCATGTAGGTGTATGTGGTTCATGTAGGTCTCATAAATGGTTCATGTAGGTGTTATAAATAGTTCATGTAGGTGTTATAAATAGTTCATGTAGGTGTTATAAATAGTTCATGTAGGTGTTATAAATGGTTCATGTAGGTGTTATAAATAGTTCATGTAGGTGTTATAAATGGTTCATGTAGGTGTTATAAATAGTTCATGTAGGTGTTATAAATATTTCATGTAGGTGTATGTGGTTCATGTAGGTCTCACAAATGGTTCATGTAGGTGTTATAAATAGTTCATGTAGGTGTTATAAATAGTTCATGTAGGTGTTATAAATAGTTCATGTAGGTGTTATAAATAGTTCATGTAGGTGTTATAGTTCATGTAGGTGTGTGTGGTTCATGTAGGTCTAATAAATAGTTCATGTAGGTGTTATAAATAGTTCATGTAGGTGTTATAAATAGTTCATGTAGGTGTTATAAATAGTTCATGTAGGTGTTATAAATGGTTCATGTAGGTGTTATAAATAGTTCATGTAGGTGTTATAAATAGTTCATGTAGGTGTATGTGGTTCATGTAGGTCTCATAAATGGTTCATGTAGGTGTTATAAATAGTTCATGTAGGTGTTATAAATAGTTAATGTAGGTGTTATAAATAGTTCATGTAGGTGTTATATATAGTTCATGTAGGTGTTATAAATAGTTCATGTAGGTGTTATAAATAGTTCATGTAGGTGTTATAAATAGTTCATGTAGGTGTTATAAATAGTTCATGTAGGTGTTATAAATAGTTCATGTAGGTGTTATAAATAGTTCATGTAGGTGTTATAAATAGTTCATGTAGGTGTATGTGGTTCATGTAGGTCTCACAAATGGTTCATGTAGGTGTTATAAATAGTTCATGTAGGTGTTATAAATAGTTCATGTAGGTGTTATAAATAGTTCATGTAGGTGTTATAAATAGTTCATGTAGGTGTTATAGTTCATGTAGGTGTGTGTGGTTCATGTAGGTCTCACAAATGGTTCATGTAGGTGTTATAAATAGTTCATGTAGGTGTTATAAATAGTTCATGTAGGTGTTATAAATAGTTCATGTAGGTGTATGTGGTTCATGTAGGTCTCACAAATGGTTCATGTAGGTCTCACAAATGGTTCATGTAGGTCTCACAAATGGTTCATGTCAGTCTCATTAAGGGTTCATGCAGGTCTCATAAAACATGTCCCCACTCCCTATTTAAGTAGTTCATCATAATCCTGTTAATCATGATTTCCATCAAGGGCACTGATAAAACTATGTCACATACAGGCAACATAATGATAACATTACTCTACCCAAAAATTATTGAATGATAGAGAAAATTATCAAAACTTTGGCATCATAAACAAGAGGGCCAAGATGGCCCTAGATCGCTCACCTAAGAAAAGTATCATTCATTGCCTGTACAAAACAGATTGCTTAAGAATAAAGATGATGAGGTGAAACAATGTTCAGGAATTTTCTGACCCCATCCACAAAAGATATCATCATGACAAACATTCTGCCAAAGTTTGAGGATGATTGGACCAAAAATGTTGCCCTCAGAGTATAAACAAGATTTTTCTAATATTTGACCTACTGACCTACATTTCTGTCCAGCCCCACCTATTTTCAAACTGGTTCGAGATATCATCATGACAAACAATCTGACCAAGTTTGAGGAAGATTGGATCAAAATTGTGGCCTCTAGTGTGTAAACAAGATTTTTCTAATATTTGACCTACTGACCTACATTTCTGTCCAGCCCCACCCATTTTCAAACTGGTTCAAGATATTATCAAGACAAACATTCTGACCAAGTTTGAGGAAGATTGGATCAAAATTGTGGCCTCTAGTGTGTAAACTTCAAAATTGTTGATGGACGAGGCACGACGGACGACGGACAATCAAGTATCCCAAAAGCTCACCCTGAGCTATGCTCAGGTGAGCTAAAAAATTAAGTGCAAGACTAGGTGAATGTGCACATTAGAATATCTATGTGTGTCTTTTATAACAAGTGATAAAACCAATACCAAAATAGATTAAACCCTAATAAACACATTTTCAAAGTAATTTATTTTCACAGGAAATTGAAACAGAACCTCAGAATTGTCAAAATGCTCATCTTGAATATATACAATCTTTCCAAATGACTTTCACAATGTAATGTAAATTACAGAATTCCATGATGTCTGATATCAGATGTAATTCTATCTCGAATACAAAAATAATCGAGTTTCTTTCTCAAGTAATTTGAGCTAACACAAGGATGCCAGCATTTAAAGGGCTGACAAGACTGTTTTAAGTCAATATAGAAATTGAAGAAAATGGGTTAGTTTTGCAGTCAGCACATACTCTGTTTTCAATAATTCTGTTTATATCTTAGTTTGACCCTGGAAAAGGTAACAATGAAGGTCAAGGTCATACTACAGAAACAAATAATGAGAACATCAAATTCCTTAAGTTTTTTATTTCCAGAGTATGCCTTTAAGTCATACTAAAATGAAGTCACATTCCTAAAGGACATTTGAAGTAGGTGAGAATTGATTGTGTGGTAATAGAACAGAATTTTATGAAGAGATAAAAAAAACAAAAAAAAACATCAATTAAGAAACTTTTTTTTTCTTTCAAAAATGATGTTATAGGCTACAACGATATGCAGTGATGTATCATGTTGGTAAGGTCAATACTTTTATCATTGCATGTACTTAAGTGATAGCAATTTTTTCATCAGATAAATCAGAAAATTTAATTCTATATACATGTATTACAATAATATTACGGAGTTATTATTGTGGAATTTGGATGTCTTCAATTTTATTCCTGTTAATAAAATAGAAAATATATTTTTTTTTAATATGGTAATCTATTCAACATGGTAGGAGAATTTGTAAAGTTTAAAGTATTCTCTATAAAGCTGTTGCTGTGTGCCCTATTTTCTGTAAATGAGGCTTGTCCATGATAATCCCCAGACCTCCCAATGGGAAAATTCAGGTGAGGAGGGGTCCACAGAGAAATCTACAGATGCCCACATTGTCAGCTAGAGGTGTCATCCTGTTGACATTCTGTTTGATTATCTATTCAGCAAAGTTGACATTTTCAGTTCAAACCTTAAAAACTATATTTGCTTTATTCAAATGAGCCCATTTCTCTAAAAGGAGCTATGTTATTCAAGTACCATTTTATATATTTGATCCAAATTTCAAATTAATTCAGTAATAAGAATTAAAATAGGTTCCCCTCCACTTCTGTAGAAACGGCAAATGGAACCTCACAGACAAATGAAGTACTAATATAAAAACTTAAGTATTTGAATTCAGGAAATCCCAATGGTTTTGACAGAAGCGTTAATTCAGTAAATGTTTACTTTGTCACGCTGCAGTTTTCACAAAATGTTGGCACTCTGACCTTGGCGTTTCAAACCCTACACAAACATGTGGAGACAACCAGTTTAAATAATTCACACATCAGCAAGTGCTTGAACATTGAAAACTATCTATTAATTAAAGCATAAAAAAGAGACCCATTTACAGAGAAAGAGACCTTACCTAACCTGATGTAAATGCGATTAAAATAGCTCTCTTGTTACAATTTATGTGCACTTGAAACACATCTGGTGACATAGTGAATTGTTTACCTAGACGGACACAGCATGGTAATATTGAAATGCAAATTGCACCTGTCATCATCATATTAAAACGAGCCCTCAGCTAGGTACTCTGTTTTCAGGATATATGATTACAGGTTATTTTACCTGACATAAAAATTAGAAACATTATACCTGAGGTGCTTTTGAACTGCCTTCTCTCTCCTGCCATCCCAGATACAAAAAAAAGAAGAAAAACTGACAAATTTCAATCAATCTCTCCAATGTTTTTATGTCTTTTATTAACATGCCACATTAATTTTGTAAAAAAAAAAAAAATAACACTACATCCCCCTTTTTTGCACTCTCTCTCTCTTTAATTCATTTTTCTTTTTAGTGAGAGAAAATTGATACTTAAACTTAAGACTTGAACATACATTATTAAGTACAAGATGGGCCTAGTCTTAGCTGTTGCAGGTTAGTGAGTTATTCAGAATACACCTTTATTATAAACATTAAAGAAAAAAAGAGAAAGAGAGCAAAAATATGCCTTTTTCTGTTACAATTTTCAGTTATCCCTTTCCCTCATATAGACTCATTTTGACGCACTCAATAGGTACCACATAAAGCCTGATCTGCAGAAAACCACAGTTAAACCTTACCAAATTTAATTACAAAATCCTCATTTCCAGACCACCGAGGAGCAGCGAACAGCATAAAACCTGATCAGCCTGCGAGTTACTCGCAGGCTGATCTGGTTTTATGTTGTTCTCATAGGTCTTTTCATGGTTTTCTCTATGAGGGAAAGGGTTAACAATATAACTGTGCAAAATGTACAAAATTCTTAACTATGACCTGATTGTGAACTTTATTATATAGACCTAGTAATACATTATGTCCTTGGGTTTAATCAATGTGCAATATGATGCTGTATTTGACTCTTTTGACACCGTATTGTACACTATGCCAAAGACTGGAGGTCTCAAAGGGCATACTGGGTGGATGTTTTCTAATATAGTATATTGGATAGGATGGCTATACTGATGTACCAAATAGATGTGTGCAATATGAATTTGCTTATATTGAATGTGCATATATTGGATGACAATTTGAGTCATTTATACTAAATATGCATATATTGGATGAGCGGATATTAAAGGAGTCTATACTGAATGTACCACTATTGGATGTACTGCCAATATTGAATTAGCTTATACTGAATGTGCCTATATTGGATATGTCTATGAGGGATCTGTCTAAAAATGGATGTGTTTATATTGGATTAGTCTATATACATAGTTCCCAAGTGATGTCATAGGCACTGATAAGACTTTAAAGATATAAGTTATTGCTGGCCGAAAGTTGTTTTTTTTTCAGTCTATGTTACTGATACTGATGTCAAATTGATCAGCTTTAATAAATCATTTTAAATATGAAAATGATATTTTGATAAATTCAAAGGTAATAACTTTATAACCAAAAAAGTTACGCTGTTTATTTTGTTTAAGAATGAACCCATACTTTGAACTTTTTTGCAGAAATAATGAAATAATAAGAAAACGAAAATTCTCCTTCTATGTCATCCATATAAAAATCCCCTGAATTTACCTTTAAAGATGGCCGCCATGAGTAGGGAAATTCACTGCTGTGGGAACTATGTATTGGATAAGCTATAGATATCAGATGTACCTATAAGGGATGAGTATACATTGTGTTTATCCTATATTGGATAAGCTTATATTGGATGAGCCTATATCATTATGCCTATATTGGATGAGCCTTTATCATTATGCCTATATTGGATAAGCTTATATTGGATGAGCCTATATCATTATGCCTATATTGGATGAGCTTTTACTAATTTTGCCTACATTTCCATGGTAACTATAAGGTTTTAGAATATTATACAATTGATAGTATACAATAGATAATTCTAAAATCTATGTAACAGCCTATAATAAACCCATATCTGTGAGAAAGAAATCCAGTAGCTCAGTCAAGAGTACTTGCCCTGTAAGCAACAGATTCTGGGTCTGAGACCAGGTTTGGCTGCCCAGTTTACTTACCTGGTTACATCAGCTTTATTTTTTTTCCTTTTATTGATATTTTTCAAAGGGATCAAAGGGATCACTGCTATGTTTAAGTTTCTGTGTATAGATCACTATGTTGAACCTGATGTAACTAGCAGATTGATATAGTAGATGTCCACTACTCACTCAGGTAGGTGCCTTTGAGATGAGAAATTCTGTCAAAGTCAGTTTGAGACTAGCTTTCTTTCTAACTGGACTTCTGAATGTACAAAGTGATGTAAAACTGAATACCAAAATTGTAAAGAATTGAAAATGAACACTGGCAATCTTGTGTTATAACTACAGTTGAACCTGCATTAGCGGCCACCTGCATTAAGTGGTCAAACTGCATTTAGTGGTCAGTTTTAATATTACCAAACCAGCATTTTGGTATATGTTTTACTTTCATTTAATAGCCATCTCTGTTAAGCAGTCATTTTCTGTTCTTCCCCCAACTGACTACTTAACCCTTTCCCTAATAGAGGACACCATGAAAAGACCTATGCGAACAGCATAAAACCAGATCAGCCTGCGAGTCACTCGCAGGCTGATCAGGTTTTATGCTGTTCGCTGCTCCTCAGTGGTCTGGAAATGAGGATTTTGTAAATAAATTTGGTAAGGTTTAACTGTGGTTTTCTGAAGATCAAGCTTTATGTGGTACCTATTGAGTGCGTCAAAATGAGTCTATATGAGGGAAAGAGTTAAGACGGGTGTACTTTTGATTAACATCACTACACTCTGGTGTAAGTACACTGTAGTGGTATCACAACACTGTGTTGGGACCACTATACTGCAATATGAAAAAAATATTCTTCCAAATTATCGTATGAAGCAACTTTGTGCAATATTTATTTTACCCTCCATCTGATAATTCTTCATAATTATATATTATTATTTGATGTGGTTCCTGGATCTTAGGATGGAATCAACTGAAGTGAAACCAAACTTGACATTTCTAATTAAGCCATATAGCACCTGACAGTTTGGATTGCTCATTTAAGCATGGACGATTAGTCATTAATTAATCATATCAAATCATGAGATTTCATGATTGCACGACAAATAAGTGAGATACCAAAAAGCAATAATTTGAGAAACCTTTAAATTTCTTAAATGGTGCTTGAAGCGGACCAGTTTATTAATATTTAAAGTAAGCTATTAATAGCAAATGAACAACAGAAAATGAGATTTTATGATATGATTCTCTTTCTGAACATTTCTTAACACTCCCACTGACAATATACATTATGGTACCTCTTCCTAAAAAGATACCAAATAACATCACCAGTAATGGAATTATTTTCTATACATACAGATTATTCATCTGATATTAAGTAAAGCCATCTTTTGTCCAATTACACATTTCTGAAAAATCGGATTTATCAACTTGACAATTATGGCCATATGCAGCCCTGTCCCCGGTCCAGGCCGAGACATCTACAGAGGGGCACCCACCACTTTATGATCCGGTGCCCAGCCACGCTACTGATACTGATCTAGGGACAGGAAACTAGGCTCCATCAAGGGAACCAGTATTGTTTGTATAGTCTACTTCATATCCATTTTTTAAAGGTTTTGCATTAAAATATTTTTGTTTGGATCGGTGGTGTTTTTTTTATCCAAACAGTGTATATTCATTTATATCAAAAGAGTTTTGTTTTTCCTTTTCTTTTTACTTTTTTATCTCTGCATCAGTAGACTGTCCTCTTATCCTCATGTTACTTAGATATATTCTGCACTATTGCTGTGCAAAACAAAGAATACTAGACTTATATCATTTTATATAGTTACACAAGTTTTTAAAACATCAAGGTTTTCATAGTCTGAATCAGACAAGATATGGCTAGGTCTATTTCCATTAATAGCCAAGTGATGGAAGAAGTGTTAAAACAGTCACTTACACCAAGCGAATAAATTCATTCATCAAGTTTCATCTGCTTTTCTCTTCTTGAACCAACCAACCAAGGTCCTGGTTGCTAGAGTCGTTATCATCAATTGCCCTCTATTCGATGTCGCCATGACAAAACACACTGGAGCTCCTTGATGATTTTCTTTACATCTGTAAAGTGTTAGGAAGATGTACTTTGGATATAAACATATAAATGGAACTTTTTGACAAGAAAAAAGGTCTGTTAACAACCGTTGCAGGTGATTATACGGAATGAGCATAGATCATGGCGGATAGGGCCTTGAAAGTAGTGAAAGATGTGAATGATAATGGTCCCTCGGGTAGTTTGCGCAGTGCAGAAGAGCGGAAATGTTAAGTAAGTCTCTCTCACAGCGTATGTTACCGCTATTCTGAAGAACTGATATAGATCTCTCCTGCAAGGTAAAAGATTTGCGACTTGCCGTATCTGATGAAATATGAAATGCCAATGGAGAAAAAGACAGTCATTTATTCTTATCACATTTTATCACATGACGAAATCATGTTTTCTTGCAGTACCGATAACCAGCATGCAAAAAATACAGGGCTATTACATCATTTCCAAGACCTTCATCAAAGTCGTCTGCTTTCTTAGTGTTGATGAAATCGGTGTCAGGAAAAGATTCAAATTTTTTCTCAAGATTCAAATTTTTTCTCAAGTTAAATTGATCAACAAAGGACTAAAGGGAAGTGCCTATTCTGCCGCAAACTAAACATGAGGAAAACAAACTAAATGGAAATACACAATTAACTGACCATAATAAATCATGGTATTATCAACTTAATTTATTAGAAAATGGCTTAGTCAATTATGCAGTTATTGTTTTATCCCAGAACAAAACAGTACATTTATATAATTTAAACAACCTGTTCCATCAGGGAGCATGCATGAATATACATGATTTTTCAATTCTCTGTAGTTCATATTTAAACTGATCATATGGATATGATATTTTAACCCTTTCCCTAATAGAGGAAACCATGAAAAGACCTATGCGAACAACATAAAACCAGATCAGCCTGCGAGTAACTCGCAGGCTGATCAGGTTTTATGCTGTTCGCTGCTCCTCAGTGGTCTGGAAATGAGGATTTTGTAATTAAATTTGTTAAGGTCTGTGGTTTTCTGCAGATCAGGCTTTATGTGGTACCTATTGAGTGCGTCAAAATGAGTCTATATGAGGGAAAGGGTTAAACATCTATGAAGTATAGATTAACTTAACCAAAAGAATTTCATAATTAAGGTTCCTCTATGAGTCTCATTTAAACAGGCTAGTATTAAAGCTGGACATAAAATTTGCTCAAAATCGATATCCGTCTAAAGCACCTCAAATCCAACTCTTGATATGTTAGGATAATTATATAGCTGGACACTGGGGTACTTGGATTGAAGTGTCAATTAGGGTCCCTTGAGTCGCTAATTGGTCTGAATAAGCGGAAGGCAACCAGGTAAGTGTGAAGCTAGTGCAATACCGTCATAATACTATTCAAGTATTTTTATATCACACTATAGACCTTTATATCCACAAAGCTTTATCTGTTTTCCTATTAATAATTTTCCAAAAGATTAAAGAAATTCAGTATCAGAAATGCATGACAGCGTATTGAGTGTATCACACGGATCAAGGGGATCAAAGGAAGAAATCAATTAGGGACATCAATAGCGTCTTCATGGCAATTCATCATTGACGACTCAATCTGACCAATCAGCAATCAGAGTGCCTGACCAGTGATCACAGTGTAATATCTACCTGGGTCATGATAGTACAGGTAAGCCCTGGGGGCAGGGGAGGTTGAGGCAGAGAGACGACAGGACGCGCGGCTCATCTCACACCATCCATTTCCACGATGGGACCGCGATGAACACTCATTAACATTCTGTGCATTTTCTCAGCATGAACTGAAACCGATAAAAATGTGATAAAAAATATTGATGGAAGGATGATATTGGGAAAAATGTGGATAAATCCAAGCTTCACTCTGCAAATGGAGCAGTAATATAACAAAAACTCAGCCCCACTCCCGACAAGTCTGTCGTGCTTAACTGAGCTGAGAATTACCATTTGGCGCTTTGGCATTCTTAAGATAAGTTCTTGTCCAATCAGATTTTGGCATTCTTTCTCTTGAGATAGATATTGTCCAATCAGATAACAGATGCTTTTTGGAGGAACAAATAAAATGTTTAAAATTATAAATCAGATACTATCACTAAGGCCACATTTAAAAATATTTTCGTTTCCCCTCTCCCTACCTACTCAGATGATTTGCCCCCTACCCAAAAGTTTTTTTTTTTGTTCATTATAATTATGCATTTTTTTTTCCTGAGAAAAAATAAATTAAAACTTAAGAGACTTTGCCTCTCATAAAACCAGCACTGTTATTGCATACGTCTAATACATTGTGTCTGGAATGATATCAAAACATCAAAAGCAAACCTATAGTATAAAGTTTGTAAATTGACATGGAAAAGAATAATAAAAATGCTTCTGGTGGGGAAAAAAACCACTTCTTCCCTACCTACCTACCCAACCTTGAAATCTAGGATCGGGAGAGGGGAAACAAACATATTTTTAAATATGGCCTAACTGAAACGCTTTGCATGAATCTATGATGAGTTTACAAGGGTTTAGTACTGCAACATGCACACTTTGCACTTTTTCCCCCCCCTTTTTTTTCTCCGTACCCTAATGGTTCATGATAAACTGATAATTCAAGAAAATCTGTTTTCAAGATGCTGCTTGTGATTCCTATCAAATAATGAATCTCGTTTCCTGGATAGAGACTTCATAATACTGCTATAATATTTGAGAAAAAAAAACCTTCAAAAACAAATCAAATACAAACTTAAAACACTTTGTATCTTTTGTTGTGGAATTTTATCAGAGAATTTAGATACCTGAGCCTTGGGCAGGGCTGCAAAGCTGTCATGACTGACGCCAACTTGTGCGTTTTTTTAGTTTTATTTCAGATATGAAGACTTATCACAGCAAGTGGTAATTAACCATGCTAATTTTCTTTATTTGACTTGTCCTTTCTTCATTGTACCATTTAGTTGTTTATGGGGGTGCTTGCTGAAAATATATTGACTGAATATCAAACAGTGCAGACCATGATCAGGCTGCATGGATTTGCAGGCTGATCTTGGTCTGCACTGGTTGCAAAGGCAGTCACAAGTATCCACAGCTTTTAAATAAGAGAAGATTTATCTTTTTTTTTTTTGGTAAAAAATTGATGAATTTAAATAGCTCCCTACTGATATTAATTTCATTCAATCAAAAGAGTTGCCAGGTAACTATTTCAATCCAGCGGCTTTTCTCAATAAGGAAATAAAAAACATTATATGAATTTGTAATTACATTAATTTAAAAAAAGATACTTTAAGACTCATAAAATGCTTAGTTTTTACACTTACAGTCTCACATATTTTTGACATTTGTTTGATATCACATGATTGTTTGATTTTAAGATTAGATAATATCATTCCAGCTAAAGCAGAATGTCTGAAGTGCCTTAATTCATCATGTATATGTCAGATAAATCTTTAGATATTTGATATATTTAAATACCAAATAAAGAAGCAAACTGTTTCATTTTTAACCCTTAACCTGCTGTACATCCGTGCAGGCTGGCCTGGCTCTGTACTGTTGGCTGACCAACTACAAGTTTTCATCTTGTTCTCCCTAAAATTGATAATAGACAGTTCCAAAAAAGATGCCAGCTAAGTCCATTTGAGATATTCAGCAGGTTAAGGGTTAATAAGCTTCATATGTTAATATCAGGAATAGAAATTATGGCAGTTGCTATCAATACACAAGGGCTGATCAATTTTTTTTGTTTTCAGCTATCCCGGAGTCTGAATGTTTCTTGCTATTCACTGCTGCATTTGTCAGTCCTTATAATTACCAAGTCTTATAAATAATTAGCAGACGGCAATTTTGTGTCTGACGTTTTTGACCAGCAGCCAGTAGTCAGGGTCCATTGTTGCCATAGAAACCACTAGCACTGTCCACAAACATACCAATTTGTGTTAAATGTGTGTAAAATGAAGAGTCAAAACCCTGGGGGATGGAGAGACAGTAATAAGCAGTATGGGACTGACACGTTCCTTCCGGCCTGGACACATGTCTGCTATTGACCAGTCTTAAGTAGGGTTATTCTTTTCAAGGGTGGTCTGCAGAACTTAGGATACATAAGTGGCATGAAATAATTACTCAGGCCATTTTCTGTACGCCAGAACAAACTGTAAAATATTGCATGGAACATAAAATATTCAATACAAATGACTAAGAGGGCTACATTTGCCATTATTGTATTGATAGTTAGGACAGGAACAGCAAAACTACACTTAATACAAAAATACCATTCTTTTACTTAGGTGAAAAATTATCTTCACAAGCCAAGGAGATAATCATCCCTAAAGTTTTCTTCAGCTGCCTTCGATCTAAATTGTCTCTGAAAAGAGATATCTGGGGCCAGTTTCACTAAAATTTGTACAAATAAATTCGACCTTAATTGTAAGAAAATTGTCATACATAATGACTTCTTACTTCTTGTATGCATTATAATTAAACCATTTAGAAAGGTGATGAAACAATATTCAAATTTAAATTTACATATGCAAAGATTTTTTTTAGATCTAAGTTTAGTGAAATGAAAACCCCAAGTTCACATCTTGAAAAGTGATATATAAGGTTCATTCCTAGAAAAGAGAAATTTGGTTCATCCCCTAAACACATTTTTTACACTGATGCAAACTGTTTCTCCATGAGGAATCCGTTTCAATTGATAAATTTGATTTTATATTTAAACATTGCTTTTAAGTCAATTTAGAAACCAATTTTTACAACCTAGTCCCTTTCAACAATTCCTGGGTTGGACCAGTACTTTTTGTTTTGGAAGGTCAAAAAAAAATACTGTCCCTCAGAGTTTGGATTTGTCGATGTATGGTTCCATGGACTATTTCACACTTGGTATGTTTCACCAAAATCACATATAAACCACTTTTAAAAGAACAATTTCAAATAATTTAGGAAATAAAAGCAAGATTAGATATCATTAGTCAAATAAAAAGATGAAGAAGACATGTACCAAAGCGCTAATTGCACAAATAAATGATACAATGAGAAATGAAAGTACAGGGGTAGTTATCCGGAAACTGATGTCATAAAGACAAGAATGATAGACCCAGTGTCAGGTCACTTTATGTCTCCTCTTGAAAGGAACATTGTGCCATCTCAGATTAACAACTCGAATTATCCACCAAAACATTAGATTATAAATGTAACCTTAAATACTAAGTTTCATCAGGAACACTTGAACCCTTCTGCTTATACAATGCTTGTAACGTCTGAAGAAACAGGGTATTATTCGTACATCATCAGGTGTTTTCACTGGTAGGTACCGACAAGGGACGGATGATAAGTTGGCCATTATCTTGATTAATGATACAATAATAAGTAGTAGAATCTGTACTCAACTTTTCATAGCTTATAATTTGATGTAACAAGTTTTGAACGATACCAAATATAGTCTTTTGTATCGGATGAAACTCAACCTTATATTATAGGCTAAGATTACATCCACTGAGATAGATGGTAGACAACGTTCATAATAATTTCTACTCTATCGTCATGGCAATCTCATGAATATAAATGACATGCCAAGCTTCCGAATGATCGCGATGCATGACAATTGTTCTTGGTGTACTGCTGTTGACATTTTTCTGGGTCTGCTCTTTCGCCCCTTTGTTAAACGGTGCTTGACTTGCTAGAGTTAATTTAGTCCACATCATTCAATATCCCCATAAAGATTACCCGTCCTTTTCACCAGGGTGGGAGTCGAGTCCCGAATACGGAAAATCGTTTAATACCTGTAATTTAGCGATTAAGTTTCAAGGTTGTAGTCAACGCATCTGTAACCCTTTTAAATGTGGAAATTTATTTTTCTTTCTTCTCAATGCTTCGGTGTCTGCAGATACCTGCAGCCCAGGCCGTAAATGTGCATAAATCGCTTGTTGTCTCGTGAACAAATTGCTTAATAAGGGGCCAGGGCAAGTGAACAATTTATTGCCGATCCCGTGGCGAAATTTATGTCACATGCCCCCCTGTGCAGGGGTAGGTGGGGTAGGGAGTCACCCTGGGTCATTTTTCTACCTAATGTGTTGGCATGGTTACCAGGTAATTTACTCATGCCTTGACTTGTGGGTAATCTACTTTTTTGGCATATACAGTCAAGACATTCAGGAAACTGACCTGGACTTTACACTATCTCTTCAAATTGCAACTTACTGCATAATTATGAAAGCAGTCATCACCTCTTTAAATTTTATGACATTCATCCAAATCGCCCTTGTCCTTAAAACCAGAGTGTTATTAGGAAAACGTGTGTCACTTTCTGAATTTACTTGACAGAAAAAGTGTTTACAAGCAGACAGACAGACGATGGAAAAAAGATCCCTATGTGTCACATCAGCTTACAGCAGGTGACACAATGATCTTCTACAATAAAATTTAATTTCCATAATTCAGCAATATTTATTTTCACCTCTAAACATACATAAAACTTAAATATGAAATATTGCTTAATTAATGTGCATATATTTTCATTTGCTGGGATGCTTGATGTAAAATATTGTAAGCTTATTTGAATATTGATATAAACATTAGACATTACACTGCATCATATTAAACACTTACAATTTCAAACCAATATAAACTCCCCCCTTTTCCTTATTTAAAGATCAAACATTACTCCAAGTTTTATCAATGAAATCATGCATCTGAAATTTTCCAACTGCTACATTCAATCATAAAATAATTTCAGCCAAGGATTCATTTCTTTTTCCTGAACCCTTCAACAAAGAGGCAGATTAGTAATTGATGACAAGCATGTTAAAAAATCTTTTAACCATCACAGATATTGAAAAACTCAGTTTTGAAGGACCAGTATTATACCTCCATTATGAAGATCCAATATAGAATCAAAGCACTGAAGGCACTGAAGTTTTGTGTGTCTCCAGTGGAAGAGGGTTTGACAAGCTTCAAATATGCAGGATAACTTAGTTTTTCCAAATATTAAACTCATATCACATAATAATTGATTGTTCATTGAAAGCTATAGAAATATAGGAGGAGTAAGAGTTGCAATGTGCTAATTATTATCAGTCCGTTGAAACAAATGGTGCGTTCATCTAATGACCATGTTAATGCAACATTAAAGCGGGTTTATTGGCATTGTGCAAAAATTTGACCTCCATTTATTAAATTTACTGTGATAAACAAAAGAAATGAGACAATACCGTTCTCTTAGCACTATCAGCACTTTGATTTGTACTACCGAGCTACGGCACCAGTTCTATTTATAGATGCAACTCAGAGGCTCCTTACTGTTTTTAGTGACTTCGGATAGCAGATATGCACCTGTATCGGCCACTCTATAGAGCAACAAATAACCCCTGGATATATCTCTGATGTATCGGAGATAGCTAGATGTGATTATAGGGTGGTTATATGGATTTTTATCGTAATTAAAGCTTTCTATATGGACCATTGAAATACCACTAAATAACCGAAACCTGCACATCCACCATCTGAATTCAGGCATGAGCCACCTTTCCATTCAAAAGAAACTATACTCCTCCACATGGTAAAGTGAGTTACGCAGCATCCTAGGGAAAATAGTTTTGTGCTTTTAAACTACATTCAATTATGGTGTCCCTTAAAATATTTATTTTTTTACTCAAAATTGAGTTTTCACTACTTTGGCTGAACCTCAACATATCTATATTGTAGAATTCTATTCAATCATTTGGTCTTGCATACAAAATTGAGAGGTCATTTGGTTTTAAATGTAGAGAAATGTACCCTCAGAATGAGGTACTATAGTTGTGAGCGACTACGTCACACACAACAGTTACTAAAAACCAGCACTATACCTCCATCTTGAAGATCAGCATCTCTTGAGAAGTGCTCTGTCATCTTTCACAAAAGGGAAAAAATATCTGGCATTTTTTTAAAAAAGACTATCATTCATTTCAATTAAATTATGTTTACATGAACAGAATTGGTTAAACATACATGTATAATTTAATTAACCCTTTCCCTCATAGAGGACACCTTGAAAAGACCTATGCGAACAGCATAAAACCAGATCAGCCTGCGAGTAACTCGTAGGCTGATCAGGTTTTATGCTGTTCGCTGCTCCTCAGTGGTCTGGAAATGAGGATTTTGCAATTAAATTTGGTAAGGTTTAACTGTGATTTTCTGCAGATCAGGCTTTATGTGGTACCTATTGAGTGCGTCAAAATGAGTCTATATGAGGGAAAGGGTTAAACCAAAAAAATAGTACTGACCATACAGACTGATACTATTTATTAAGAAACCAAGTATTTAGGTGGTTTATAGTTGAAATAAGAACATCAAAATATATCTCCCTAATTATGAATCACTGAGTAAGTCAGTTGGAACAGAATTCTGGCCAGAAAATGGTCACGTCAGGTGATGCCACAAGTTTGCACCTCGGTTATCAACTGTTATCATTTAGCGATCAGGTCTCTGGTGAATCCTGTGCCAGCCCTGGGTCTATGATACAGCGGTATGGTGGAGGAAGTTTGGACAAGTTGTTCCAAACAGTCCAGCCCATCTCACAGCTTACATCCTGCTGTTGGTTACCTAATGTGACATTCCACAAACCTCTTTCATCACAGAACAACTCAGGATATGGATGGTAGCTTATTAAGACATTAAACGGCAATGAAAGTTAATTATCTGAGGGACAACCAACCATTCGTGAGAGCAAGTAAATAACAGCTAATTTAAGATACATGAAAAGAAAAATACCAATCAAACTTTGGGTTTTTGAAATGGTCTTTCTGAAATGATACTAAACTGTAGACCTCCTATACACTGGAGTAGGGTATTTTATCTAGACTTAGCTGCTATCTTTCATGTCCACAAACAGTAGAGGCTCTATTAAAACCTAGGGCAATCTGAAGAGTGACACCATAAAAGGATCAATTCACACAAGAACGGGCAGACAAATATATATCAGGACTTCCTCACTTCAATGTTTAGATTAAAATTGGCTGAAGAGTTTTAACCACATCCTTTTTACCTCAATGTCAAACATAACCTAAGGCTGCCATCCCAGTGTCAACAGAACTCAAGTGATCTATCAGTTTAGCACTTAAAGGGTCCAACACAGACTGAAATATGAAGAAAAAAATATTGTCAACATTTAGATATTTGTAAACAGACTTTCAAGATATGATTATTGATAAAAAAAGCACATTGTAAACTATTTTACTATCATGAAATTAAAATGTTTACATCTTTCAAATTATTATTTGTTAATTAATTATGAAGAATGACTGCTTCATAAGAAATTACATCTTTACACAGTTAACTGAATTTTCTCCATCTAGAAATTGCACATATTTAGACATACATGTTATACACTTCAGGTGCCTGAGTCAGATTTTGATATATTTTTAATTAAAAATTCTGGTCAGTGTCTCTTTAAACCTTGCAGAG
>CM037788.1:30750140-30800140 GCA_021229015.1 Solen grandis | reverse complement strand
CAGTCATGGGAGTCACCCCTCAGATGTAGAGTACATGTTGATCAGCTGGGATATCTACCCACTGTGTAGCTGTCAACCCCACAGATAAGGTAAAATATAAAGATCTGATAAACTCTGAAAAATCAAATTAACCTGGGTATGGAGTTAAATCAATTACTGGCTGCCGGGAGCAGGGGATCATGTTTCCTAGAGGGCGCTGAATGAGGCAGGATTTCAGCTCTGCCGCTCCTGAAATACGACACACCTCTCAAAATTATGGTCCTAGCAACAGGAGGAAAGATGAGCACACAACTAGTGTGGCAAAAGAAAGTAATAAAACCACAATTTAATTGCCTGAAAATCAGGGTCTGGGTCTATCATGAATCTGTTAACTCTAACATAAGATCATAATAATATCTTCCCAGTCATTCATTGAAATAACTGAAATTTATCAGTCATTCTATCAAGTTTACATCACATTAATCCATTTTGTTCAGTTTCAAAGGGGGTTAACGTAGTACTGAGCAATAAATATGAAGGACTGGCTCTGATCCCGCAAAGGTCAAGGTCATATCATGACCTAACCAAACAGAAGCATCTGGCAGGAGAAGCCATTTTAACTTTGTGCTAAATCACAGAGACTATCGATTTAAATGCGAGATTTAGGTCACAAACTGTCTCATGACATCCTCTCCCAAATTCAAATTTAAAAAATCTTACTTATATACAAGTCCTATCTTCTACACACTCAGAAAACTCAGGTAAAACTTCTATCATGTTCAACAAATGGCCTTTAGCAGAAATACCACATACTTTTGTATATATCTGAAATAGGGTTTCAACATGAAAACAGCATACTTTTGTGATAAAGTCTCAATATGAAAACATACTATTGGGTGATCTGCTGTCCCTGTACAAGACAATCCTAGATATTGAGGTGTCGCACACCCCACTTGTCCCGATAAAAACCCAGCCCGTGTCAGAAGAAGTTCCAACATACCATATACCCTTCCTGTCTCCCAAGAGCCCACGGCCATTCACACCTGAAATATATATTTTTTATTCATCAAGTGGGATGGGATGAGCTCACACACTGTTTTAATGCAGAGCCAAGGTGGCAACTAAGGCAATGCACAGGCATTCTCTCCCACTTGACGCGAGATAAAGGACCTGCAGGAAGCTTCTGTAGAAATAAACATGGCTCCTTAACAACGAAGATGTACTCCTTCATGACGGAGACATACTGAGACAGGGTTTTGGAGCGCTGTGGCAGTTCATCTATCGGCAATGCATTTAGTTTGGGGATTATGTGTAAGTGTCGCAGATGTACTAACTTACAAGAGGACACCATTTTGTACTTAGCGATAAAATCATAAAATAAAAAATCTGTCCAGTTGACTATTAATCTTATGAACTTAAACAATGACGACTTATGGGGTCAATCAGCAGCTGTCAAGTAAAAATCAGTTGGCTGTATTTGGGATAAACATTTTAAAAGATATTTGGGTAATTAATTGGGGGATTCAATATCCTAACCTGTCTTTAGAGTGTCATGGTTCAGTTGTTACGACTCCTGAAACAAAGTCAAAGGTTGTGTAAGCCTCATAATACCTCACTTAAAACTGACCAATCATATTGTACTTGGCAGTATCTAGCTCAACCCGACAGATGAAGTTGGTGAAATGGTTTTCAAAATGACAGTTTTCATTTCCCAACAGACAGACATAAACAAAATATAAAGTAAATGAAAAAAAGAATTAGAATAAAAAATTATAGCAAGCTGATCAGGTTTCATGTTGATGACAAATGATGGTAAAATGTCTATCAACATTAAGTATACAATATAAGATGTTGCTATATTTCAGTATTTTTTTTTTTGCTGCAGACCAAAATTCCTGCAGCAATGCCTGCATATTTCTGTTTTAAATGAATTCAAACTATTTACCTACATAACTGCCTGTTATAAATCTTTTAGCAGATATGTTTTCAGTTCAAGGCCACAAGGGGTAAATGATAAAATGTTGGGAATAAAAAATTCAAAATTTGTCAATAACTCTTCAAAGCATAATAAATATCAGTCCAGTATCCCTTGAAAATTTTCAGGGCTCCATCATAAATGGGCTCAGATAAGCAAAATGCTTAATGAACATATCTACAAACCTTCCAGTATGGCCTGAATGATATAATGCAATCTATAGAAAAAAAATCAGATAGTACTAAACAATTATTCATTTTTCATTCATCAAGGGCTAAAAGTTGTTGTTAATATTCATGAAAATCTTCTAAAAATGTCCTTGCAATATGATAGTATTCACTTGGATATTTCATATGGGCCTAAACATTAAACAGACTTCCTTAGTTTACATTATACATTAATTTCCTATGCAGAGAAGAGATTGATAACACCCAGCCCTCTGGAGATGACAGAAATATTAATGGTGACATTCAAAATATGACTGGAGTTTCCTCTCCTGTGACTCAAGTGATTTTTTCAAAATGACCAACTATAACTGACTATACAAACATATGTCACACATAATCAAGGCTTCGAATGTGGTCCCTTGTCATACTGCCACTAATTCAATTACAAAAATGACAGTGTCTATTAGTGAAGTTTGAGATTCTATTACTACTCCACAAAAATGACAAATATCAGTTATGAACTCAAGTTTTTTTTAAACCAAACAAAACCTTAGCAGACGCTATGGAAGAATATCTCTGGCGCTGAAAAGAATTGAGTTTCATAATGATAACTACAGGTGCTTTTATGAAATGTCTAATGGGCGTTTTGATTTAATTACAAAATAACCTGTGTTAACATAACAATTGTCAGCTTTAATTACTCCAATTCTCACAAAATCATGTCCGTCACAAGTGGCTTTCAAGTTCTGGATTCACAGTTGGGTAGCCCTGGATAGCATGAAGTGGGCCTCCTCTGGGGGTTTGAAAACCAAACACCGCCAACCCACTTTTGAGTAGGGAGGCCAATACTAAGGAGGTGAAATAATGCAAGACGGTATGCCTAGATTTAATGCTCGAGTAAACCTATTTTTTACTGACAGCCGATCAAAGCACCGGCCAAATTTTATTGGGAATGTATACATTCAGGTAACTGGATGATATAGCAATATATTTCGGCTTAACTTTCAAATCTTTGGGGGGAAAATGATTCCAAAGGATAAATTTATTTTTCTTTGTGCAAAAAAACATGTATTTTAGAGCATTTCAGATGAATTCAATTTGCATGGGTAAATATGGATAATTAATTCCCATATTTGGTACAGATAAAGAGATTAATTTGTCTTTGATGATGATACCAGGAGAAAAGTTCTTACTTTTTCTTTCTGGTATATGCTGATGGGAGAAAGATGTGTCATAATCCCTCTCAATTGTATCATCTACCCCTTATAACTCTCAATTTTTAAAGTGTATGTAAAATCTAGGCATCTATGAAGATACGTCAGTGAGGTATAAGGTAGACATTTACATGTACCATTAACCGTATGTGGACAAAAGACAGGAAGCCTTACATGTCAAAAGAACTTCAACCTATAGAATGTAGGTAGATCCCCTGACTAATTATCTACAAAATATATATTTAGCACCCTCTTACGGCCACTCCTGCATTCATCCCGTTCAACGTGGCCGGTGTCGGATGGAGATGAGTGACACCTGCCTGTCCACGGTCGACATTGTTCTCGATGATGTTTAAGGGCTCTTGTAAGGTCCCACCACCCCTAATTAACCATTCTTGTTAAGGTCATGAATTCCTATTTCAAACCTCAAAACTGTCAGAGGGTTTTCATCAGTTGTCGACACTACCTCTCGTGACCTATTGACGACAAGGTGAAATCGGGACCAAATTTGAACACACACAAATCCTTATAATTAGTATACTGTGCAAACAATGGTCAAATGATCGCTGAACATTGGAAGGACACAATAGACAAAATAAATGAAAATGAAATTTAAGAAAGTGCTTGATAGGAAATCCACCTGCGATTATATTAACCATGTAATTACGAGAGAAAAAAAAGAAAAAACCTGATCCTGGAAATTTACGAGAAATGCCTCTTCGGACATGAAATGCGAATTAAAGTTGGCGGCAGGCTAGCTCTGAGTAATGACAAAAAATTGGAAATTCAATTTATGGGCTTTATTCAATAAAGAGGGTCCACTGGCATCTTATGAGAAAATTTCATGTGAAAACATCATATTCTGTCAATTGCTGGGACAGAGTTTTACAATTCCAAAATGCCTGTTACTTTTTTGTGATGCAAGACTTTCTGGATAATGTAATTTACCCCATCAAAATTGATGTCAATTAGTGTAGATTTTTTGACAGGCCATCTTCCAAATATCATGAACACAAAAAAATTACGAAATTTCCAAAAGGAAAAAAGGTTATAGCCGGTAATCATTTCCGCCCCTAAGCCACTCTGATGATTTGAATCAAGCATCATGCATTTATTTGAATTAGTCATACGCCATTTGGAAAGATAAATCTGAGTAAAATCTCATTTTGCATAACTTTGAGCAAACAAGGCCTCCGGCAAATTGTTTTGTTTGAGGATATTTTTCAAAATGAAATATTTTATAACTATTTTGAAGTAGAACTTCTGTAACAGTTTTGCAATCATACAAAAAAAAGAGTACTACTTAAGAATTAATGTAAGATAAAATTCTATCTGTATTTTAATTTAAGTACCACTTGAGAGACTTTATCTTTAGCTGTTTTCCCCCCTTTTACCTGTGTCTGTCTGTTTGCTCAGTTTATAAAGCCATCAATAACCATGGATTGAGATCCAAAGCACATGATCTTGTTATCAATTTGTGTCAATAGTTTAAATCAATACACTTAACAATTTTATAAGCCGGCTTATAATAAAACAGAAAAAGAAGTTTTTACTGTGATTTCTCCTATACTTTTAAACCATTGCTCAATCTGTGACAGATTGCAAAGGTGTCCCGTCTCAGCCACAAAGTGTTTTAGTGGATGTACATGAAGGTAAATATCCTGGACAAATACTCTTCAATGTGAAGTCTGATCCAACTGTGAAGCACCCGTCAAACGAGGCCTTTGTCAGCCTATAAGCTATGTCATAACTCACTCACTAGACCAAGGTATCTAAGGAAAAATGAAGGAGAGTTTCAGATCAAACTAATTTACCAAATCACCTGCCGATTTTTGGGACATACTTGTACATACATACATACATACATAAGGATATAACACTAACAAGCTTTTCCTTGTAACTACATATTGAAAGCATTTAAACATTTTGACTATGCAACGAACATCTGCAGCACATACAGTAACCACTAAAGGTTGCTCACATGAGGCAACAGTTGTGAGAGAGTACATGTACTATGCTTGCATTCTGTACACCAAGATATATTAGGGGTGCAACTGCTCACAATAGTGAGCATTCAGGCAACTGACTGCAGGGGCCGTATTCATAAAGCTCCTTAGGAACAAATTTCCCTTAGTCTCTAAGATTTTCCTTAAAATCACATAGATTTCCCTTAGGTATTAAGGATTTCCTTTAGTCTTATATATAAAACACCTTAGGAAATTTATTCCAGTTCAGGAATTACTTTCCTTAAAAACTAAGGAGCTTTATGAATACGACCCCAGGGCTGGTTTTCCCCCTGAAGACAGCTTCCCAATTAGCTTCAGTGATGGTCAAAACACAGTTTTAATATCCTGCATGTCCCTGGTTCAATCCTCAGACCTTTACATCCCTCCTTAAATAGACTTCAGCTGCTTGAAGAAGCTTTTTTACTGATCTCAATTCATTACTGGATAATGAAAGTAAGAAAATATACATAAGTTCATTGCATTGCTACTGACTGCATTTTTCTCCCTAATAAAAGAAAACCCTAGTTACTTCTACCACTCAGTTCATGCAACACAAGCCAGAAAACTCATTCAAGTTTCTTGTTTTACTATACAGAGCAATTAAAAATGCCTAAAGAAATTGCAAGTGTAAAGAGAGGCAGCAAACTGTCAAAAATAATCAACTTTTTTTTTCTCTGATACTTGACATTTGCCTTCAGAGGGGAAAAAACATTTAAAACCAGCTAAAGCATTTAGTTGCATTTATCATGCAGTTGTCACCGGTTTTAAGATGTTGGAATCACAAGGTAAGGCTTTGCTAGCCCTTTATCACATACAGATGTGTTTTGATGCCTTTAAAAACAGAGCAGACCCAGATCTTTCAAGGAACTCTCTCATACAATCCATTGTTTCGTATACCATTTCAAGTTTGGTAAATTCCTGATAATATTTGTCACGCAGGGGTCGCACTAGCATTGTCCCAAGATCCAGAGGACACCAGAGATGGGAAGGGACTCCAGTATGACATACCAGGACTAGCATTGTCCCAAGATCCAGAGGACACCAGAGATGGGAAGGGACTCCAGTATTGACATACCAGGACTAGCATTGTCCAAAGATCCAGAGGACACCAGAGATTGGGAAGGGACTCCAGTATTGACATGCCAGGACTAGCATTGTCCCAAGATCCAGAGGACACCAGAGATGGGAAGGGACTCCAGTATGACATACCAGGACTAGCATTGTCCCAAGATCCAAAGGACACCAGAGATTGGGAAGGGACTCCAGTATTGACATGCCAGGACTAGCATTGTCCCAAGATCCAGAGGGACACCAGAGATTGGGAAGGGACTCCAGTATTGACATGCCAGGACTAGCATTGTCCCAAGATCCAAAGGACACCAGAGATTGGGAAGGGACTCCAGTATTGACATACCAGGACTAGCATTGTCCCAAGATCCAGGACACCAGAGATTGGGAAGGGACTCCAGTATTGACATGCCAGGAGTACCATTGAGACACTTACTTTTCCAATTAAAAGTAAATTGAACAGACACATTTGTTAAAAACCTTTGTACTCATCTTCATAAAACTTTCTTGCTAGTAACCCTCTTTGATGAATCATAACTCTTTAAACACCTGTTATGTGAATAAAGCCATCACATGTCTGAATGACATGACAGGAACTCTTAATTTCTAGAAGGGACTCATGAATTTCAAAGCTGGTGTTCCGTCGGGATACCCGGCTAAGATGTTAGTGTCAAATGCTGTCAAGTCATATATACAAAAGGTAAAGGGTTAAACCTTACTGATCACTCTGTCAGTCAAATTTAGAGCTATCACTAAGCTGATTAATACTCCACATGCTGCTTTGACACAGTCGAAGGGCTATAATTCTTACAAATCCGTGAGACACTTATCTGCACTTGGTCTGCAAATTTGTCTTATCATGAAAAATCAAAGGCATTATCAACAAGAGTTACAGACCCTGATGTAATGTAACTTGGAACTTTATTAATTTTATATATGAAACAAGTTCTCACAAATTATATTAATTACTTTCGATGGCTCTGTTGGCGGCGTATTGATCAATATTGTGGGAGGAACCAAAGTCTGGAGAAAACACGTGTGTCTGGACAGGTGACCTTTGTACCCTCTCATGTATGTGACCAGGAATCAAACCCGGGAAGCATTAGTGAGATACGAAGCGTGTTACCACTATGCTATCCAGGCACACGTAATGTAAGTGGATAGGACATGGTTTGATGAGACGTGACAAGCGCAATTCCTATATAACCCCCATTTCACTTTGTAAAGCAAGGGGTATAATTATTATGATTATAATAAAACCTGATCAGAATGTAGATTACTTGCAAGATATTTTTGCTTTATATGTGTTGAATTTACTATTTTACACTGCATTCAAGGATTTAATTAGGATTAAAACACTAGCTAATTGTTGACTGATTACAACAAATTAACATAATTATCCAAATTAGCAGGCAAGAAAAAAGAAGATAAAAATCAAAGCCCTGAAAATGCTATCCTGCTTGTGTTTACACTTCACCACTGCCGCACTTTCTGACTGAAGTTTTAAGACATCCATGATAAATTGCATCATTTAAACTGTTTTTAATGAAGATACAAGTGGAGTGAAAGTTTCCTGCAGCAATTTGTTCCCAGATTGAAGCGGATGGCTGCCATCAGTCATCATGGGGCTGATAAGCAATCTGGCTGGGCTGATGTGATAAGCAAACATTACATTCTCCAGAGTAAACTGTTTGTTTTACTACACACATCCTGGCATTCGGCAGGGATCATTAAAGACTTCATTTTCAGAGGGTTTCACTTGCGTGAAACTGTATATCACATATGATAGGGTCGTTAGGGGGAGTTTCAAATCAATTTTCTGCCTCATTTGCTTCATAATAAGCAGGCTATTTCATAATGTATGCTTCAACAATTTTCATATTTTTTTAAAGTAACATTTCAACTAGGAACTCTTAAAGAGAAAATACTATTTTTTTTTTTATCCTATGATAATAAAGGTCAATGATGCATGCTTGAAATAAATTTTTTATCAACTTTGAAACCATAATTACATCTACATGTATGGGCGAAATGTGTACCCATTCTCTACAATATATCTCCCAGTAATTGATAGAGTTTATACGTTCAATTGAACTATTAACTCTGATATATTTCATCCAACATCCAAGGTCAAAGACCTTTCTCTAGAGACACATTATTTTATAAGTCTTCTGAGAGTTCATTTGTTTCCACTGTTTTACATTCCACCAAAAGCATTTCAAAGGTTTTGCCTGGCAGGAGTCTGATTAAGGGCTGCCTCACTGAACTACAATGTATGATGCTAGTCAACGACAAAAACTGATAGACACAACAAATACTCTGTATTTTCTTTTCAAATATTCTTTATTTCTTCATTTCAAAAATATATCTGTTTGTTTGAGTTTAACATCCCACTGAAAGTATTTCAGTCATTTAGTCATGTCTACTTGAGACAGATATAGTACTGCCACACTGCAGTATCACGCCGTAGACATGTGGTATGATACCTGCAACTACCCTTAGATGCTGAGCACAAAGCAAGGGAGCTATAACAATACCATTTTTTTTACAATTTTGGTATGTCGCGGCCGGGGATCAACCCACGACCTCCCGCTAATCAGGCGGATGCTGTAACCACTCTGCCACCAGGAAAGGTTAAAAAATATATGAATTCTCTTAACTTTCCTGATCTTTTAATTATTGTTTTCTATTAATAATGACACAAGCTTTGCACTATTTTACAAAATATTTAATTTACAACTATTTTCCAATAGCATCATTATCCGTTACTCCTGCATTGCTAGATTCACTTAACCAATCATTTATTTTCAAGGATAACTGCTTCAATCTTTTTCCATTCACACAATTCTAGAGCCTTTTAATAAGAAAAACATGCAATACCATGCAGAAAGGCTCGAAACAATCAAACCAATTACAATACTAGATTGAAGCAAGTTAGAAAAAGATAGTTTTACATCTAAATTTATTTAGCTGCAATAAATCAACAGGATCTCCACGCTCAAAGATTCTCAACCATGAAATCTATGCTAAATTAAAAATAAAAAGATATGATAGGCCGAGTTAAACATATTAAATTCTAATTCATGTGCGGTCAGATGACACATTGCCCAGTTATCAAAGTCAATTCCATCTTCAGGTGTAAGCGATCAGACTAATCCAGCATCTCTGAATGTGTTTATTTGAAAGGACCCACTCTCCGATTTTAATTGAAAACAGGAGATCTGAAGACAAATCTCTCAAATTTCAAAAGATTAAAGCGTAAGGCTGGGTGATAATGACAGACTCTGATCTACTGTTATTTATTTTCCATATTTTAACAACATGCAGGCCACATGATGGGTCCGGCTTGAGGGTATGAAGTCTAAGTAACATTGAAATAAACAGTTTATTTTGCGATGAAATGGTATATACTGGCAGTCGGGCATGACTTACAGCACCTGCTGTGTGAATTGTGAAGAGACAGCATATACAGCAAAGAAGGTGGAAAAATGAAGGAGCTTGGTGAATCTGATATCTCAGGAATCCTGCAATACCTAATTATTTACGGCATTTCAAAAATACTTGGTACTAAATGTCCTTTCCATTAATTGCTGCAGTGTTGGGATATTAACACAATTCAAAACAAAATCTTTAAACTCTGTCCAAACCCTTATGCCTGGAATGAGCCAGTATCAGACAAAAAGCATTTGCATAAAAATGACAAAGTTTTCAATTAATATTCAACTGTGTTCAACCCAAAGATTTTAAAAATTTAATTTTTTTAAAAAAATTAAAAAAATTAAAAAACCTGTAATAATAGGAATATCAAAATGCAAAATGAATCAACTTAACTTAATGTAGCTTAAACTGGTACAAAATATTGTATCTTTATTTCTCTGCAAACCCAGACTTTGCAATATCTTTTGAAATCTGTCAATCCAAATGCTAATTTTCTCTATTCCCTTCCTTGTTCAAGCAAATATTGTCAGGCTGTATGAAATTTGTCATACATTCTTGACAGCTGTCACAAACACTGCAAATCTAATTGTTAAAGCCACAAGAAAAGTATGACAAGAGCACTGTATGCGGATGCCAAAGCTTGTCTTTTTTTTTTTTTTATTGTTGTTTTATAAAAAGACGATAAACTGGGGTCAAATTGGACTGAAGATAATGAAGGTCCTTGATGAAAGCTGTAGCCCTTGTGATAGTGAACAAGTATGTGAAGACAGAAGGATTAATAATTTAGACGTTATGGCTGAGGTTCAAAACTTTTTCACCACAACAACTATATGCTGACTACGACATTGGAGTTAAGACCATACCTCGACCTTTTTTTCCCTATTAAAAACAGCTGAGCTAAAAATCTTGAGAGACACTAAATCAAATCATATAAATTTTCCTAAAGTTACAAATGATTTGCACTAACACTTGAATCAACAAAGTCATGTCTTGAGCAGGTTCCTATCCAGACGAGTCTACAGCGGTTCCGCTTTGTTTCCAGCAGGAAGAAGTCATGGTGGTGCAACCAGCTGATAAGCCATGCCTCCATCAAGATATCAAGCCGTTAAATCATCAATCACTCTGGAATACCGTTCTTCCTCCAGAAATTCCGTAACCCCCCTACCCTCTACTCTTCCTTCTTCACGATGATGATCGCTACTACGATGCCAAACAAGAGCATCTTTATACAGTTGTGCATAGATCACATCACTGTTCAATGGGCATTAATTCAATAGTCTGAAGTTATCGGACATTTTGATTCATGGTTCCCAACATGGTATTCATAGCAAGATATAATTTTTTTATCAAGATGCAAGTCTAGTAGCAACATCCTATACTGATGGATTGCAGTAACACAGAATGCATATGAATTATGTCCCTTTGTTTTTCATTTCAGTTTTTACTTTTCTATTTTCTGTTTAAATAACACGCTCAACAGGGATTTCGTCATTTCTTGATCTAAATTAAGATGCTATAAACTCTGCTACAGAACTTGAGCATGCATGAAGAAACAAAAGAAGCAATAATTTAAGAAATGATCAGGTTTCCAAGCTGCCCATATTTTAAAAATGGCTATGATACATAACTCCTATCAAATAAATTGGAAAACATTTTGCTTGCTTGGTATCTGAATTGTTAGAAAAATCAGGTTAAAATACAATTCTCAGTCTAGCAAATGCCTGTTGGGCACCTATCATGTACAGGATTTGATGAATGTTGACAGACTTGACTAAACTGCCACCCTGGATATGGACTTGACAGCATTCTTTTCTTGAATGATTTCTTTCTGCAAGAATCAAAATCTTCAATCTTAATTTGCTCTGCAAATTTGATCTACCATAGAATCTGAAAAGAATACAACTTTAACATAATTCTGTAAATCAAAAATGTATTAAGAAAAATGAATGTGACTTTCATGAACAAATTTTGCCTGTATTCCTTTATTGAGTGAGATTTTCAACCTCAGCTTAACGCCTCAGAATGTAGTCTTATTTTTATCAACCTTGAAGAAGGTGATCAGAAATAAATCTGACCTTTGAAGGATAAAATCTTTCAAATTACAATGACAGCCAGTGTGAAGGTCTGATTAAAAGATGTCAGAATCTTGGACAATTTTCCTCTTTCACTGCTGGTGAATAGATCTGATATATCCAGTCTTACAAATTGCTGGGATTAAATGTCTGACTGCAACTCTTGGTACATGTTTTTCAGTCATTCTGGGATTTTGTCTACATTAGACAAATAAAGTGCCGTGAAATAAGGCTGTACCAAACCTGGATCCAACAATACTTAGCGCTTAATACTTACATTTTTAATTTAATCAGAAATGCATGGCACTTTTCCTTTTTTACTATATATTCAAAATCACAACTATAAAATAAACAAATGATTACCTTTAGTTCTAACAATATTTCTTAAAGAAATATCAACTTGGGTACTTATTTTTTAGAGAAACAAGAACAATGAAATTTGTCTCTAAGTATTTCAGTATTACTAGCACCAAGCATTGTTGGTGGAATTTGAGTCTCAGGGTCGAATTTCACCAACAATTTTTAGCGCTAAGTAATACTTAGTGGTGAATTTCATTTATTAAACTGGGTAGAAACACATTCCACCATTCCTGTTTTATAAAATATTCATGTAAATTGTTAAGCTTTGTTAAGAAATGAAATATTTAGGTATTTAACCCTTTCCCTCATATAGACTCATTTTGACGCACTCAATAGGTACCACATAAAGCCTGATCTGCAGAAAACCACAGTTAAACCTTACCAAATTTAATTGTAAAATCCTCATTACCAGACCACTGAGGAGCAGCGAACAGCATAAAACCTGATCAGCCTGCGAGTTACTCGCAGGCTGATCTGGTTTTATGCTGTTCGCATAGGTCTTTTCATGGTGTCCTCTATGAGGGAAAGGGTTAAGATATTGAGTATTATTTAGCACTAAGTATTGTTGGATGAATTTGAGTCTCAGGTCATATTACATCCCAAATTTCTAGTATTATTGTGACATTCAAACTGATCTACAATAGGAAAATAGTTCATCAATCTATCTTCAGAACTAATTAAGCCTCATAATATTGAAGAAAAAAAATCTCACGATAAAACACACAATTTGGATTCCTTTGTGACAAAAATTTAACAACAGTTCATTATGACAACAAGAGACACGATTCCACACGATTTCTCCAGAGATTTTTTTTTATATGTGTGCACTGTACAGACTGGTTGCCGCAGATGTAATTGCCATGTCATTATGGGCTTTTTAAGTAACCTTCCGTCACAACCCTGCAAGTCTGGGAGGCAGGATTAACAATTACCAAACTCTTGAACTCTTCAATTTTGACAGGTTTACCAATGACATAACTTTTGAAATATGTTATTATGTAAATTCTAAGAGGAAATAAAAAGATAACAAATAAATTGTTATGCAAAAGACATACCCAAGAAGAAATACACAGACTACAGCAGAAGTTTGATTCCTTAGGAATTATTTTTAATGGCAGTATATGATTAGAGTTCTCAGTAATATTGTAGTTTGTATGGAAACTTCAAGTCTCTTTGTCTACTGACATAATCTGACAAAAGAAATTGGAATTAAAGAAAATACTGTCAGACTAATACATAAATGTATTCATGTTTAACTACTCTTAGTTAATTATTTTTGTGTTGAATCAAAGACAAATGTCTTTGAACAAGTTAGTGTTTTTTTTATTGTAAATATCTTATGCTATAGAGGATAACCTTTGAAACCTAATCACAACCTTTGTTTTAATCAATGACATGGTAGTATTAAAAAAGGAGACAACTACTTTTGTACAAGAGGGCCATGATGGCCCTGAATTGCTCACCTGAGAAAAATTGCCATCAATTACAAGTCATACTGAATACATAATCTATGCAAATATACAGGAAGATCACCTAAATTCAACACAAAAACTGTATCTGCCATCCAAGCTTTGATAGCTCTAATAGCTCTAATAAGTCTAAATAAAATCAAGTGGGCGGGGCCAATTTTGACCCCAGGGTCATGATTTGAACAAACTTGTTAATGGTCTGTAAGACAATGCCACACACCAAATATCTAAACTCCAGGCCTTGTGGTTTTTGACAAGAAGATTTTTCTCGTTTTTCTTTTATTACTCAATGTAAAATCAAGTGACCCATGGGGCAGCGCAAATTTCGAATCCAGGGTCATGATTTGAAAAACTTTGTAATGGTCCTTAAGACAATGCCACATACAAAATATCTAAACTCCAGCCCTTGTGGTTTCTGACAAGAACATTTTTCTAGTTTTTCTTAAATAAGTCTATGTAAAATTAAGTACCATGGGGCAGGGCCAATTTCGACCCCAGGGTCATGATTTGAAAAACTTTGTAATGGTCCTTAAGACAATGCCACATACAAAATATCTAAACTCCAGCCTTGTGGTTTCTGACAAGAACATTTTTCTAGTTTTTCTTATATAAGTCAATGTAAAATCAAGTGACCCCTAGGGTGGGGCCAATTTTGACCCCAGGGTCATGATTTGAACAAACTTGTTAATGGTCTGTAAGACAATGCCACACACCAAATATCTAACCTAGGCCTTGTGATTTCGGAGAAGTTTTTTAAATATTTCACTTTAAAAATCTATTTTTAGCTACTGTGACCCAGATATGTAATAAACTGGAACCATTTAAACAACTTTGGTAGAGCTTCATGCAAGAAACATCCCAGGCAATTTTCATCAAATTTGGCCAAGTGTTTGTTTAAAGAGAATTGTTGATGCCGGGCGCATGCACATACAATGGACAAAAGGCGATCACAATAGCTCACCATGAGCACATTGTACTCTGGTGAGCTAAAAATAAACACCTTTTTGTTAGGCCAACAAAACAATTTCAATGACTTTGGTACTTATTTACAATCTTTAATGTTGGGTCCAAGAGAGGTAATGGCCTTTAACACTAACACTTAGTTATATCATGATTCTATGAATCTTTTTTTCTTTCTTTGTATGGACAGTACTTGTAACTTACCACTAATAAGGGGCATTCTGGAACTGACACTAAGAACCTGATTTGGTTTCCATGGTAACCTTTGATACACAGCTTGTGCATTCTTTCTTTTATGAAAACAGGGACAATAGATACACCTGGGACTTCCATCAACTTGATGGCATTGAAGTGTTTCTATAAGCGATAAATAAGTTTATATAACAGGAAAATTTGAAATATTGCTGGGAAGCATTCCAGAAACATAATCTTTGAAACATATCTTCTTCATTCATGGAACATTTGCTTAACACAATCACCTTACCTATCTGTCTGTCTTTTGAATTTCAATAAATAATCCAGTTGCCATGGCACTGAGGGGTATATATTCTACCCAGGAGCCTGTTACTAGGATGCAATCAGAGCATCAGGCATTGTTCTTGATGGAATGCTGATATGTGAGAAGGTAGGGTTTCAGATGGATTGTGAGACAAGGTCCATGTGATAAATGCATCTGTCTAACCCTGCCGGCTCCAACAGCCAAGGTTCCATGCTCGTATGTGCAGGAATGCTGTAAGGGGAACCGACTCCCGCCTGACAGTACTTCTGGCAGCATATCCGTGATAAACATCCGACACATGATGACCACTCCCATGCAGTCGTGTCAGTTTCATTAGTTTGATAATCTTTATTGTTTATTGTCTATTTTAAAACAAGGTAAGCATTATTCCAATCATGCCAAATGCCAGTGTCAAATATTTTCATTCTTTATCATTAGAAACAGAATTTTAAAAGATTAACTTGATCCTACTTGTCTCCCTTCTGTTCCTCTCTACCATGGAGGTATGAACAGCAATTCTTCAATATATGAAGGTAAAAACAGCTGTTTTCTGACATGAAGATATAAAAGGCTATTCTTTAACATTTTAAGGTACTTTTTTTTTCATCATTCATTGAGGTACAAACAGAAATCAGCTTTGGACCTTGAAGGATTCAGGATAGAGTCTCAGAAATGTTTTTGCTAATTGCACAGGACAACATGAATTTGCAAGCTACAGACTTATCATCTCCAGTATTTACTGGCTGTACCTTTCTATAAGTTAACATTAAGGGTGCTGTGGTCCAATGGTATTGTGCACCATTGTGGATCTGAAGGTTGTGGGTTTGAACCCAACTGGGGGCAAGGATTTTCCGGGACCTTCCTAGGTGCAAAGTGTTGGGCCATCCAAAGAACCTCCAAAAGGGATTAGCATAAAGTGTAAGAACTTCTTTCAGAATTGACGCTTAGATAAATAAGTTTTAACTTATGATAAATAACTAATGGTATAGACAAAACATTTGTTTTTAATATATATTTAAATTATTATGGTTTTATTTTGGTTAATGAAATAACAATATATGAAGGGTATCATGGACTTCAAACGTCATAAATATTACATCATGAGGTTTTGTTGTTGTTGTTGCTATTTTAAAATCTAGATTGTTTAATTTGCTTTCAACACCAAATTAGTTAATATTCAAAACAACACAAAAATATCCACCTGGCTTACAACTGAGCAAACATCACACACTGGTATATCATTACATTGACACCAAATAACATTTTACGTAACACATTGCAATAAGCCTTTCATTACACCATTCTTTCTGAAATAATCATCCCCTGATGTCACAGGGGAAATGATCTGAGTTTTCCTGGCAACATTTGATTACATTACCTGCGATCTTCATTCCGAAGACGAGAAAAAGCCAGAAGAGGCGCTGCTGTACATGAGAATGATACCCTGTGGATTTCTTTTTTTTGATAAATCAATGACATAGTATCACAGTGCTGGTAATGATCTATCAATACAAGACACGGAATCCTTGTCAAGAATCATTTCTATTCATTCAAAGAAATTTCCCCTGATCACCATTTTTTTCATATCTCTACTGTATAATATTTACATTTTTTTCCTTTTTCCTAAACAAAAGAATGGAATGGACAAAAATATGTTATTTCTCATTTTTTATTATATCATAATTATACAAATGTTATTTCTCATTTTTTCTTATTTTGATTCATAAATTGTATTATATGAAAATAATCATTAACTCTCCATCAGTGTATCAAGGTTACGAGGGTCGTCCGGAAAGTCCGTAGACAACCGATATTTCTTTGTTAATTCCATTTTTTCAATCTATTTTTTTATGTTGAGCTCACCCTTGATCGTAATTGCATAGGTTGATTACAATAAAAACATGAAATTGATATCGGCACTCGTGTGATCGTTTCCATGGCAACCTTGTATAGGGGTACCCGGAGCACGTCAAAACTGGAGATATTTACCGGTCTCATGCGCCTTCTTTCTTTGGGTATTTTACTTGTTAAAACTGCGGGTAACGTTATGATAAATACTTCATGATGTGATGTAACACGTTGACGTCATATTGTTACGAATTGAACGTTATCGCTTTAGAAATAAAAAAGTGAGGAGAACTATTTTCAATAAACCATGGAAGAAAACTCGCCAAAAATGACGACGTCAGACGTTTGGGCGGAGCAGCGTGTGCTAGTAAAATTCTGCATGGAGCTTGGGAAAACGCCTGTAGAGACATTGGAAATTATTAATTCAAACAGTAAGAGGCAAAGAATGTGTAACTTGTATACAAATGGTACAAGCGATTTCATGATGGTAGAGTTGAAACTACAGACGATTTACGTTCAGGAAGACCAAGCATTATTAATGAGAAATCCTTAACGTTAGTGAAGAACGTCACTGATATGGACCGGCGCCTTACGGTACGAGATATTTCTGAACAATGTGAACAGCAACACTATGCATTATTTCTGGAATTGAGAGTGACTGGTATTCAAAGGTGTATGACAAATGGGTTGATAGACAGAGGAAATGTGTGGGATGCAATGGTGAATATTTTGAGAAAGAATAACGGCGCTTGTCACATTTCAGTAAGTAAATTCAACACGTAACGTCATGGTGAGCTCTGCACACCTCTACATCCCTTTACATAAACCCGTGCCGTTTCATTGTTTAAGAACGGAAAGTTTTGAAATTTTGAAGCATTGATCATAAAACATTGGTGAGTGATTGGAGAAAGTTTCATTTAATTCTAATACAAAATACTCGTATTAAAGCAGGTGTCTATGAACTTTCCGGACGACCCTCGTATTTACCTAATATGAATCTATTCCCTAATGTTGTTTTTCACTTGTTATTAAACAAGGCGTTTGCTACTGTACCTTTCTCCTTTCTTTTTAATTTCCCAATGAATTTTAGTTCCTTTCAAATAAATATGCAAGTTTGTTTATTAGGTTTAAGGTTGTGATGACAGTAATTAAGTCATTTGGAGACAATGTCTGCTTGAGACAGAAATAGTGCTGCTACACTGCAGTATCATGCCATGGACAAGAGGCATGTCACATTATCCTGACACCAGGTCAGTTCTATAATTACACTTAAGTGCTCAGAGCCCAAAGCAAGGGGGCTATATCAGTACCATTTTTGAGACTTTTGTATGTGAAGGCCAGGGATCAAACCCAAGACCTATATTTGGTGGCCGAGTGGTTAGAGCATATCTATCCCTGAATCAGGAGGTTGTGGGTTCGATCCATCGTAACATACCAAAGTCGTAAAAAATGATTCTGGTATAGCTCCCTTGATTGGCGCTCAGCATATAAAGGTAGTTGCAGGACTTGTTGGCCCGGTGTGAGCATAATGTGACTGGGTGTGGTATCATGCCACATGTCTACATCGTGATACTGCAGTGTGGCAGCACCATATCGGTCTCAAGTAGACATCGTCTCGAAATGACTGAAATACTGTTGGTGGGACGTTAAACCCAACTAACAAACAAACCAAGACCTCTCACTCCTTAGACAGATGCTCTTACCACTAGACCAACAAAGACAGTAAATAATACATTTAACATGCAATTTCTTTTCACGTAATGATAATAATGTGAATGTTTTTGCAATTAAAAAAGGGGCAAACAATTTTTTTTTCTAAGTATTTAGGACACACCTGTTCAGACTGATTTTTTTTCCAGTATGAAAAGGGTCAAAGAAACAGCATCCCCACCTTTTTCTTTCTCACTTTTAATATGTAAAATAAACATTTTCGGTGTAAAAGAAAGAAAAAAAGCAAATCGCAAAGATCTAGCATTTGGAACACCTGTGACTTTAAAGTGGTTTATAACACAAATATTTCCTGAAAATGATAAACTCCAATCTTTATACGCACCATTTGTGCAAACACAGGTGCTGTTCCTGTTCTGTATCTATAGAATGCACTATAAAACTACCGAAGTTTAGAACCAAGTGCCTTAAACTGTCAAAAAAGAAAGTTTGATAGAATCTTGATGATATTAAAATACCATATAACTGCCTTACATTATATCTGATACTAAATACACATTTTTGTCAAAACCAAATGATGATAAAGCTGATTTAACCTTTAATTCATGAATATTCATTTAAATGAATTGATGAATATTAATTTACTGGAATTTAAAAGGTATACTAAACAATGGATTTCTTGCTGTACAGACTGTAGAATCAGAGCTACAATATGTATGAGCACACAAAGGAGACCTGATCAAACTGCTCCAGAAGGAACTGTCTGATCTGGGTCTGCTCAGTTTACCAAAGCATCAAAACAAAGTAACGGTAAAGGGTTCTGCAAGAGTTGAATTCAATTAAGTGTTTAATCAGAATGCTCATAACTAGAAAAAGAACAATCTTTACCCTTTACCTTGTAATATTTATGTACAAAATTATGACTTGATGAATATATTAATTCATGAACTTTGCATGGAATTTATAAAAGACAATGGTCTTTTTCTTTGCATTGTAGATTGGTAGAATCTAGGTTAAAATAGTACATGTACAAACAGAGTAAACCCTAATCAGACGTTCTTGCAAAAATAGGGTCTGCTGCTTGCCCATCTATATAAGGTAAAGGAATGAATCATTTGTTTGTCTGATTGATTTCAGGACACATACCTTGTATGATGAGCACTAATGCAATGGTGTTGAGCAAGTACAGTTTTAACAACTTTGATAATTATGCTGCAGTCAGTGATCAAACCCATGACCTCTAACTACCATGGACATTCACACTTGGCTACCAGGAGCTGAGTAGTCATAGACAGTTAAATATTACAGAAAAGTATCACTTGAACCACTCTACAGGGAAAAACCTAAGCCATACTCATAATTATCATGTAAATTGCCTCATGAATATTAATTAACTGAACTTTAAATGGTATAGGAAACAGTGGAGAAAACAGAGGAGACCCTGATCAGACAGCTCCTACAGGAGCAAACAGAGGAGACCCTGATCAGACAGCTCCTATAGGAGCAAACAGAGGAGACCCTGATCAGACAGCTCCTACAGGAGAAAACAGAGGAGACCCTGATCAGACAGCTCTTACAGGAGCAAACAGAGGAGACCCTGATCAGACAGCTCCTATAGGAGCAAACAGGAGACCCTGATCAGACAGCTCTTACAGGAGAAACAAGGAGACCCTGATCAGACAGCTCCTATAGGAGCAAACAGAGGAGACCCTGATCAGACAGCTCCTATAGGAGCAAACAGAGGAGACCCTGATCAGACAGCTCCTATAGGAGCAAACAGAGGAGACCCTGATCAGACTACTCTTACAGGAGCTGTTTGATCAGAGTCTGCTGTCTACATGCCTCAAATGATCTTAAGACAGGTACCTATTAGTACAACTGATTGCAAAATCAGAAATTTCCACAGCCATGGCAAGGTGCTACTTAATTATAAAGAAGAAGTTACAATAGTTTTCCACTAAGCCCTCAATTATTATGGTTTTATTTTGGTTAATGAAATAACAAAATATTCATTCTTGCTACCTTATTCATTACAATATATGTACATGAATGTTTTGGTTCATAATTTTTTAATTCAGAAAATTGGTTTCTTCTAATAAAATCACTTTAATATGCAAAGTTTTGGCCTTGCCAAATATCTGAATTTACACTGAAGTTGACCATTACATTAGATAGGAGTCCTTCATGTGCCTTGAAAGGTTTATCTGTACTCAGGCTGAGAAAACTTTCAGTCAACAATGAGGTTAAAAGTGGGGAAAACCACGGATCTAACAGGGGAAACATTCAATTACAGCTCATTTGATGATTGCAGCTAGTTTAATGGTTTCATGCTTTTTTTCCCTTGCCCAATTTTGAGTTGCCTCTGGGTATGCTAAGGTTTTTTCCATTATTTCATTTGTAGTTCAAGAAGAAAAGAATCAAACAAAAACATACGGAACCCTATAATGATGAATAATTTGTTGTTATTACTGAATAATTCACTTCTTCGTCGGCTTTCACGTGTCGTAAGTAAAGAGCCAATGTTCACATCACACGCCTGGAGCATCTCCCCACAAGACTTCCTAATAAGGCACGAGACGCTCCTAATTAGCGGTTACCAGATTGCACGTGTTTGAGACTAATTGTGCCTTGGGTTCAGTGAAATGGTCCCTAATTTGACGGACTCCTTGAGGAAATACCGAGCTTCAACAAAAGAGTCGTATGATACGAGTGTGCTATGGATTTTCATTAGGAGAATCTGGAACCTCAAGAGACTCTTTGTATTTTCAGAATTCACAGTTTCTTTAAAACCAGTATCTATGGTGATAATTATCTAGTGCTATAAATGGCTAAATCAGGGTCAGATCAACAAAACATTATGTATACTGATACTTAACCCTTTACCTTATGAATATTCATGTACAAATTTAGGACTTGATCACTATCAACATACTGAACTTATAATGGTGTAATTATTATGAAACTGGATTTTTTCTTAGTGTGAGTGTTAGCCATGTAAGCAAGAGGTCACAGGTTCAGTCCATTTGAAAATGGTACCAGTAGCCCCTTGGTTGACATTCAGCAGTTGAAGGTAATCTGAGGACTAACTGTGCTGACTCTGTAGAGCCTAAGCTCAAATTTTGTATGAGCAAACAGATGAGACTCTGATCAGATCTGTGTCTGATATGTCTGCCAGTGCAAAATGAGTCCATATAACGTAAAGAGTTAAAAACAAACAATATGATCCTTTCCTGAAGTTTATTTAAACCTCATTCTTACTGGAACATAAAAATGTTGAATATGTTTTTGGTTTCTTATTTTCAAAAGAAAATGCTATGGGCACAATCCTATAATCAGTACCTTTATTCGCACATGAAATTGCTGAACACAGAGAACTATCATCTTTGTTTTTATCTGACATACAAAAACCAGATATGATTAAGTTTATCAAGCAGATGACTGGTCCTGTAATCAATGAACTGTTTCCTGATTCTCTACCCTTCTCAGCAGGTAACCAGTAGAATCAACCCACCAATTAGGAGAAATGATTGATCAGGTGTTTCTTACCTCTCTTCTGATTGGCTGAAGCCAGACTGAGGCTGGGGGGTTTATCAATAAATAATTGATTGTTAGGATCCAACCTGGCTCAGTGAGACACATAAAACTTCCATATTTTGTCATCTTTTGATAAATTTATGATCATTCTGCTCTTAAATCAAGCATGCAATAAAATGCGGGGAGGAAAAATAATTTGATAAATTACGGGGTTTTTTTTATCAGGGTAGGAGAAGTATCATTAATCTGACTTTAAGAGCATGTTGGTTAGAGGTTGAAGAATTGACCCTCCCTGCTTCTGTTACCATGAACGCAATGGTGCGTGAAATGGCTAGAGAAAGTGGTCAATTAATGATAAAATATATTGCATGAGAGATGGTCAGCTGTTTGAACCAGATGTAACCAGGTGTCCCTTACATGAATCGAGGCCGCTAATAAGCAACGGAAGATCTGATGACATGCTGGGGTAAGAAAAAGGCAGGAAAAAGTTTTGGGACTTTTTTTTTCTTCAAACAGTGGGAGCCAGATCAGGTTAAGTCAATATTCAGTTAAATTTGTTTAATCAAAACTTAATAATTTATTTTATCAGACCTTTTTTTTTTTTAATAATGTCTAGAAAGAAACTGAGTGGATTGAATAATTGTCATTAAGACTTTACGGTGACAGCTTTTACCCCTTTACCATGTAAGAGATGTCAGTAAAATGTACCTGACAAATATATCTTTTATAATATATAAAGCAAACAACCTGCAGGCTGATCAGGTTTGAAGTGGTTGCAACTTGACAACACATTTTTTGTATATGTGACCCTGTTATTCATGCATTCTAGTGGAATATTCTTGACATGGGAGTAAAGACCAATATCCTGTCAGAGGTCTTCCAAAAAGTTGGCTACTCATTCTGAACCATGACTTGGCTGCAGATCCAAAGGTTGTTTTTTTTAACCCTGTTGGGCAATAGAATTTTTCTTTACCCTCTTAGGCACAAAGCACTGGTCCATCCCAGGATCATCAAGAGGGATAAGTATAAGATGTAAGGATTTTTTTTCCCAACTGTAGTAAAATAAATAAGTTTTATAACACATGTGACATAATCTCTATTGCTTACATTTATTAGTTTAAACTTATTTATTTTACATCGATTGGGAAACAAGTTCTTACAACTTAAACTAATCCCTCCCAACGGTTCCTGGGTTGGACCAGTACTTTGCGCCCAGGAAGGTCATGAAGAATTCTTGCTTCCAACGAGGTTTGAACCCACAACCTTCGGAATCAGATATGTTACCATTGGACCATGAGAGTAAACTTGTTTTTTTTACACAGATTTAAACATGTATTAAAGACCAGTAGTCTAGAAATAGTTTAAAAACGTTGCTTATGGTTAGGTCAGCATACACACACTTGATGGCGCATGACCGGGGAAGAGCCCTATCAGTGACAATTAAGTCACAGGAACTGACTGCAATCTAGGGACCCTATCAGTCTTAAAAGAGTTATAATCATGAATATTTATGTACAAACTCAAGACTTGATGAATATTAATTGACTTTAACTTTAAATAGTATATATTAAACAATGATTTTTTTCTTTGCCATGCAGACTGTAGAATCTGAGCTACAATATTGTATGACAAACAGAGGAGACCCAGATCAGACAGCTCATTCCAGGTGTAGGATCTGGGTCCACTCTGCTTCCAAATGCATCAAAAACAGTCTATGAGTTTAATGGTTAAAGTGCAATGCGCAACCAGTTTGTCCACTGAGAAATTTTAAAAGTTTGAAAACAAACAAAAAACAAACATGTGGTAGCATTACACCTCATTTTGCCGTAATAGGCGTCACTGAAGCTATCTTCAAACATGTGGGTCAACAATGAAAAGATCAAACACTTCAAGCTGAGTAAAGGAATACCCATCTTTTAAGATTTCTTTCGTTCTATAGGGGTTCCAAATGACTGCAGAGTCAATATAAATCTTTATGCTCTAATCACTGTTGTGAAGTGTACGGGAAAGGAATAATAGGCTTTTAATTATATCCAATCATCATTTTGTGTCGACCACTTCAGTCTGACCAGTGGTCTGTGCTTGAAACGTGTCAGTAGGTTTAGGAGGGGACGTGCAAACAGCGCACAGCGGGATCACTTCTTGTCTAGCCTCCTCGACACTTTAAAGTTACATATCTAAGACTTCTACCACAGCTTTGACGTTCATGACTACAGACCCTCCATTATCAACACAAATATATCGAAGTCATCGTAATAGGAAACATAAGTTTACAGTCTGTAGACAGACATAAACAGGTCTATAGACAGAAGTGCTTCTTTCCAATTTATATATCATGTATAATGTATTAAGATGCAGACTTATAAAAGATATGGAACAAATTGTAGGCTGATGTGGAAATTCTATCAAACTAAATACCTTCCATATATATTACAAATATTGTTTTGAAACTCTCATATTTTATCAGTCCATTGTTTGTATAGTAGATCGAAGTAATTAACCCTTTCCCTCATAGAGGAAACCATGAAAAGACCTATGCGAATAACATAAAACCAGATCAGCCTGCGAGTAACTCGCAGGCTGATCAGGTTTTATGCTGTTCGCTGCTCCTCAGTGGTCTGGAAATGAGGACTTTATAATTAAATTTGGTAAGGTTTAACTGTGGTTTTCTGCAGATCAGGCTTTATGTGGTATCTATTGAGGGCGTCAAAATGAGTCTATATGAGGAAAAGGGTCAAAATGAGTCTATATGAGGGAAAGGGTTAAGTACTTATCTTTACTGTCCACCACAAGAGGTTGATAATTATTCATAATATTAATAAACATACTAAGACGACTTTCTTAATTCCATCAATCTTTTCTTCAGAGTAAAACTAACATTGAGATGTTACTGTAGTATTATGTAAAAAAACATACTGCTTTGTTTTTCTATTTTGACATTGCAACCTGTACATCAAAAATGTTTTTGAACACTTTTAAATAAATTTCATGCATTCGAAATATGAATTCTACAATTTTCATCTGATGAAAAAAAAAAAATTAAAAAAGCGCCAATCCTTGCTATACTGATATGTTTTTTGAGATACTTTTCCCCAAAATTGTATTCACTTTACACCTTTGCTTTATCAAAGTCTCATATGGCTAAATTTTCCAAAAAAATAGAATATATATACGATTAATATATTCCTGAATTTGAAAGACCTTTTAAATTTTGAGATTTTCAGTAAAATATTAAAATACATAATTATATTTTCCTTAGATTTGATCTTAACTTTTAAAGAAACGCAAGGGCTTCCTTCAATATTCTTATGAAGAAAAAGTAAAATGTTCACACTTTGAAAAATGACGTCAACTTCCTAAATGTTTCAAGTTGTTGAAAGACAAGTTAACGGACTCATCGCGCCACAAAACAAAGAAAATACCAAAACATGTGTCATACAAATTGACACCTACTCCGATTTGGCATGAAACTCATCAACACGCGTCAATTTTAACCAGAAGCTGGTCAACGTAAGGAAAGGTACCGGACGAAGGACTGGCTTGTCCGGCCCACACACGCCCACACAACAAAACCTTTGTCCAGCGGTTGGCCAAGAACTTGGTGCGATGCCTAATCAACACATGCAGATCAAATGACTCACAATGGCGTCAAACTTTCACGGGACGTGTTGTTAGTATATCTAACAGTCCTAATTGTTTTGCCAAGACTTAAGCATAAAAAGCCAGATGATCATCTAGATCATGTGGCAGATAGCGCAAATGTCAACTCTTTCAAAAAATCAATTTAAGAAAATTTTCTATTATTTAAGGTCTGACTAATTATTTTCGTCATTCTTCCATGTTCCACCAAACCAAAGGAAATGACCTTTGTATTGTTTAAATCAATTTACGCCGGGTATCGAGTGAAGAAGTTTTGTAAGTGTTTAAGCATGTGTTAAGAGAATGTGGACGAAATCAATTTAGGTAGGTCTACACTTGGCTTGTTAACAATGGGTATGGGGCTCTGCCTGATCTCTATCAATCTGCACCGACTAAGTTTATTGAAAAGATATATTCGTGATTATGATCCGGAATTATTCACTGGCTGCTCGTCTAATTGTTTTAAATTGCTTTTAAGTTGAAACATTGCACTTGGGCAATACTTTTCAACAATTAAAATTACTTCTTCATGGGAAAGTAACTTGAAATTGAATAGGAAATATTTTCTGGATATTAGCCTGGGGTCCATTTCTTTCATTTCTCCCGCCATTTTCACCACTCTCAGTACTTTGTCCTACCTTATTTTGGGTGAAATCAAGAAGCTTGAAGTGGTCACACACTTCTTGTTAGTCACAATGAAGACTAATTTCTGAAGACAAAGGTGGGCGGAGTTAAGACTCATTATAAGCAGGTAGACACTCCCCCATCTCACCTCACATGGCTAGTTTAACATACGCCCTCTTACATTATGTTTGACCATTGGGAAGCCTGATCACACTGAAAGAAGTTCTTAGACTGTTTTTATCTTATAGTGAGTGTTAACTGCCTACACTGAAAGTAGTTCTTAGACTGTTTTCATCTTATAGTGAGTGTTAAATGCCTACACTGAAAGAAGTTCTTAGACTGTTTTCATCTTATAGTGAGTGTTAAATGCCTACACTGAAAGTAGTTCTTAAGACCAATTTATTTTTACAGTGACTGCTACAAGTGAACAGTACAAAACCTGATCAGCAAGCAAGTCCTGGCGAGCTGAACTGGTTTTATACTGGACACACATCTTTTTTTTGATAGCTTTCTTATGTTAAAGGGTTATTTACCTCAATCTGAAGTCTTTAAAATAAGAAATGGCTTTTGAACCAAATGTTTATCAAATCACACATCCCAACAAAGATTATAAGAATCCATCATGAGTGTTCATGTAGAATAGAAAGGGTCAGAAATTTCAGGCAGGGATGAGGCCCAAAGATTTGAATGTCAAAATGAACAATTTTGTGTGCCATGAAAAAACTCTCGCCAACTGAGGGAATTTTCACCTTATCTTATTGATGTACAACAAAATTTAAACTAAAGCATAATTATAACTTGACAAATAGAGGAAGTATAAACCTTTACCTTAAAAAGACATGTTTTGACACATTAGCAAACAGTGGAGACCCATATCATACAGCTCCTTGACAGCTCCTATATGGAACTGTCTGATCAGGGTCTCCTCTGTTTGCTCATACAATATTGTAGTCAGATTCTACAGTCTCCTCTGTTTGCTCATACAATACTGTACTCAGATTTACAGTCTGATCAGGGTCTCCTCTGTTTCACGTAGCTCAGATTCTACAGTCTGATCAGGGTCTCCTCTGTTTGCTCATACAATATTGTAGCTCAGATTCTACAGTCAGATCAAGGTCTCCTCTGTTTGCTCATACAATATTGTAGTTCAGATTCTACAGTCTGATCAGGGTCTCCTCTGTTTGCTTGTACAAAATTGTAGCTCAGACTGTACAGTCTGATCATGGTCTCCTCTGTTTGCTCATACAATATTGTAGCTCAGATTCTACAGTCAGATCAAGGTCTCCTCTGTTTGCTCATACAATATTGTAGCTCAGATTCTACAGTCAGATCAAGGTCTCCTCTGTTTGCTCATACAATATTGTAGCTCAGATTCTACAGTCTGATCATGGTCTCCTCTGTTTGCTCGTACAATATTGTAGCTCAGATTCTACAGTCTGATCAGGGTCTCCTCTGTTTGCTTGTACAATATTGTAGCTCAGATTCTACAGTCTGATCAGGGTCTCCTCTGTTTGCTCAAACAATATTGTAGCTCAGATTCTACAGTCTGCACAGCAAAGAAAAATTTAATCAAAATATCGTTTATATTTAAGTAATTTTATAGTCATTAAGTCATAAATTTCTACATGAATATTGACAAGAATATTCATGAGGTAAAGGGGATAAAACTGCCTTGTTAAATACAAAAGTATTAATTAACTGTGATGGAGAAAGGGGCGTAAAAGCATAAATAAATGGAGGAAAAATTAAGACTGTAAAATCAAGTCCTGAAACACATTGTAATAAAGCCGACTAATGCTACCATCCAATCTACAGGTGTTGCATTGAATCCAACATTCAATAATTAACAAGATGAGCATCATTGATTCTCTGCATGCTTCAACGATTCTCGTTTACAGACACGCTAAACATTGCGTGACACAAAATATATGACACCTTAATAGTTGATGTTCGCCTAGACAACACTTATAACGTTCTTCTTTTTTTACATCAGCTTTGGAACATAAAACCAATAATGCAATTACCTTTATCTTTCAAGAGTATTAAATTATGAACCATAATGCTTTATTATTAACTTTTTTGACTAGGAGGAAATTAAGGCATTTAAAAGTGTATATCTTAAGATGGTATTTAAAAACACCAGCTGCACAGTGACAGATGACACAACTTACTTCAGGATGTCTTTGGTATCTATCAATGTGCAATTTTCCAGCTGTTGATTTCATGACCTGTTCACAAATTTACAGATTAACTTTTCGTGGTTTATCCACATTTACTTGAGTCACAAACACTGCTATTTATAATCCAAGACCTGTGTATGAATCATTTAAATAATGAAATTACTTCATAAATATCTGTCACTTTGAATGCATTACCAAATAGATTGGAAAGAGAAATATATTTATATATTTCATAACCTTTTGACCTAAAGGTGTATATATACATGTAAGACAAGGCGAAGAAATGTTAAATGCATGATAATAACAGAATCTTCCCCTCTGTAATTTTGTTTTAATTTATGCAGTTTTCTCCAAATGTTCTATTTACTCTAGGATTTTTCTTTCCCTAATGGCACTTATGTCTTTAGATTTCCCAAAAATGTAAAAATTACATGTAATTTTCCCCTCAATAAAGGCCATGCTGCTTCCCAAAATCAGAAAAAAGCACCTGATATGTAAGCAGAATTTCTACATTCTAATTAATAACTTAACCCTTTCCCTCATAGAGGACACCATGAAAAGACCTATGCGAACAGCATAAAACCAGATCAGCCTGCGAGTAACAGAGCTGTTTTATGCTGTTCGCTGCTCCTCAGTGGTCTGGAAATGAGGATTTTGTAACTAAATTTGGTATGGTTTAACTGTGGTTTTCTGCAGATCAGGCTTTATGTGATACCTATTGAGTGCGTCAAAATGAGTCTATGAGGGAAAGGGTTAAACGGTTCTAAAGCTCAGCCTTAATCTGAGATTTTATTTTGAGATGTTTCATCAAATGCAGACCTAACATCTCACTCAACTGAGCCGCTGAAGCTATTAAGACTGGCAGATAAGTTTCTTGACAAAAGGCTAAAACACAAGAGCAAAACCCATTAAACAAAGACCCAACGGAAAGCTATCTGTGGCGGAAATGTAACAATTCTTAAGCATCTGGATCCATGTCCGATCCGACCCACACATCTTTATCTTTCACTAGTCACCCAACTGTTATGGCATTAAGAGAGATAGGAAATGACTATATTATGAAACATTTGGAGATATTATTGACTCAAGATAACCAAACACAAACTTAAAGGTCAATTCACAACTGGTCATTGAGTATGAAAAGCCTGATAGAGTCATCTGTCCACTGATTAGTTATCACTGACCGCTCCAGTTATCAGTGACTGGTAACAACAGGTATCTCTGACCACAAGATTCCTGGTGGTATGACACCGGGCTTGAACAACTGTCCTGGGCCTTAATTTATCAATAATTTCAATTTACTATTAGTTTTGGTTGTTTGGGTTTAACATTCCACCAACTGTATTTCAGTAATGTGGGGACATTTTGACTACATGAAACAGATAAACAGTACTGCCTCATGATTCCACACACAATCACATTATCCTGACACTGGACTGATGAATCCTGGAACCACCATTCATTTGCTGAGAATCGAGCACAAGAGGGATGTACAAGTACCATCACTCATGAACATCAAGGCCAGGGATCAAACTCATGATCTCTGGTTATGGGCAGATGCTGTGACCACTCAGCCACTAGGACTGGCTATAAGTCAATATATAAGCCTCAGACTCAGGATTCTAAAATTTTAAATAAGCAATATTTCATTTTAATATTATTCTAAATAAGCAATATTTCATTTTAATAATATTCTAAATAAGCAATATTTCATTTTAATAATATTCTAAATAAGCAATATTTCATTTTAATATTAAATGAATTTACAAAAACTCTATAGTATTTCGTGATTCTTTTTATGTGAATCAATATCACCTTACAGGACTCCCATACAGACCCACTTCACTTTTCAAAGAAAGAGTAAAAAAGATATAACAATAACAATTACTAAAATTAAATAAACATACAATAATTAACTGATTATTGTCTTATGCATTGTATCAGATAACCAACCCTTTTGGCTCGCCCTAATCCCAACATACATACAGCATCCAGATGACCCTAAGTGGATCAGACAAAGTATGATCACTCCCACTTATTGACAACCGGGAACATCTGGCCCCTCACCAATCAAGGCCATCTCCTGAACAAACAGACCCAGTCTATGGCTGTCACATACATCAGGAGACAGTTGGGAGAGTGTCATGCATACCCTCGCCATCAGCATCATTCAGATGATAATTTATTTGCTTAGCTTTGAAGAAATGATTATCACTGTAGCTAAAATAATTAGTAAATTGCCTCCCCTCTGAAGATCATTTTCCCTAAATATTTATATTTTTTTTTTAAACTGGTAATTATCAAATCAATAATTAATAAAACACCTTATTAATTATCAAGACAGTAATCGCTGACAGGCCAAGTGCTGTACCAACAAGCTACTGGACATTTCACATCTCTCTTGTAGACAGGTGTTATTTATAGGCTATTACATATCCCCTTGTCAATTTGGAAATTGTCATAGCCAAGGACAGTATATGCTGGAGAACTATACCATAATAATCCCAAGTGTGGCACCAAATGTAACTAGAACCGCAAAGCGGCATCTTGGTTTTCGCTTTTAATTTGACTAGTAAGAGTACTGGTTTCAACTGCAGACATAATTGATTGATATTAACTTTATTCGAATATTTTTGTAAATTGATCAAATGAAGTCAGATCTTCAAAAACTAAACATCTTTAGAACGATCTCTTCACGAACTAAAACTTTTATTCATATACCTTCTTTAAAATATTTCTAGATTTGAAGCTAAATAATCGGTATTATGACCTTGACCTTTGTATATTTTCATCGTTATTTACTATGAGTTTATTTGTATTATTTAAATGCATAAACAGTGAAAAAATGATGAAGATTGAACAAAAATAAAGTCAGGAGCTGCAAAAAAGAAGCAACATATGGATTTACAATTGTTTGATAAAAGGATCAAACTTTGGACTGTGGTCATTTGATCAAATGAAGTCCGATCTTCAAAAACTAAACACCAATGGAAAGATCTCTTCACAAACGAAAACTTTTGTTCATATACTTTCTATAAAATATTTTTAGATTTGGAGCTATTTTATGCCGATAATAATAATAATAATTGGTATATGACCTTGACCTTTGCATATTATGCTTGAATTTTTTTCTATGATTTTATTTGTTTTATAAAAATGCATAAACAGTGAAATAATGATGAAGATTAAACAAAAATTAAAGTCAGGAGCAGCAAAAAAGAGGAAACATACGGATTTACAATTGTTTGATAAAAGGATCAAACTTTGGACTGTGGTCATTTAATCAAATGAAGTCCGATCTTCAAAAAATAAACACCAATGGAAAGATCTCTTCACAGACTAAAACTTTTGTTCATATACTTTCTATAAAATATTTTTAGATTTGGAGCTATTTTATGCCGATATAAATAATAATAATTGGTATATGACCTTGACCTTTGCATATTATGTGTGATTTTTTTTCTATTACTTTATTTGTTTTATGAAAATGCATTAACAGTGAAAAAATGATGAAGATTGAATAAAAAATAAAGTCAGGAACTGCAAATAACCGTAAAAGTCATGCTTTTAAAATGTTGATTTTTCGAAAATATTGGTAAAGTTTGACCGCATACTGTTGACAAACCATGCATTTCTCAAAATCGCCACACCATATATTTTGTGCGTATGTGTCTTGCGAATCATATGCAACAAACAAAATTCTCATATCTCATCTCTGAAAAAAATGGGCACTTTTTTCGTAGACCTACCTTTATTTCATCGTTTTTTTCGAGATTTGAACATTCAACCTCCTGTAGCACGAAAGTTTTATATACGCAAATAATTGAAACGTATCATATTTTATTAAGTTTCTGACAAGGAACACAATACAAAAAACCGCATTTGAATCGGACCTCAAATAACAGAGTTATTAGCCCTTAGTCATTTTTACAAAACGCCACCTAGCGGCAAAACTAAGACAAAAATGAAAAATTTCTCAACGTGAGGATCAAATTCAGATCTTAGGACAAAAGTGGTAAAAAAATCAGAAATGTGACTTTTTTCTATCATGGTGATATGCCGTTCACAAAAAAGGTTAGAAAAATAATAATAAAAATAAAAAAAAAAATAAAACAGAAGAAGAACAATAGGTTTTCGCAAGCGATGCGAAAACCTAACTAAGTGAGAAAGAAGTGCAGCCAGACTGGGACTCAAACCTAAGACACTCCCAAAGACAAGGCAAGTGCTCTCTACCTACTAACTAAAACCCACTTAACCAAATCTCTCACTGATAAGGGCTACTTATAGTTGTCTACATACTCCCCCTGCAAATTTTGAAATTTGTCCCTGGAAAATTTATGACCAGCTGACCACCTTAATATTGAGATATCCCAGTTAGGAACTTCCACAGTAAATATATCTGAATAACATTATGTACAAATCATAATTGCATACATAAAAAATGCAGCACAGGAATAATATGCAAATACAATCATTTTTCCCAACCAAAAGAACAGGTGAAACTAGAATCGCTAATGCGATATCATCGGTTTTCGCAAAAGCAATTCCATTCAGTTCACGAGTCACATGTTTCGAAAAACATATTTCTTCGTTCAATGGCTTTTTGAATACTGTTGAATACAGTGATCTTTCAAACATTTTTGTCGCAATGTTTAAGCAGACTTTTTACCAAGAAGAATACTTCTAAGTATTACCTGTCTGTAATGTAGTCGCAAACTTGAAAACTTTTTTTACAGACTTCGGGTACTGCAACATTATATGTGTGTGTTGCTTTATGAGGATGACATACGACAATTGTACTCGATAAACAACAATTGCAAACGACACACAACAGTATAAAATGACACGCGACAATGCGATATGCCACTTAACATTATAACGAACTAATGTTGCATTGAATTACTATCATTTTCATGAAATATCGCATAAATATTTTAGTGTTGTTTCAAATTGATGTCAACAAGGAACAGAATGCAAAAAATTGCATAAAAATCAGACTTTAATCATTTTAGTAATAAAGGGTGATTTCAAGCCAAGCGCCCCCTAGCAGCAAAATGAGAAACAAAATTGAGTAAAATTTTACTATTAGGTACCTAAAAATGCAGCAAATGGTTCAATGAAGCATACAAGTCGCACTAGTCGAACATTCTATTCCTTATATATCACAATTTGAAGCATAAAAACTGATTTACAATTATTCCAAAAAAGGATCAAACTTTGGACTGCCGTAATATGACCAAATCAAGTCCGATCTTCAAAGCCTAAACATCACTGGAAAGGGCTATTCAAGAACTAAAACTTTTGTTTATATACTTTCAATAAAATATTTTTTGTTTTGGAGCTATTCGGAGCCGAATAAAAACACAATTATCGTAATATGACCTTGACCTTTGAAATTTCATTTTAACTTTTTAATTGTGAGGCCCTTTAAAACATAACAATACATAACTTGTGAAAATATCATGAAGAATGAACTAAAAATAAAGTCAGGAGCGACAAAAAACATCTTTTCGAAATTTTAATTTTTCCTAAAATTTAGTGAAGTTTGACCGTTTCTAGAGGACAAACCATGCATTTATTAAATTCGCTACCCCATATATTTTGTGCGTATATGTCTTGCAAATCATTTGCAGCAAACAGAATTCTTCTATCTGATGTCTAACAAAAACGGATAGGTTTTTCGTACACATACCCTCATCTGCACAGTTTTTTGCGAGGTTCGAACTTTCAACCTTCCGTTGCTAGCTCAAAAGTTTCAGCCACTCATACCTAGAAACTATCATATTTTATTAGGCTATCAACAAGAAACATAATGCAATAAACCGCATTTGGATCAGGCTTTAACTTCTTGAGTTATAAGTAGAAGAGTGCTTTCAAGCTAAGCGCCGCCTAGCGGCAAAATGAGAAACAAAATTGATTACAATTTTTCCATTAGGTACCTAGCAATGCAGCAAATAGTTCAATCAAGTACGCAAGTCGCACTAGTCGAACATTCTATTTCTTATATATCACAATTTGAAGCATAAAAACTGATTTACAATTATTCCAAAAAAGGATCAAACTTTGGACTGCCGTAATATGACCAAATCAAGTCCGATCTTCAAAAACTAAACATCACTGGAAAGAGCTCTTAAAGAACTAAAACTTTTGTTCATATACTTTCTATAAAATATTTTTAGATTTGGAGCTATTTTATGCCGATATAAATAATAATAATTGGTATATGACCTTGACCTTTGCATATTATGTGTGATTTTTTTTCTATTATTTTATTTGTTTTATGAAAATGCATTAACAGTGAAAAAATGATGAAGATTGAATAAAAAATAAAGTCAGGAACTGCAAATAACCGTAAAAGTCATGCTTTTAAAATGTTGATTTTTCGAAAATATTGGTAAAGTTTGACCGCATACTGTTGACAAACCATGCATTTCTCAAAATCGCCACACCATATATTTTGTGCGTATGTGTCTTGCGAATCATATGCAACAAACAAAATTCTCCTATCTCATCTCTGAAAAAAATGGGCACGTTTTTCGTAGACCTACCTTTATTTCATCGTTTTTTTCGAGATTTGAACTTTCAACCTCCTGTAGCACGAAAGTTTTATATACGCAAATAATTGAAACGTATCATATTTTATAAAGTTTCTGACAAGGAACACAATACAAAAAACCGCATTTGAATCGGACCTCAAATAACAGAGTTATTAGCCCTTAGTCATTTTTACAAAACGCCACCTAGCGGCAAAACTAAGACAAAAATGAAAAATTTCTCAACGTGAGGATCAAATTCAGATCTTAGGACAAAAGTGGTAAAAAAATCAGAAATGTGACTTTTTTCTATCATGGTGATATGCCGTTCACAAAAAAAGGTTAGAAAAATAATAATAACTAGAATCGCAATTAGAATTGCGATATCATCGGTTTTCGCAATTCAATCTCATTCTTTTCAAACATTGCAATTCACGAATTGTATTACAAAAGCAAATAAATTTCTATGCGTGTGTTGATACTTAAAAATACAAAATTGCTGCTTTTATGTAAAAAGGTGCATAATATGTGATTTATTCAAAGATATAAGCTTTAATCGGACTTCGGTACAAAATTTGTTACAAAGTTTGAAGATGATTGCAAAAGAAATGTTTTTCATATACCCACACAAGTCTGCAAAGTCTATGCAAGGTTCGAACATTTAACCTTCTATAGCCAGTAGAAAAAATCAGGTTTTTGGTCCTTAGATTTATCAAATTTATCAGGCTTTCAACAAGAATATCAACTTTCTTAGTTATAACAACAAGAGTGGTCAGAAGACAACATAGCTTGCCGTAACAACACTTTTTGTCTAAGATTTAAGTTTTTGAAAAGTAGGTCAAACTCCAAGGTCAAGGTCACAAGCCAAAAGTCATAGTTCCAAATGATAGATCTTGAATTGGGCTATCTACATGTAAAATATCTAAGCTCTATCTCTTAGAATATAAAAAATATAAGCCAGGTTAAAGGTTTGTTCACGGACGACAACGACGAAAATGACACCGGGGGTTTGACATTAGCTCTCCGGACTTTCTTCCCAGATATCAAGCAAAGTGCCCCTTAGCGGAATATGATAAACAAAATTTATTTACATATTGCAATTTAGGTCTTAGAAATGCAGTAAATTAAGATGGCTGATATCTGCCATTTCTTATTTTCGTGTACTAGCCCTTAAAGGTGAAAGGGGAAATAACGCAATCATGTGTCTTTATGTCTTGGCCAAAAAAGGCGAAAGAAAGAAAACGTGCCATATTGTTGTTATTTCGACTTTGGACAAAGACACGAAATCACAAAATATGCCACCTGAAATAAACTTTTGAGGTAACATACTGATTTAAGATTTTTTGATAAAGGATCAGACTTTGGACTGTTGTAATTTGATCTAATGAAGTCCGATCTTCAAAAACTAAACACCAATGGAAAGATCTCTTCACAAACTAAAACTTTTGTTCATATATTTTCTATAAAACATTTTTAGGTTTGAAGCTATTTTGTGCCGTAAAAATAACAATAATCGGTATTATGACCTTGACCTTTGCATATTTTCATCGTTATTTACTACGAGTTTATTTGTATTATTTAAATGCATAAACAGTGAAAAAATGATAAGAGTGAACAAAAAAAAGTCAGTCCTGCAAAAAAGAGGAAACATTCGGCTTTACAATTGTTTGATAAAAGGATTAAACTTTTTACTGTGGTAATTTGATCAAATGAAGTCCGATCTTCAAAAACTAAACACCAATGGAAAGATCTCTTCACAAACTAAAACTTTTGTTCATATACTTTTTTTAAAATATTTTTAGATTTGGAGCTATTTTGTGCCAATAAAATAACAATATTTGGTATATGACCTTGACCTTTGCATATTATGCTTGATTTTTTTCTATGATTTTATTTGTTTTATAAAAATGCATAAACAGTGAAAAAATGATGAAGATTGAACAAAAAATAAAGTCAGGAGCAGCAAAAAAGAAGGAAACATATGGATATACAATTGTTTGATAAGAGGATCAAACTTTGGACTGTGGTCATTTGATCAAATGAAGTCCGATCTTCAAAAACTAAACACCAATGGGAAGATCTCTTCACAGACTAAAAATTTTGTTCATATACTTTCTATAAAATATTTTTAGATTTGGAGCTATTTTATGCCGATATAAATAATAATAATTGGTATATGACCTTGACCTTTGCATATTATGCTTGATTTTCTTCCTATGACTTTATTTGTTTTATTAAAATGGATAAACAGTGAAATAATGATGAAGATTGAACAAAAAGTAAAGTCAGGAGCAGCAAAAAAGAGGAAACATATGGATATACAAATGTTTGATAAGAGGATCAAACTTTGGACTGTGATCATTTGATCAAATGAAGTCCGATCTTCAAAAACTAAACACCAATGGAAGGATCTCTTCATAGACTAAAACTTTTGTTCATATACTTTCTATAAAATATTTTTAGATTTGGAGCTATTTTGTGCCGATAAAAATAATAATAATTGGTATATGACCTTGACCTTTGCATATTATAGGTGATTTTTTTTCTATGATTTTATTTGTTTTATAAAAATGCATTAACAGTGAAAAAATGATGAAGATTGAATAAAAAATAAAATCAGGAGCTGCAAATAACCTTAAAGTCATGCTTTTAAAATGTTGATTTTTCGAAAATATTGGTTATGTTTGACCGCAAACTGTGGACAAATCATGCATTTCTCAAAATTGCCACACCATATATTTTGTGCGTATATGTCTTGCAAATCATATGCAACAAACAAAATTCCCCTCTCTCATCTCTGAATAAAATGGGGACTTTTTTCGTAGACCTACCCTCATTTCACCGTTTTTTCGAGATTCGAACATTCAACCTCCTGTAGCACGAAAGTTTTATATACGCAATTTTTTTGTAACTATCATATTTTATTAAGTTTCTAACAAGGAACACAATGCAAAAAACCGCATTTGAATCGGACCTCAAATAACAGAGTTATTAGCCCTTAGTAACTTTTACAAAACGCCCCCTAGCGGCAAAACTAAGACAAAAATGAAAATTTTCTCAACGTTAGGATCAAATTCAGATCATAGGACAAAAGTGGTAAAAAAATCAGAAATGTGACTTTTTTCTATCATGGTGATATGCCGTTCACAAAAAAAGGTTAGAAAAATAATAATAAAAAAAAAAAAAATAAAACAGAAGAAGAACAATAGGTTTTCGCAAGCGATGCGAAAACCTAAAAATAAAAAAAAAAATAAAACAGAAGAAGAACAATAGGTTTTCGCAAGCGATGCGAAAACCTAAAAACTTGGTACTTTGATCGAATAGCCATCCTAGCGCAAGTTTTTGTTTGCAACATTGTTTGAATATTTGTACAAACTGAGTAAGAGGGGATATGATAAACTGAGTTTTATGACGAGGGCATAAGATGAGATATGATGCTCAAATGACAAGAATGATGCTAATTTATTCCATATTTACATACTCATGACAGTTTCCTTCTTACAAAACCATCAGAACAGTAGGACCATTACTATCTCCCCTACTGCGAACTTCAATCTTTAAGGCAGAATACCGTATCTCGTATTTAAACAGATACATGTACCCATATTGTTTCCTGTGTTTGTTATTATCTGACCAGCAGCAGCTGATGGTCAAACAATGCCCTGGACATCGGTCTTGTTTGGATATATCAACAGATGTCACCACTGACCCCTGATGGTCAACCCCCACTGGTCCTGCACAGCCCTGTCTCAATATTTATCCACAAAATTCCGTTCCCCTCAGATCCCGTTTCAACGTGAACTTGAATTTTACGATTATCATACCCCATATCAAACCCAGAGTATCTGTCGCAGATTACCAATGCTCCTGTGTTTGTTTGAGTGATCAAATACATTTCACAACAATACCTTGGTCGTTACAATACTCAGTGTGAATGTGTCATCCCAATACTTTGCAATATTTACCAGTAGATTTTGGCCCAACTGTACACACATGGTCAGTGTCCATGGTAAACTGGGCCCCCCGACAGTAGGATGAAGGAAGCTCAAGGTCCTCCACTGCTTAGTGACCCAACATGTCTGTAAAATGCAATATTTAACACTAAATTTGGGGTAAAAGTCTTGATGAAATGCAGGCTCCATTATAACACTATATGAAGGGTTCAAGTCTGGATACAGTGGAGTCAAATTATAACATTATATGTAGGGTTCACGTCTGGATATATCAAGAATTTATAAGTCCATAATTTTGCAGAAATCACATCCAATAAACTGGGGAAAAAAGAGTGACATCATATTGAACTCAAAACCTAATTTTAAGAATTCTGAAATGTAACCAAGGCAGCATATATGTTTATAATGGCAAATATACCTGTGAAATGTCTTTTCCACATACATATATAATTATGTGCTACATAAAAGCAAATTTTAAAAATGCCAGAGGTATAAAATAAATTTCTTATTTTGAGCTGTATCATTGTAGAGTGTCACAAAATGTCATATGCCAGTGATATATTTCAAAAGTCTGAGACTAATAATATTAAATCTACTTTGACTTAAATTAATTAAAACAAAACATACATTAATAGGCAGAAATAGCCAGTGAAGTTTTATTAATTTTGAATTAACAATGCTATAGGTAGAAAAATTGACAGATAGGCACATAAATATCTAAAGCATATAAAGTAGGTGCATGTTAAAAACGCCATATATACCATTATCATATACTAATGCAATATGTATTTTGGTAAATACAAATGAAACAGTCAACTGTAGGTACCTATAATTGATGCTGACCCAGTGATTTTGTTGTTTCTGAATGTGTTGCATGACATCAGGACTATAGATATTTCTCTCGTGTATTGCTGTCTAGGATTCCAGTCTGGCAATAACATATTGTATTATAATGGCCAATGGGATATTACCAAGTCTGTGTATCTGTTGGTAAATACTTAGTTTGGCTATAGAGGGAAAAAAGATCAGACTTACGGAGACCTTTCTAAAAATCAAAAAAAAAATTCACACTTTCCCTTATAATGTTGACCATATGAAAGACTGGTTTTAACCACATATGTTATCAACTATAAATACAGACTTTATTTACTTACTTAACACATTGGCAAACGGAGCAGACCCAAATCAGACAGCTACTAAAAGGAGCTGCCTGATAAACATTTCCTCTGTTTGCATATACAATATTGTAGCTCAGATTTTACAGCCTGCACAGTGAAAAAAATCCATTGTTTCATTTACCATTGGAAGTTCAGTTTTCCCTTTTACATAGGTGACCAGGAATCAAACCTGGGACCCACTGGTTAGAAAGGAAGCATGAAACATTATGCTATCCAGATCCCTACCCCCCCCAAAAAAAAAAATCAAAAACTATTTTACAGTATTAACAATAAAGTACTATGGAAAAAATAAAAGGATATCATAAAAACATTGAATGTGACACTGGCAACAAAATGAAGATTATAAAAACAAGAAAAAGCCATATTTACATGATTTTTTTTTAAATTAGCATTAATTTTGCAAGATGGTAATTTATTTGTTTTCTACAAGTTTTTGTCATTTATTTTTGTTTTCTACAAGTTTTGATGATTTGTGTTTTCCGTTTCCTATGAGATTTGATCTATATATCTACAAAACCTTGTAATATAACTAAATGGTCCAAATACAACTTTGAATGGAAAGCGCAAAGCAAAAGAGTGTCCATCTTTATCTCAATCCTGTGAAAAACACCGCTTGACAGCTTCAACCGGAGACAGACATAATGCTGTTATTCAAATCATAATCCGGAGTTTCACCTTTCTTGCCGTCACGTGTTTATTTCTTGACGGCTCCGTTAATACTTTAATGGAAGCCTAAGCTATTTTATAAACTACCACACAGTTAGCTGCAAGTAAACCATCACGTTCAATCCTTCCTTTCGTCCATTTAATTTAATCTGAAACACAAATATCTTAACTACTTTTCTTTAAATAGCCAGGATTGGATTAGGGCAAAACCACACAGCACCATCAAGTAGGAAGATGATGCACTGTCTCAATTAATGTTCAACTCAATGTTTTCTTATAAATTTAGGTCTGGTTAGAAATTGGCAGATTATCAAAATTTTGATACAAAATTGTACATCAAATTCAATGAAATTTAATAATATTTGTTTGGATATTATTTTTACTTTGCAAAGGAGCACTTATTTTTTTATCAACACTAAAAATATAGATAAGGTTTATTCAATATTGTCATACAATTCTATTAAAAGCAAAACATATTGTAATTTTATTAGATATACTCCAATGAAACTTGGTATTCTGCTTGCATTAAAGTTAAGTTCAGTTAAACATTGCAAAATATTCAAAATATGCTTTATGGAAAGGAATCAGCAAGTTTTGTAGTTTTTTTTTGTTTTTTTTTGTTTTGTTTTATTATTATAATTTTGTTTTTTACTTATAATTATAAAATTGAAATTATAATTATTATATATTCATTTTTTAAACATATTAGCCATGTTTGATGTACCGTTTATTTTGCCAATGGCATATTGTATTGCCGGTTTGCCTAATAATTTGAGTTGAGTTGATTAAAGCACTCACTTTCATGAGATAGTATATAATTATATAAAGTAAATTTTGATGCTTACTTCACTAATTTTGAAGATAAAATATTGACAGATGTGATATAAACTTCAAGTTGTCATGACATTTAGATAATTATGAAAAAATATAATCAAAATTAAAATAGCAGTCTGGCAGTCACAAACAAATGATTAAAAAAACTATATTTTTGAAATTTGGATCACTTCTTATGTTTATTATCTGCAAAAAAAATTCCTATGCATCAATTGAAAATATTTTGGATTTTTCGATACTAGTAACCTTTTTCATGTTGATCTGTCTTTTTGAGTTCTATATAAAGCCCAGCATCTAATTTTGAATCTTAAGCTAAATGCTACCGAGCAAATCCTTTTTTCTAAGGATCTTTCAAAAAATCGTCTAAGCCTTCAACTTCACAGAAGGGATGTAAAATTAAGCTAGCATTGTCACATGTCATTTGCTCTGTTACTAATTGGGCGTTCACTAATCAAAATAACCAGCAGTGGGTCTTGTGGCTAAGGTCAGCGATGGTCAGCTTGGAGAAAAAAAAAAGTGGAAAAGATTTTTAAAGTCGGATTAAACCTGTAATCCATCTTGTCAAGTTTCACCGATGTCAGTGAAATACCGCCGGTGAATGATGTTATCGGAGGATATCCTGGGATGAAGAGTCAGTTGCCAACCACCAGTCTCAACAAGAATGTAAAGGTTCAGTGCTGCCAACTAGTGGTCATCAACTGATCCAATTACCTGCGACACCGCCCCTTCTTTAACAAAAGTGCCCCCCACCTTCCCATACCAACCCCATCTTGTTAGGGTCACCGAGAAACACATGACATTATACATTTCATAAGAAAGCCTGATCAACATGCATGTTATCATTCTAAAATGGTTTTCAACTGATATATGAACCCTTTACCTTATTAATATGTATGTATATATTAACAGATTTTTCTTCTTTTTTTCCAAATGAAGGAGACCCTAATCAGACAGCTCCTTGCTTTTTTTTAACCCTTTCCCTCATATAGACTTATTTTGACACACTCAATAGGTACACATAAAGCCTGATCTGCAGAAAACCACAGTTAAACCTTACCAAATTTAATTATAAAGTCCTCATTTCCAGACCACTGAGGAGCAGCGAACAGCATAAAACCTGATCAGCCTGCGAGTTACTCGCAGGCTGATCTGGTTTTATGCTGTTCGCATAGGTCTTTTCATGGTTTCCTCTATGAGGGAAAGGGTTAAATCATTAGAAATTACCTGAACCTCTCATTGTCATTTTGAGGTATCGCTTGTAACAAATTTGAACATCATTATTTTTCTGTACGTAAATATAAACAAATTACCATTTGAGTTACGTTAGATGTTGACATAAGGTTAAAATATGTTAAAAATGGGGATTGGTGATGTTTTTTTAAATATTAATGATTATTACAAATAATCTGGAAATAATCAGACATGGTATGATAATTACAGTATCATTCCCTTCATTAATTCCTGTGAAAAAAATAAAAACAATATTTAGGCTTAAGCTCCTACATTTAAAAAGAAAGGCAAACAGATTATGACATACAAATATACTGTCGTTAGAAATTCTGCGTGTCATCCTCGTCAAGTATCTGACAATAATGCAATAGAAATATGACATTAAAATTATACAAAAATTTAAAACTTGCCTTACTGATTATTTTAATATTTGTAAAAACTGTTACTTATCACCTTATGAGGCAATCAAAATCAATTTACAACCTTAACTGCTGATTATGTCTGTGCCTAAAAATCATTAATACCAAAAGCTGATGATCACTCCCTTAAAGTTAGTAATAAGTTCAATAGTAGGGGGACAAGCCTTTTGTCAACTTTTGATTGTATCGTTGTCAGCATATGCACATCTAATTGAAAATTATCCTCGCTCTCCGTTATTTTCTTGATATGACACCTGATTAGACCAGACTGGTTCTTTATGTTGAAGCGTTATCTGAAAAACTAATATTCAATTTTCTTCTACAATCTACCAGTCTATCAGCATACAGCAAATCTTAAGTCCTGTTTGTAAATACGAATCTCTAACCCTTCACCCGTAGCATGACCTCCGTGAAACTCAGGTTTTTCAACAGTTCAATTTATTTCTGCCATAATTCAATAAACTGCAATTTATCTTATAAATCAAGACTTTAAACACCGAAAAGAAATTCAATTTACCAAAACGTGTATATGCTCAAGATGTAATCAAATATTTTTGACACAAAAATTTGAGCAATAAGAAAAAGGAAATCTCCAAACGTTTTCCATTGATTGCAATGTTTGCATACACATAATTGTGAAAAAAAAAATAAACTTCGCCCACCGTTTTTGATGAATTGAAGAGTCGACATTGTTATTGGAAGTCTGAATAGAAAACAGCGGTTAATTATAAAACCCCCGAAGAATGGAGAGAAAAATTTGGATAGCAAATATGAGCAGTCATCACACCCACATTAGTTTTTTTCTGGCTATGCTTTGATATAATTGTTAAAATTAACATTATTTTTAATACAATTTTAAATAGCTGAACATTATCATTCATATCTCAAGTATGTACATCTTACACCAGTTGTTTGTATGCCTTGCTGTTCATTAGACCCTTGAGAAGCAAGAACTGGCTGAAAGCAATTCTCAATCTCATCATTTGTTATTTCTCATCTTAACCCTTTACTTCATGAATATGCATGTACATCTTTATAACTTGATGAATATTCATTTAATGAACTTTAAATGGTGCATGAACCAATGGACTTGACTATTTGAGTTTACCGTCGCTTTGACAGTATTTCAGTCATATAGCAAGGTACAGCTAATTACAGGTGGAGGAAGACCCCGACTGCACGGAGGCATCTGGGTAGAACCACCGACCTACTGCAAGCCAGCTGGAAGGCTTCCTCACATGAACATCCGAATGACCCTGTTGGGATTCGAACCCACGCGGGCACCAAAATGAGTAAAGGGTTACACATACTGAAGTGTTACAAGCATAATGAAAACGAAGTTTTAATTGCAAGCTTATATGGTTTTACACAGGAGTCAAACAGGGAAGGTGATCTCCAAACCTGAGCTCTGACAGGTACTAAAGAGGATACAATTGTATTTTGTTTATGTATGTGTATTTTCTTCAAATGATTCAATTTACAACAAGTGACAGGAATTGTCACAAAACCAGGTTTTCCTTTTGCAATGTTTAATCCCAGTACAGATTATTTGTATCAGTCAGATAATTTTGTGTTCAATGTCTATTAAATCTAATGCAAAAAAAAAAAACTAAGGGCCATAGCTCCTTCAAAAATGGTCAAATTGCAAAACCAATCATTACTATATATTTTAAAATTAAGGAGTTATGCTCCATATCAGGAATTTTTACGAAGGGGCAAACATGTAACTCCAAAATTATGAACCACAGAGTGAGGTTCCTATGCACTGCATTCCGCCTCAATTAGATGTATGCACCTATAAAGTTTCAAGTCAATACCTCTTATAACGTAGGAGTTATGCTCTGGACAAGCAATTTTATGAAAGGGGCATAATTCCATCAAAAATGGTCAAACTGCAAAACACAGGTAATATTCTCCAGGGTGACTTAGTGAAGGTACTTCTGTTAAAGTATGGACAAAATTTATTAAGAAATGTAGAAGTTGTGCATGAAAGAATATTTCCCTTTCTATTACATCCGTTCAGGGGCAAAGGGCCATAACTGCATCAAAAATAGTCAAACCACAAAACCCTGACAATATGCGCCAGGCCACTATATAATAATGCTTCTGTAAATGTTTCGGCCAAATCCTTTGAAAAATGTAGGAGGAGTTGCGCACAGAAGAAATTGTTTACGCCCACCCGCCGACATACCCCAATCTAATTACCAGAGTTTTCCTTCGGAAAACCTGGTTAATAATCTAGCTGAAAAAGCATGTTACATCATCATTTAATATGCTATTTTTTTACTGTCACATTATCTCCATCTTATCACTTGAAAATAGAATGATATGCAACAATTTTTTCCTTACACAATAGGTACCAGGTAACAAACCTATTCACAATCAGGAACTGTTCTGTACAATTTTCACAATGGCTTCACAATTCAGGCCAATATTCACAACCTGTAATATTCATTTAACCTAAATTTATTTCTGCATAATTATGCTTACATCATGTCTTCACATGGTTTGTTTAAATGCATTCTGCTGACCTTTCATGCTCTAAACTTTTTGCTCTTTCAATTAGTATTTGAAGCATGTGGGTATGAATCAAACTATCATGTTTTATGTTTAAAAGTACAAGACTATGCGGAAAATGAATATTAAATAAAGCATCTGATGATAGAGACAACAATGTCGTGAAACGCAGAATATTACACCTAGAAACTTCAAAATTCAGCTAGTATAGGTTATAATAGAGTATATTTTCTAAATGGTAAGACATCTTCAAAACAAGAGGGCCAAGATGGCCGTGTGTCGCTCACCTGAGTAAGATGGCTGTGTTAGGCATAATTACAAAAAAATCTGACATCTAAAGTATTTTTCTAACATTGACAAAGTGACCTACATATTGATCCTACCTGAATTTTCACTCAACTGGGAATTCATGCAGTCATCATTCATATCAAGTTTAATGAAGACTGGGACAAAAATGTAGGCCTCTAGAGTGTTCACAAGATTTTTCTAAGATTTGACCTGGTGACCAAGTTCTTGACCTCATGTGACTCATTTTCGAACTCATCCAAAATATCAATTAGACAAACATCCTGACCAAATCTATTGAAGATTGGGCTAAAACTGTGGTCTCTAGAGAGTTCACAAGGTTTTTCTAAGATTGACCTGGTGACCTAGTTTTTGATCCCACATGACCCAATTTCAAACTCATACAAGATATCAAATAGACAAACATCCTGACCAAATTTTATGAATATTGGGCCAAAACTGTGGCCTCTAGAGTGTTCACAAGGTTTTTTCTAAGATTTGACCTGGTGACCTAGTTTTTGACCCAACATGACCCAATATCGAACTCATCCTCATCCTGACCAAGTTTCATGAAGATTGGGCCAAAACTGTGGCCTCTAGAGTGTTCACAAGCAATTGTTGACGACGTACGACGGACGACGCACGAGGGACAAAAGGCGATCACAAAAAATTTAGACACTGTTATACTGTCATGTATGGAAACAAAATGAAGTGCCCAGTAACATTAAGAATGTTGGTGAAAGTAGTCAAATGTTATTTAGTTCCAGTTTCTTTTCTTATCATGCAGTAATTTTAAATCAGATATCTAGTTTTTTTTATATTCAGATGGTTATAGTCAAACACAATATCAAATTTCTAATTATTTCAGTAACTACACAATTCTAAGAAAAATAATCACAATGCTTTTTTCATAATTTTATTATGGATGCAGACCTATTTACAATTTAGGGGGATATATGCTGATATGAAAGAATTTCCTGCTGCCTTTAAAGACAATGCATGTCTTGAAAAAAATCTTTTTCCTTAATCTGTCTCAGTGCATCATCATCATTAAATATTGCATTTTTCGTACTTACACTTTTACAAAACTTACCGCTAAGATTCTATGACATGTTTTTCAACTAAAATACAACTACAATAACCTTATCAAAATTGTGTCAAAGAATCTTTTTTTCATACTAAATTGTTGTTTTTAATTACTGATCTAAATTCCAAACATATACTGGGACCCACTGGTTGGATTACTGACGTATCTAGAACTATCACTGAACATGACCAATACCTCCGCAACATGAGGCCAATGAGAATCCTGTCACTTTGCTAAATAAAAAAATTCAGTTTAGGCAAAGCGAAACAAACTAAATAAAGTGATCCATGATGGCCCTGGGTCGCTCACCTGAAAACCAGGTATTAGTGGTAGGAAAAGAAACAGCAAATATCTTATGATATTGTGGAAAATGGGCTCTGTCCTCTGCCAGCCATAAATCAAGTAAGTACTTTAGGACAAGAAGAAGTTTCAAATTGTACTATATACATATTAGGAAAATGATTTTAGCCCCCTGGTGGCCATGTTTTTCAACAGATCAAAATAATTTGAACAATCTTGGTAGAGAGTGACCTAAGGAACATCTGTGCCAAATAACTATGAAATCCAGCCAGTACTTTTGCTAAGAAGATTTTTCAAATTTGTACTATATCATATAGAAAACGGCTCCGCCCCTGGCAGCCATGTTTTCAAGGATCAAAATAATTTGAACAATCTTGGTAGAGAGTGACCCAAGGAACATCTGTGCCAGAAAACTTTGAAATCTTGCCAGTAGTTTTGGAATTGTTTTTTATTTTTATTTTCTTTCTGTTGCCATGGCAAACCAGAGTTCTGCATGGAATCAAATTCTTTGAACAACTATGAAAGGGCTTCACCCAAGAAACATTCCTGTAAAGTATTTTTAAAATTGGCTCAGTGGTTTAGGAGGAGATGTCGTTTTAAGTTAAATGTTGACGCCGGTCGCCTGACATTCATCAGTCACAATAGCTCACCTTGAGCACATTGTTCTCAGGTGAGCTAAAAATATCACAAAGCAATGGAATACTCATAGGACTAGAGGCAGTCCAGACAACAAAAAGATGTATGACTGACACTCTAAAATATCACTCTTACCAGATCATGGTCTGGTGATCTAGAAAGTTAAATAACACAATGTGATTTGACCACTACTCCCTGGATGACAACAATATTAACACCAACATTTGTCTGCTCATAATTCAAATAATAGAAATTTGGGGACTCTATCTTTGATATAAAACATACACAATCTTGATGCAGAACTTCTTTTATCAATTTTTTAATGTTAAATTCCAAGCAAGGAGCAACTTCATCAACATTGCTCTGTAGCAATCTTTTTTTTTTTTTTTTTTTTTTTTTTTTTTTTTCATGCAAGGGAAATAACTCCTACTTTACCTACTTCTGCACCAAAGTATCACAACATAACATTCTTGAAATTCGGAAAGCGATCTCAAAGAATATGTAAACACATTATCTGTATTTCTTGAAAATTCAAAAGTTTAAATAAAGCCTGGGAGGGGAAAAAGGAGATTAATGCCAGAGACAATACCTCATTGAAACAGACACACGGTGAAAGAGCTGTAATAATTGGTGGTGCGAACTTCTAGGAAACTATACAAAAGTTACTTGAGTCATTTTATGTTCACAAATATTGAGATCAGACCCTTCAACAGTAAATTTCAATCTATCACTTGTCAGAAAATAAAGATGATAAGTAGCAGGTGTGCCTTGGAATCACAGTCTATAATGATACAGATAGGTGGGGGATGAAATTTTATTAAAGGCTGCAGAAACAAGCCCACCCTAAAATTCAACATCCGCCAACATGCTGCCAAGTTCTGTTAAATTATCTCGCCACTGGTTTTAAATTGGAGTTTCATGCAGGTATTCTATTTCTTTGTTTCATTCACATTTGTTTTATTTTTGAACTGGAGGGTTCTGAATTACTTAATTCTGTTGAAAGTAACACATAATTGGTTGTATTAAAGTTTAATGCATTTTTTATTTCATGTACTTTTGGTCACTTAAAAAGCATTCAGTTACACTAACATTCTTTTCCTGAATGAACCTGGTCTAGGAAGGCTGACACATTTAGGAGGCAAATGAAAGCTTTCGACAGATTTTTGAAGAACAATGAAGAAGTTGTGGCGGACTCAAACAAGGAACCCTCCCGGTAATAAGTTAGTTAACCCTTTACCCCATGAATATTCATGTATAAATTTATGACTTAATGAATATTCATTAACCCTTTCCCTCATATAGACTCATTTTGATGCACTCAATAGGTACCACATAAAGCCTGATCTGCAGAAAACCACAGTTAAACCTTACCAAATTTAATTACAAAATCTTCATTTCCAGACCACTGAGGAGCAGCGAACAGCATAAAACCTGATCAGCCTGCGAGTTACTAGCAGGCTGATTTGGTTTTATGCTGTTCGCATAGATCTTTTCATGGTTTCCTCTATGAGGGAAAGGGTTAACTGACCTAAAATGGTATATGGAATCATATATTCTTTTTCGCCACACCAACAGTGTAGAAACTGAGCTACAATATTGTATAAGCATACAGAGGAGACCCTGATCAGACAGCTCCTATAGGAAAAGTCGGATCTGGATCTG
>CM037788.1:30700040-30750040 GCA_021229015.1 Solen grandis | reverse complement strand
CTTTTAATGGTCACCTAAAAAGACACAACAAATGGAAGCTATTTGTTTTATAAAACAGTGATGGACAATATCAGGTTTTGTGTTTACTTCATTCCTTATACTTCAAAGGTTCCAAACAGACCCAGGACTGTATACAAGTGAAGAGGCACTTCCTGAGAGCCTGTCTAAATGGTTGCCCAGTCACATCAAACTCTTCCTCTTTTCATCTTCATCAAATCTCTGACCATTGTTTAAGACCATCAGAAATATATACCTGACGTGAAATCCACCTACAATACTAGGTGCTATGTAATATTTAATTCTTAAGTAAGATAGAAATGCATTTCACCATCATTTCTAATCATGAAATATTCAAATACATGACTTTGCTGACATGATGGAGTTAACAGCATTACCTTCTCCCAGGACAGTAAGATGCAAACAGTATATAACCTGATCAACCTTTAGAAGTGACTGAAACTAACTTCCAGTTGAAGAGTCTGTATGATGGTGACAGAGGACATTATCCTCATGCAGAAGGTAAAAATCTTCAGAGTTCTCAGAATATCTAGAGTTACAGGGATTTTTACACACAAACTCTCTAAATTAAGACCCTAAAATTTGTTCTCTTTAGTGTCTAGATTTTTCAAAACCGGAAGGAAAAACAACACCAAAATTAGTAAAACTTGCTCAACAGTGAAAATGAATGATTTAGATAAATTTTAGTTTCTACATCATGGATTGCGAAGCAAACTACAAATAATACAAATGCATAATTATCCCAGTTTCCTTCACCTTCCAAAACATAAAAAGTGATTGTTTTAGACAATCACAAAGATCTTCTAAGTGAAATAACTCTAATCACCCTTTAAAATGCAAATTAAGAAATACCACAAGCTGAATGTCTTTTTAATGGTCAGGTGACTTCAGATTTGCAAATCAATCATATTTATGTTTAAATGAAATCAAACAAAAACATTCTTCCACCCATAAAAAAGATAAAGCTTATCTGGCAGTAAATCTGCTATGAAAATATGTGAAATATGGACTGGTCTACACTACAACAATCAAATTGTGCAGCAGACGGCATAAAAAATATGGAGTGGTTCAAATGCAATTGGGAAAAAAAGTAAGACTGGTACACAGATTGCATCTGTACACAGTTGAAGTATAGGGACTTATGAATTATTAATGAGTCTCAGAAGCATGGCTATATTAACAATTAAATGTCACAAACTATGTACCTCTTCATCACAGAGGCAGAAATACATCTATTAAATAAATATGAAGCAGAAAAAAAGGCTGATCTAGCCGTCTGACAGAAATGTGTTTAAAGCATGCAACCTGTGCAGCCGACTGGAAAAAAAATGACAAAAGGCTCAGTTAGTCATTTATATACTGGGCCATTGTAAAGGACAATACTGTATGATGTACTACATCTGACTGGATGTATGAACTGAGATTCATTCCAGATGAAAATCGACTCTAAAACTTAAGAAACTGTCGTGTGACAGTTAGACTCAACTCAACAAGATGATTCATAGATACCCCCTGTAACTGAAATGTTGGAATTTGTGAACACAAGGAAGAAAAAAGAATGGTCATAGTTGCATTGCTGTATACAGAAAACAGATCACACATAGTGCCTTGACCCAAGGGGCTACATTTGCTGAGGGTCCTAAACCCTTATGAAAATTGGTTTGATGCTAAAAATCTTTGGTCATTTACGTCTCATCCACATTACAATATATAGCTTTGCAGTAAATGACGGTCTGTAAACAAGGTCCCCTAAACCACTGAAACCAGCTTAACAGGCTCATCATGATGTATACAAGATGCTAAAAACTTATCAGTGCCTTTGAGATGAAAAGTTAAAATACCATGAAACTGACGGCAGTTTTCAGGATGATCAGGACTTTCAATATGTTGAAATTGTCTATCTGAGTAGTAGAGCATCACTAACCCCCTTTTTCTGGGTGATAGTACAAAGTCAAAGCACCTGCTTCCGCACTTACACTGTACCACAGAGTGAGTACTGTGACATCTCATACATCTTCCCAGTGTTACCTGTGTTAACCCTTTCCCTAATTAGATCATTATTAACCCCATTCCACATAAAGCGATCGCAGAAAAACCAAGTCAACAGCAAAAATTTATAAGTCCTCATTAGATCGAGGCTGATCAGCTAACGCTTACCTGTATCAGTGCGGTAACTGAGGCCTGATCTGGTTTTATGCTGTTCGCATAGGTCTTTTCATGGTTTCCTCTATGAGGGAAAGGGTTAATTTATCCTCTATATTACAATTATTAAAGAGCCCCATAATAGTCTAAAACATATAAATACATGAACTAACTATCATTTACAATAATGTTTTAATAAAATTACCAGTGTAGAGTTCATTCATTTTCTTTCCCAAACATTTTCATCAGTCCAAAAAAATCCCACCCACATCTATTAAACACACCAAAATAAACCACTTTCTGTTTAAAAAGGGTCATTTAGAGCACCTCTGGGAATTTACACCTAACCACCCAGATCAGTTTCAATTGCAACCATCAGGGCCAGGTCAGCTATAAAATTGAGTAAAAATTAACATTAGACCATTCTGAAGTTAACCCAATTTTATGACCACATAAATTGGCCAAATCTCCTACCATTACAATAGTCCTTGGCCATTTCATGAACAAAAGGTAGGTCTTCACTATCTTTTCACATGTACTCTCTATGGACATTTCAGGAAACGATTACAAAACTAAGTGAGAATCAGTTACACCTAATCTTCCAATACCACACTTCCCCATTGTAAGAGAGTTTAAATAAACTGATCTTATGTAATTGCCGATGGTCCTCAAGAGACTTTCCCCAGATGAATGCTGGGAAAAGGCCCCTATCCTCATTTATCTTTTAATTTCAATTTGAAGTAGCTGAACAACTGTTCGGTTTGTTTGAAAGGTAAGCGAAAAGAAGCTGGAGTCCTTTAGAAGATCGAAACATAAAAAGCCTATCACGAGTACTAAGTCTACAGAAATTTGGACTTTTACTGGATTTTTCTGATTTTGTATCTAGATCAGAGAAGTAGTTGAAATTTTTCCCATTTCTTAATTGATTCTCGTAAGAGCAGGCTGACAGAGCAAAGAGGAATCACTGAAAGAAATTTGAACAGAAATAGGTGCTAGCTTCAGTTGTGAGGCTTCTTACTTTTCACTTGAGTCTCATCAGTCTCAAGTATCTTCAGCAAGACTCTAAAAGCACTCTAGTCATACCTAGGCTTCGGCTATTCTGAGATCAATCACAAGAAATGGATGCCTAATTCAAAATGACTTGATCCATTAAAATTTCTTATTTTCCCCCTGTATTTCTCATGGTATATCTGTCTGGATGCATAGATAAATAGAATATAGTGCCAACCTATGCATACCTATCTATTTGGTGTCAACTACCATGATGTACTAGACTGTCTTGAAACTATATGACTATGACTTAAAAGTTTTGAACTATATAAAACAGGAATTTGTGTTTCAATGGTGTGAAATTTAATAGATTTGAGCTCTAAATTAATATTATAATTATTTCTATCAGCCCCATTTTTTTTTTTAAATGGCCAGTATTTCATTGGCCATAACATTTTACTAATGTGAGTTTTTTAATTTAACAGATAAACGCAGTAAGACATCCTAAACATGAGGCATAATAGAAAAGTTTTTTTTTTAAATCCTGTTGACCAAAACTTCTCTAGTTAAAATTTTCATAAATTTTGAACAATGAAGGTCTGTAGTCTAGGAAGTACACCATTTTTCTAATATCATAAATATACCAAAATATAGATACAAATATCTGATAAAAGAATCTCAATTTGAGATATTTAGTGAAGAGCAGTTTGTGAACTGCCCTTAAATACTTTTTTCCAAACAGTAAATTTTAGCAGAATATCATTTCTGGCAACCTATGAATCATAATATACAATTCCATATATTCAACTCTTATTGTGACCATCCTAACCTCCAAGGTTTGTAAGAACAGGCTATGTTTGAGATACGTACCTGTGACCATGGTCATAAGAGCCGCTGTGACCAGGCAGCAGTACAGAAAACTGTGGGAGAAGAAATCTGTCGTTCTCCTCCCATACTTTTGTAGACACATCTCTATGATCGTGGAGTACGCATCACGACACAACAACCTCCGTCTTTTCTACCGATGCACTCACGGAAAAAAAAAAGGGCTCCAAATTCAGTTGAATATGAAGCCGATTTTCTTTCCACCAAAATATTTGCTGAAATTTGGTGTAATATTCCTCTTTCACTGCTGACAATTCCTGTTCAAAATCACTTTTTTTTTCCCTTGACGAAACTTGAATCAAAATTATGTAATTCCAGACACACGTATGACAGATACTCTATTCCCTATATGACAGAAATGAGGCTCGGAATGAAATCCATTACACACATTCGTTACGCCACCTGGACACCTTGCAGACTGTTGATTTCACTTTCAATATGACAATTCTTTTAGTTTCTTCGATATTGATGTTTCAGAGACCTGCCAAGGTTTCCACAGCGATCTGTCAGCTTCTGTCAGCTCGGGTGACCTGCAATAAACAGCAGATGATGTGATTTAGCATCAATCAGTACGGACAGGTACTGCAATCAACAGGTGAGAGGTCTAGTAGACACCATCACTTGTATACACATGTACATCCTCTTTGTCATATTTTTCTTTCAACTACTGGAAAATCATTATATCTCAATGACATTAGATTGGTTGAATGTGAATTAAAAATAATTAATTTCGAGGATACATATCTGCATTCCTTGAATCATACTCGCATTCCTTGAATCATACTCGAGAAAGTCTGCAATCAACTGACATAAGATTTTTAATGGGTTTAATATAAAAAGATACAAATAATCATTGAAAATTACTACCCCATGAAAATAAGTGATTATACAGTACATTCATGACATGGATTAGCATCTTTATTCATAGTAATTTTTTAAGATAACCTGTTTATTCAAAAGTGTCATCTTTTCTTTCGACTCATATCATTTCTCATCTCCAACAATTACAATGTTCCCCCTTTACCTCATGAATATTCATATAAATTTTTTTTATGACTTTATCAATCTACTGAACAGTAAATGGTATATGAAACAATGTATTTTTCTTTGCAGTCTGTATAAAATCTGGGCTTTAACCCTTTCCCTCATAGAGGACACCATGAAAAGACCTATGCGAACAGCATAAAACCAGATCAGCCTGCGAGTAACTCGCAGGCTGATCAGGTTTTATGCTGTTCGCTGCTCCTCAGTGGTGTGGAAATGAGGATTTTGTAAATAAATTTGGTAAGATTTAACTGTGGTTTTCTGCAGATCAGACTTTATGTGATACCTATTGAGGGCGTCAAAATGAGTCTGTATGAAGGAAAGGGTTAATACTGTATGAGCAAACTACTGAGCTGTCTGATCAGGGTCTCCTCTGTTTGCCAGTGCATCAAAGCAAGTCCACATGAAGTTTAGGGTTAATATTCCTGGTTATGAAACAGCATATGTCCTTTTAACATATCTTGGTGTGTTGTATTGGTCCAATCAAAGCCAATACACAGATGTTACGTAAAAACTCATGATCATGTCTTGCGATATCATTCAATCCTACATTATGGACCAAACATTGTTTTTAATTTGCCATCTCTAACAAATCTTTAATATACTGAAGTTTTATAGGTCTCAAAAACTATGAACAGCATCAACAAGATACTTTCATTTCTTCAAAGAAGTTTCGTATAGAGGACTGCTCTACTCTTAGAGAGACTCGACTCAAAACTCAGCAGCACCGAATGTATTGATTTGATCAGCGCTAATGAGAACAGATTATTTTCCTTTCACGTCTCAACTTTCATGCCTGACTAGACATTTATTGTACATTAGGCCCAAGGAGAATAAAGTATAACGATTTTTTTTCAGACTTAGAACTAATTAATACTCGTATAAATTTTTCTTTGCATGGACTCTCATGATTACTGAAAATTCTCCTGGGTTCTAATTAGCTGATACTCTATATACATGTACTAAAGAAATCACTTACCTAAACATGATTACAACAAAGAGAGAAAAATAAAATATTTAATAGTAAAACAGAAAGAACGAGAAATTTCAAAACAGCTACAAAAGCTTCAGCATGTTCCCTGTGTTAGGCAGTGTCTACATGTTTTTTCTTTAAGAATCTAGTGGAACATGCATTAAAACTGCAATTGATAAATGAACCACATTATCTCCTCTAAACTAAAACTAATAAAATTTAATACAGTAATATCCTGAAATATATTTAAAATTACCCAAAAAAATCTGATTCAGTCAAAAGATTTGCAGGAAACAGCAAAATAATCATTAAATTTAAATGGAAAGAAAAAAAAATACACGCACAGGAAAAACAGAAATTAAAATGGTACCTGAGCATGAGTAAAAAAGAAAGAAATACATCCGCTGAGCACTATTTAATCAGAGTCCATGCACATGTGTGTATATAAACATTTCTATCTTCAATCTGAATCATACCGGACTGTACACACACTCTACCAACTGACTAGAGCCTTTTGAAATCCACTTCTCGAAACCACATAAAAATCTCCATAAAAAGATATCATCTTGAAATCTCAAGATAAGGCTCTGTGATTACCAGCTATGTTTTAGATAAATCTTCCACTGCCGTGTAAACAAAGAATCGCAGGAGCCTTTCCGCCTTTCCTTATTAAACTTTGTTCTATTCTGGTGCTATTTTTCCCTCTTTCTCCTTTTATACTATTTTAATCATTACAAAGAAATTTGTCTTAAAAAGTGTGTTTTTTCCCAAGGATTTTGCTGACTTCATGCCTTTGTTATCTGTGTTTTATGCTTTCCCTAGGGGTAATATTTTTCTCCTGCTGGTGATACCCTGGGGTGTTTGATAATCTACCTATTTTAGTAAAAACAGTAAAGTGCAGTATGAAAAATTGGATTACATTAACTATACATTTCTAACTTTGAAATAAATATTCTAAATTATCTTTCAAATTGTTACAAAACAACAACAACAAAAAAACTAACTTTTACGTGACCAGACACTTCGTATCATACTCTGCCACTGTAATAACCATAGGTGTGTATTCCAACATTTTTTTCAAATGATATTTCAGAATTGTTTGAAGAAAAGAAAAAAACAACTGCTATTCTAATCATTTGTAATTTTTACAACACAAAACCTGACCAGACTTTATTTTATACCTCCCACCCCCACCCTGATCTTGTCCAGGGTAATGTATCTCATGTTTCCATGTCACCTCCCTACTTGGATTATTTGTGGCAGGTTAGTTATGACATAAAGGCCATTATCCATGTGAGAGAGAGTGCAAACTACTACAAACATGCGGGTAAATTTCATCACTTTGTATTCCAATACTGAGACAGGCTCGTCAAATTTCACACTTGCCATCTCATAAACAGCATCATAGCTGCACTAGTGTTTGTAACACCATTATTATATCTATATATTCCAAAATATTCTCATATTCAATGTGTTAATGTGTGTTTGTGCACAACTATAATATATTGACATTTTGTCGCCTTTTATTTATTTTCATGTGATCATTCAATGATCTGTTCAAGTCTTTGTTTTCAACATAAGAATAAAACCCCTGAGAATAATAAATAAAATATTCATTTCCTTGACAGTGAAGGAAGTTTTCAAAGTTAATTATAAAAACTCTGCTGAATAAAACTTTCAGACTCCAATAGAAGGAATGGACCAGCCTTGTAAAAGTGTAACCTGTGGTAAGTTGCATCGTGACAAATACAGACTGGCCACTAAACAAAGGGACCTGCTAAAGAGAGGTCAACTATGTTACAAAATGCCTCTTTGAGAACCAGAAACTTGTCCACTTTACACAGGTGTTCACAACTACAGGTTAAACAATTCACCTTTAATGACATAGGCTGAAAACATGCCAAATCTATAGTCAGTCATACCTGTTCATTCTTTCAATCTATAACCATTATATCAACATTTTTTAACACTATTCATCATCATCATCATCTGATCATAAGCCAAACTGCTTTTCCCTATTCAAAATGTCAAGCAATGATATACTCCAGTCAAGAGAAAAAAAAAGTCAGGTTCTAATTTTTCATTTATATACAAAAACAAGTAACAGTTAATACTGAGACAGAAATCATAAACAGATTCATAAATTATACTGAAAAGTGATTTCTTTACCCTTTATTACACAAGATTAAAAATTCAGAACAGGTCAGATCTTCTTTACAGGAGGTCTGGCCCCATGTTCTCAAAAATAAAAATGGCACTTAGGTATCTTTTAATAGGGATTTGTGTAGGCTACTCAAGTTTGAGTCTGAGATTGTACTGTATTAATTAAGAAATGTTATTGAGAGCATGTGGCTGGACCATACGCTAATACAATCTATTTATTTATCACTACCAGTAAAAGAGACATGACCATTAGAAGAGAGATGACTTTAAGAGCCATAAGAATTATCTATTGTTAGCTTGCAGTTGTTAATACGAAGGTCTTTCTTTGCAGGTATTCAATTACCAACTCTAAAATCAAACACGGGTAACACCTGGTCATTGATACACAGTCTAGCATGCGTTTCCACTTCACATGCCTTTTCAAATATTGAGAAAGCGCGGTTGACTTCGTACATTCAGTGATATAAATTACATAAGAGATTCAACGTAACATGTGCCAGAAAAATTTGCAAACATACCCTTGATTTCCACTTAGTTTCAATTCATTCTGATGAAATTATCAGTTTAATCTCTCTGCACGAACCTCACAGAAAATGCATTTCTAAATGTTTTAAGTTGAATGATTTCCACAGAGACTGGATGTTGAAACTCTCTGGTACATACATCATGATAAAAACAAATTGCAGATATCTGACCGCAGTTCTTGATAATTTTTCACTCATGTCTCAGAGATACAAAAGCAAAAAGTTTAATAGTATCAAAAAAGCTAACATCAGCATAGTTTAAAAAAAGGAATCTTCATCTATATAATTTATCTTTGGCATTTAATTTTTTTTCCCCAAACCATTATTAAGATATCTTCAAAATGCTCGTCAAAAAATAGCACTTCCTAAAATTCTGAAATTATGGTTACCGTGTGTTCTTAATCACATTTTCACCAGGGATATAATGGTAATAACTGCAAGTTTCTGCAAATAAATTTTGATTTTTTCTGTTTTGTGTTGGCTTATGGTCCCTATTTTCAGAGAGGAATTGCGTACTATTTTATACAGCAAAAAAAAAAAAAGCAACCAAACATACACTTTAGATATTATCTATGAGTTTTCAAGGAGCAGCAGAATCGGAATTATCTACAAATTTCAAGGAAGTTGAAGATGATACATCAGAAACTCTGCATGACATTTCTGAGTGAGCTCGCCTGCCTTCCACAGAAATCAGCTTGAAATATCGAGGGGGAAAGATATAAACTATTATCGGGTCCAAATCTCAACCACATATACAGATCAAGATAAAGGTGTGCCAAGCCAAGATTACTCACACCTATTTTCGATAGGATTTTTATTTTTTTATTTCGAGCAATCACATGAATTCCCATTTCCGCTGCAATCATACAAAAGCCTTATTCATCCCTTGCGTCCAAAGTTTCGGAACAGATGCAAACCAAGGGATGAGTATGATGTTCTTATGTCAGAGTCTGCTCCATTATTTGTATGTTTAACTGTGTTTGTTTGTCTAGGAAATAGATATATCTAGACTTATAGCTTGACTTGTTTTGACAGCCACGATGTACTCTGTTCGAAATAGCAGATAAAAAATTTAACTTACGTTTTTTCTGGCTTTCTTTGATGACAGCTCAAGCTATTTATGCATTCCAGAACCTGATAATAAAAAGAGTTTTCTTTAATAGAAAAATACCAAAATCATAGCTATTTATAAATCCATTCAGGAAGACACTTGGAAGTCGGAAACATTTAAACAACTGCTACAACAGCCAGATGGGAAAGAATTAGATATACGTCGCTGGAAATTGATACAGGACATTTATTCCACACTTGTCTGATAAAATAACAATATAAATGTATGGAAAATCCATCAATTTCCCCAAGTGACTGGGCCCAAGTGATATCTGCAATAACCCTTGACCCCTCTTGTATAAATAGACGCTGATTGGTCTAGTCAATGTGAGGGTGAAGGGACAACTGCAAAAGATGATCACCCAGAAACTGCCACTGTCTACAGACATTTCTGACAGCAGAACAATCGTAATGATTTTCAAATTAGATAAAACCTACACACATGTATAAAGGAAACTTGTGGTAAGTTGCTACCTCCTCCCACACCCATACACACAAAGAAAAAAATCTGTAGCATTAAAAATAAGTGCTCTTTCTTTTTGTAAGTATAAGGGTTCATAACTACAACAAATGACAATCTACAAATCTTTTTTGATACAGCAATGTTTCAAATAAAAGCCTGGTTCCTTCTAAATTCATAGAAGTGTGCTTATACAAAACTGTTAGCTGAACAGAAATCAAGCGGAATCATACAATGGTAGGTTGTCCAAGACAAGATTAATGCATCTATAAAACTGTCGGGCCTGTCTTTATCAGGAATACTGATGGAATCACCAGATTTCAATAATGGATTTCTCAGTGACTGTCAGTATCAAACCAATCAACTTCCTCTTTATCCCTACCCTTAACTACATCAGAACTATCAAGAAAACAGCCTGTTCAACCAGTATAAATCCAGACCAGCATGCTTATATCTTATGAGCTAATTAGGTTTTATATTGTTCATGAATATTCATGAGGTAAATGTTTAAATCCTCATCTCTTGAAAGAGAAACACTTGTTCAGAGCAAACAGTCTTTTATTAATTATGTTGATTGGTTTTTTATTAATTGTAATTTAATAAATGTTTATTGATATCAACATTGGGGTGCCTGGATAGTGTAGTGGTAATGCACTTCGCGTCTCACCAATGCATCCCAGTTTCAATCCTGGGTGACATGTGTGAGAGGGTACGGTGGTTGCCTGTCTAGACATGTGGGTTTTTCTCTGGGTGCTCGGGTTTCCTCCGACGATAATGACCACAAATGCCATCATTCAATTCATCGAGAATAATTTATTGAAGTTGTAAGAACTTGTTTCATAATCAATGTAAAATAGATAAAGTTAAAAACTATCAACATTGCCAATATGGTCAATAGCTACCCCTTACTTTCTATCTTTATTTTTACATAACGACCCTTGTTTTCCCATTACTTTTAAATGTTCTCATAACACTTGGTCAAAATTGCTGTTTTTATCCCACAGCTCTTTGATTACTTTTTCTTACATATTAAAACATACATAGCATGAATTTTTCTCAGTCATTTGTTAGTTTTTATTATATAACTTGATGCAGCCTGCTACATGTACAACATATTTCTCTTATTTGTACCAGACTTCGCTGATTCCCCAGATAACTCCTGAGTGGGAACCTTAGTCCTACCAAACTCAACAGGTGGACCCACGGAACACTTCATAGACCCTTCAGTCAGACAAAATTTCTTGTGAATTTCTGCAGCTTTAATCGTTGAACTGAGGTTTAAAAGAAAGATGAACAGGCAACCATTGTTTTTTTATTCTTTGTTGTTCTACTCTAAATATAAACTTTCATTCACTGAATTTTTTAGGCCTGCTTTTGCTGTTGCTGTGGATATATAGATTAATGCTTGAGTTTGTTTATTCAGTAAAAACTGAATAAACAAACAATATGAGACACTAATGAAATAAAAAAAAAAAATATTTCAATAGCTTAAGAAACAAAGATAACTTGCAGTATTACAAATTAAATAAGATTCAACGACACAGTGCCAAGCCAGTGGATATTTCAGAGGAGTAAGCTTCTGACAAAACAAATAAAAACAACCCAAAAAACACACAAACCCCTAAATCCCGCTTTCCCCATGCACATCATACCCTTACTGAACCCAGTACAACCCTGGGTGTCATCAGCCCCCCCCCCCCAACAGTCCCCAAGGCAACTGACAGATCCATACATATCACTTTTTAATGAAGACAACTGTCATTTTGTTATGATTTCCTTCATTCAGGAAGCATACATGAGCTAATACAAATTGGCGACCAGATCTGATTTTAATGATCAATATCCGACACGTGTCATGCATTGCCACCATGGCAGAACCACCAGGCTGGCATTGCCCAATGAAAGAAGCTACTCACCACTGCACCATCTTGACCAATGGGCAGTTTTTCAGTCCAGAATATTGCATTTTCTATGCTCTGATGCTTTTGGGCTGGCGTGAAATCAGTAATATGGGCAAGAGATTGGTTTTATATGGCCCACTCTAAGGCTGATGCTTTGGGACTGTGACCATATGCTAGCCCCCTATAAATATGTCATCTCTCACAGGGGATTTTAAGGGCTTGGACCCCTGCTAGGTAACATAGGGAAGGGGATAAAGACCCCAATGTTTGGCATCAAGCACTATTGTGCTCTTGGGGTGGAAATAAACCAGAAACAATGACAAACTGATGTTCATGATAAAGATATTGAATAGAAGCAACGTCAGATATTATTCAGTTAATCAAACAGATAATGTGCTGTTAATGAAAATGTGATTTTAAAAAACTGATGTAATGAAAATGAGTAAATATGTCTTTGCTACATGAATGTCATCGCAGGAGCAACCAGTATAAAATAATGTCACATTGCAGGTAATCACACAATAACTATGGTACAATCATCACTTTCCATGGGATATTAATTTTCACTGATTTCATAGGCAGTTACAACCTTGAAATTTTATCCCCTCGTAAATTTTGAATCTATTTATTCACAAATATAGAAAGTTCATGCAACTGTGTTCGATGCAAAATCCACAAACTTTAATGTGAACGAAAAATGATGATTTTACAGAATTTTTTCAGGAATTTTGAGGAAACAAAATGGCAAACCCAGTTCAGACTGAATATTGCCTCCAGCTGCCAGTGGGATTTGTTGGTAGATTGCAAATAATTGAAAACTGAAGTTACTTTTTTGACAAATATTGTAGAAGAATCTGTTAAGACAGAAATTATTAGAAACCTCTTATTTGCGGTAAATTTATATTACGTCCATGGAAAAGTAAACAAACTGAATTATCAAATTTCAGTATTTTGTCAAATGTAATTAATAGTAGACATAATGAAATAACACACGTATCTGCATTAACCCTTTCCCTATAGAAGACACCATGAAAAGACCTATGCGAACAGCAAAAAGGTTTTATGCTGTTCCTGCTCCTCAGTGGTCTGGAAATGAGGATTTTGTAATTAAATTTGGTAAGGTTTAACTGTGGTTTTCTGTAGATCAGGCTTTATGTGATACCTATTGAGGGCGTCAAAATGAGTCTATATGAGGGAAAGGGTTAATACACCATTGCACACTGACACTCACGAAGGGAAAACCTCATTCAATCTTTTAAAACAAGATAAATGGTTCACCATCTACACAGTTTTCTCAAATATTGTATCAATCTATCCTTGATACAGACACACATAAGGTCTGTGTGTAAAATCATTTTCATATTAATCTAACAATAAATATCTCAGTGGGCTTCGAATGTCTTAACCAGTGTGCTCCACACTGAAATATTATCTCTTAACATACATACAATAAAACTGGTACAAGGAAGGGCCATATTTTTTTAATTGACCACAGGGGGCTGACCACAAAAATTATAATCAAAATCATTTTCACAATGACACACTTCTGTGCCCACTCTGCTGGGTTTTCAATTTACAGGTAAACCGTCTCAGTGACTGGGTTTTATTGAAGGCTGTAATTAATTGTAATCATAGATATCTCTTGTTATGTGTTTTTTATGTAAATGAGGATCCGCGGAATTAACTCAGTGACTGTACTGTGTATAAACATGGTTTATTTTCCCATCAAAATGATATATTGATCAATATATTGCGGTGTTCTCTTTACAAAGGTAGGCTGGTGGTTTGGATATTAATATGTTTGCTATTTAATTTGCTAAGTATATTCAATCTGAATGTCATATGCATATAAGTATGAATTAATCTTTAATTTTTAATAAGCTGGTCTATTATTGTTGAATTCATTATTCCAACAAAACCACACAATGAGTAAGAAAATTTTTATATGCAATGAAGCATACAAAAGCTTTTGGATTTGAGAGAAAATATATGTAATGATACATCATTCTATTCAAAACATAACATAATAAAGGAACAAAGATGAAATAAACATGTTGTGTGAGAATTTTCCAATCACTCCTTTCCTAGATTTGACCAGTATTTGAATGCAGCATGACCTTCTAAATGAATGCAACATGACCTTCTAAAAAAGTGCAGCATGACCTTGTCACTGAATGCAGCATGACCTTCTAAATAAATGCAGCATGACCTTTTAACTGAATACAGCATGACCTTTTAAATGACCTTTTAACTGAATGCAGCATGGCTTTTTAACTGAATGCAGCATGGCCTTCTGACTGAATGATCATGACCTTGTAACAAAATGCAGCATGACCTTGTAACTGAATGCAGCATGGCCTTTTAACAAAATGCAGCATGACCTTGTAACTGAATGCAGCATGGCCTTTTGAATGAATGTAGCTAATGGCATTCCAACTGAATATAGCTGATGGCATTCTAAATGAATAAAGTTGATGCCTGCTAACTGAATGCAGCTAAAGGCCTCCAAACAATATGGAGAGAATGGTTTCTATCTGAATGAGCTGAAGGCCTTTGGGATGGTTAGTCAGGTCCAACAGGCCCAGCATTTTACAAACTTTGAAGCATGAAATGAGCTGCACAAACTGCAAAACCCTTATTCAGAGTTTGCTGCAGTAGTGAATTAAACTCCATTTACATTCTCATAGACTGTGGTATCTGCATGCCATTTACTAAAAATACATGCTAGTTGTCGTATTTGTAAATTACGAGGCCCATACCTTCTATGTTAACATGAGAAAGGAGGACATAAAGCATCTAAGACATTCACCATCAATTGACACAGTCACATAATGACTTCACTTTCCTCTGCGAAATGACATTCATTTTATGTATGCAGAAAATGTATGTAAGTAGAAGAGACCACATTATTTGCCTATGAGGCAATACTGCAATTAGGAATTAATTGCTCTGAAATGCACATCAAAAACATAGTTTTTCCCATAATCCCTAGATACAAGCACTTGTATATAGACAGGGAAGTGCTCACTGATTTATATTTTGCCACAATTTTTCTTTATAGGGTTCTATTCATGGGCATCTTCTCCCCTAAAAATTTATTTAAATTCATACATCCACAAAATTGCAATATACCCTAATATAGTAATATACTCATATCATTCTCCAGCTGTTTTTACTATCTAAAAAATGGTACTATAAGGTATCCTTCATGCATGACAACTCTGTCCATCATCAATGATATTTCAATACAGCAGGAATTATTGCAGAATAAAGAAGTGTGACAGACAGATGACAGAAAAGTGATCCCTATGTATCACCTTTGCTTACGACAGGTAACACAATAAAACTCTCACATAAAAATGATACATACTCAATACAGCCTCACTTTCAACTGCTTAATTCCAATCACACACTGTGCAACAAAATTCCAATCACCGTCTATATTCCAACCTGAACCACTGTAGACAAACCCTAGAACTAGCCAGCTGTCTGGAATTTATACCCCTCCCACATAAGGCCCTGTAACTCCACTAACTTGTTCCATCTCTATAAAATGTCTGATGAAGATAAATAAACTACTGGTGGACAAAGCCATGATACAAACACTGTCAATAAATGGTCTATAAAATCAAATGTTGAGAATTGTTATATTGCCCTAGTCAAAGGGCTTAGACAATCTAAAGAGGGCCGTCCCAGAAGTGTGTAAATGTCTGGGTAGAAGTGGTAATCAATTGTACTTAATTCATAATCTTTAGCCTTGGTTAATAGATAATGTCAAAGACAATAAAACATGTAATGAGCCATTCAGCATAGTTTGGGATCTAGAGTGAACATTCTTTAGATAATCTGACAACATGACAGAACATCATTTTAATCTATTGTGAAGTAATAACAAAACAGATTGGGGGAATAAATCTAGACGATACATTGTATGGATGACATTTTGTATGCAGATAATTATGTTGTGCCTGAAAACAGTCATTTAAACATGTTTAACCCTTTCCCTCATATATACTCCTTTTGACGCCCTCTATAGGTATCACATAAAGCCTGATGTGCAGAAATCCACAGTTAAACCTTACCAAATTTAATTACAAAATCCTCATTTCCAGACCACTGAGGAGCAGCGAACAGCATAAAACCTGATCAGCCTGCGAGTTACTCGCAGGCTGATCTGGTTTTATGCTGTTCGCATAGGTCTTTTCATGGTGTCCTCTATGAGGGAAAGGGTTAATAAACAGCAATCTGATTTTAATTATAATGTCCTTTCAAGAAATTCAAATTTTGACAGATAAAGAAAGAAAGACACCTGACCAACCCTCCCTCAAAGAACACTGTAACCATCACCTTTATGAGGTAATTAAAGCTGTAACACTGTTTGTAGACATCTTGTAACATCTTCCATGTTATGTAGTCAGTTTTATACCATAAACAAACTGTAACCACATCCTTTAGTGTAACATAAATCAATTTTAGCCTTATTTAAGTGTCACAGTTTATCTGTTTACATACACAGCGTATGTCTCAAGATGTCCTGCCGCAAACAGAACCTAAACTTGAGCAGCTGGCAAAATGGCCTTTGCAAACTGATGTTGTGACTGTGTAAATAGGGATTATATATCATTGAATCTTAACCCTTACCATGCTTAATTTCTTAATTGGACTTGTTGGTACTTCATTTTGGACTATACCATTAGTTGTTCATGGGGGTGCTTGCTGAAAATTAACTGAATTACAAACAGTGCAGACCATGATCAGACTGCATGGATGAGCAGGCTGATCTAGGTCTGCACTTTTTGCAAAGGCAGTCCCAAGTACCCACAGAATGGTAATGGGTTAAAATAGAGCTTGTCTCTTGATTTTACGTCAAGATCATAGCTTTTTGTGTTGTATAATGTTAATGCTAGTCTGATTAGGGTCTCCTCTTTTTACTGATACAATATTGTAGACCAGGGTCTCTTTTTTACTGATACAATATTGTAGACCAGGGTCTGCTCTTTTTACTGATACAATATTGTAGACCAGGGTCTGCTCTTTTTACCGATACAATGTTGTAGACCAGGGTCTCCTCTTTTTACCAATACAATATTGTAGACCAGGGTCTCCTCTTTTTACTGATACAATATTGTAGACCAGGGTCTGCTCTTTTTACTGATACAATATTGTAGGCCAGGGTCTCCTCTTTTTACTGATACAATATTGTAGACCAGGGTCTCCTCTTTTTACAGATACAATATTGTAGGTCAGGGTCTCCTCTTTTTACTGATACAATATTGTAGACCAGGGTCTCCTCTTTTTACTAATATAATATTGTAGACCAGGGTCTCCTCTTTTTACTGATACAATATTGTAGACCAGGGTCTCCTCTTTTTACTGATACAATATTGTAGACCAGGGTCTCCTCTTTTTACTGATACAATATTGTAGACCAGGGTCTCCTCTTTTTACTGATACAATATTGTAGACCAGGGTCTCCTCTTTTTACGATACAATGTTGTAGACCAGGGTCTCCTCTTTTTACTGATACAATATTGTAGACCAGGGTCTCCTCTTTTTACTAATATAATATTGTAGACCAGAGTCTCCTCTTTTTACTGATACAATATTGTAGATCAGATTCTGCACAGTCTACAAGGCAAAGCGGGAGAGTTTGTCTGGCTATAGTTATCTGATTCCATCATAAGTAAAAAAAATGAGGAATGCCAAATTTGACAAAAACCACACATCGAGAAAATACTGCCAAGCTATTTCCTAAATCAGGGCATCTAATTAATCCTATAAGTCATCAAAGTGTTTCAAGCATTTTATACTTGCATGCATTCAGCTCATGATTAAAGCACAAATAATTTATAATGAATATAACTATTAAAATTGCATCAATAAGGAAAATGAACATTACTTTAATTACTTAATAGCCTTATGCACTTAACATATATATAAATATTAATTGCTTTTCTTCTCTAACCTTAGATTTACTGTCTAAGGTAAGTTTCATTAAACTTTGCAACTAAATAAATGTTCTCATTTTTTGGGGGAAATTCTTTTTACAACTTTAGAGAATTCAAATTATGTTAACTAGCACTTTGGCACATAAAAGTCATCATCGAAATGACTCTTAAAAGCATATCATAAAAATGAATCAGCTTTCCAGATTTTTGCAGTTTGTATTGATAAGCTCTTACACTGTTCCAATAAGTCATTTTTCCTGTTATTTTTTATATGTTACATAGATCATTTTGAAAAATGATAAATTCAAAACAGTGTGACTGTCAAGTGCACTATAAAGTCTGGTGTCAAAATATACCTTTAGCGATGCCTCAACAGTTAAAATCCTGTTTATTCCTCACAGAAACTCTCCAGATGTACACAACTTACACTAGCACAGAGCAAATTATTGGAAATAAGTCCGCTCGTACTGCAAGCTTTGCACAATTAACACAATTTTGTTAGTTTACAATAGAATCGTCAACAGACGTAATTCCAGTGGACATTTCAATACATCCACCTCACCCACAGAAAATTCTATCTAAATAAAGCAACACCGCCGTCAAATCAACTCCACCTACAGCTCCATATATCTTGGCTCTGACTTTATTATAGCCCACAAGTTGAAATGAAAGCTGTTAAAATGTTTTGGGGGGAAGAAATCTACATCGAAAATCTCCACAAAATCTAACCATGTACACTTGCCTGTTGAAAGTTAAAATGAGAGGTTTTGGGACTCTCCCGAGTTAATAGCACCACACGCTGGGCTCTTGAATAACACTTTAAATCAACATAACTGTACAGGCTTCCCTATAGTTTTCTATCAGATTAGCGCTTTTATTCATTAATATTTGGGAGGAAAAGCTGTGAAAACATTGAAGATGTCATCACGCGATTTTGGACAGTTATGGTAAATGCTAACACCACACACAGGCTGGGGAGGACATGGCCAGTGCCCCTGGAAGACTTGTGACAAACATAATTATTTGTCTCATAGAATGGTAAAACCTCCACTACTACAGCACTTTATGTGATAAAAATGAAAGTATGACTAGAAATTCATGAAATTACAGCTATCAAAATAATAAACAAGATTTTCACTCTCCTAAATACTGAGAAACTTTTCCTCTCCTCTTTTACTTAAATGCTTAAAAATAATTTATGGTATCAAAATATATTTAATTGATCCTTATATTTTATTATATTTTTCTCTTATTTGTTGAATAAAAGAATCCCCCCTCATGGAATCTAACTTACATAAACCTAATTATATCCTCATTTGACTCATACATAACAATCCTGCATATATCTCATTTTATTTTTAAATCACCATGGCAACTGAATAATGTCTTCAACATTTCCTTTGCTGTGAGAGTCCAAACAGTTCATTTACTTTATCAAATCTTATGAAGTTGACATTTATGGCCTACTGTTTTATAAATCATAATGTAGAATTGTAATTGCAGTATGTTCTACATTAATGACTCCAATGTAATATAATTCATCTCCGTACGCACACTCATATAAAAACCTGGGTCGACTGCAAATCATTCTTAAGTATCACAATTAAAATTGCAAAGCATGGTGAAAATGGTATGAGACCTTATTTAGAAGACCGGGAAATGACAAGCGATTCATTAAAACTTCCATCTTGTCATTTAAAACCCTATATAACACTGACAAATGAAACAAAATGCATGTTCTACAACAGAGAAGATATTTGTTCAAAGGATGGGACATTATGAGCATTTGTTACAAATTAGATTTTTTTATCTTTAGCAAACAACAAAATTTGGGTGGTTTATCCATTTTCAGAATGGTAGTAATAAAAGTTAGTAAGAGTTGTAACAAATAGAGGGAAAGTAACACCCTGTCCATTTGCTGTTATGCTTAGAAAAAAACTTGAGAGCATTGTTTTGTAGTCTATACTGTCAACAATGAAATGAATGAAAGATTCAGTAGAAAGATGCTGGATTAGAGACAAGAGAGAGAAGAAAGAGAGTGAAAGAAAAATAAGAGCAGCAGAGAGAGAAAGAGAGGGAATGGAAAATAAGAGTAGCAGAAAGAGAGAATGAGAAAGAAAGAGGAGAAGAAAAGGGAAAAAAAAAAAAAAATTAAATTTCAGCTATCAGAGAGGACAATAAGAAATCAATACAAGCATTCACCGCTGCACATACGCAGATTTCAGCACGACAGCCTTCTTCATTACTGAAGGTAGGAAACTAATTATCGCACCTGTTGTTTGTGACACATCACAGCTAGACAAAGTGTGACTTATTAAATTTAAATGCGATTGATTTTGTAACTATCTATATGCTTATATGAGTTTGTCTAGGAATTATGAAGAAAAATAAAAGGTAAAAATAGTAATATTTCTAAATTTCTTCAGTTAACAGTGTTTGAACTCACCCTCCTTCAGCTTCTATCTAGACACAAAAACACGATTTCTCTCAGTACATGAATATCTCACAAGCTGTCCATCATAAAGAACACATGTGCTTCTACTGACTCATCCAAAATCACATATTTCAAATTTGTTTCAAATTAAAAAAAAATCCTTTTGTCCATTAAAACACAAGGCACCATCCATTTTACATACCCAATGCGTTCCCTTCTATTCATTTAAAGAATCAATTAGCCCCAGATAAATGGATTCTTTCCCCGGATCCTCTGAATGGTACAAACTTGCTAACAGGTGGGTTATTCGAAGACGGCCCTTAATGTTTAAACTATTTATTTACAGGCACACATAATATCATAAACATTTATTGTTTTATTGTTGTGTAGCAATAAAAGCTCCTCAGAGCCTCAAATTTGCTATGCAAATAATGATAGGTCCCTTTGAAGTAGGATAGGTAATTGTTTCAAATTGAACAAGGGTGGGGACGGGCCTGTTTTAAGGGTTCTATGGATAGCTCACGTATAGGGGACACATTCCTATAAATGATACTGGGCAGAATTCTTTCTTGTTTGCTAATTGTTGAGGTTTAAATTGTTCACTGACCAATAATTAAAATACTTGTTTTCAATTTGAAGTGACATCCAGCCTGTTTGCAGTATGTCTCACTTGTTTGCTAAACTTTGAAGTACTGAAAGATCTTCTCAAGTGTTTAAATCCTAATCAACTTTGGGTAATTTCTTGAAAAATATCTTGTTTCCGTTTATATTCAAAGTGCCAAGTCTTGTCACAGGACACACGTATAATCATTCCGTAAATGACTGATTATGTCTGGATAGTAGAGTTTACATACAATCATTCAACAGTATTTTAGTCATTTAGAAAATTTACAAAGCCCATTCATCCCCTCCTCTCAAGAAACAGACACTTTGACTACATGGCTACCAGGTAAAATAGAGTACTCTCAAGTTTGAACCCCAGCCTTTCTTACTTTGTACCTATGAATACTGAAGAGCCGGCCTATAAACCACTGTGGTCAGTTTCACATGCACAATTGTCTGGTGTGTTAAACATCAAAGGTTGGTGTAACAATTACTGCAGATAAAGGTAGACCATGGGGATAATCAAGGGCTATAGGGATACTGTAAGGTTACCTCATATGTCTGATTGGGGGCAATTATACCTGGTCATGTGACCCCTGGGGGCTTATTAGCAACCCCATACAAATAGGCCCCAGACTGTAGGGGGAATGGACAAAACCTTGGACATCTATAGAGATGATTTCCAACACTATTCATGGCCAATGTCGGACAAGTTCAGTCTGAAACACTGAAAGCTGATCAGGTTTTGACCATGATATCTAGGTCCTTTAAGTCAAGGATGAGAAAGGAATATTTTAAAACCTGTTTAGAATGTAAGTTATTTGCAAACTGATTTGGTTTCACAAACCCATTAAATAGTATATTATCCATCATATCTACTGGGGAAAAAAAAGTAACTAATGAATAATATATATTTCTTATATCTAATGTAAAATTCAGCCTTATACACATTCCCTATTTGGAGTAATAAAAATACTTCTCTATTATTCTTCAAGTTTCAAATTTCTCAATGGCTTTTAAATACCTTTTTTATGCAGTTAAATAGTACTTATAATGGTCATTATGTTAAATTTATGAATGAAGAGTTATCTAATTACCCTCATCTCATTACAGAAAATAACTATCTCCTTTACACTGAAGGTTACCCAGTAACATAATATGGAGCACTATAATTCCAATAGGGCATTTTCTTGCATTATTTTTTTTTAAAAAATTTATCCTTTAATAGAACCAATCACAAAATGAAATCCGTTACTCGATTATCAAATGTCCACACCTGAAACAATAATAATAAATTTCTTGAAGTCTTTTCCTCTCTCCAATAATCCTTTTGTTTATATTCTATTATCTAATCATCACTTATTCCGAAAATTAATTTCAAATGATTTACATTCCTTTCCCCAGATTTTTCTCCTTGGTGTCAATTAATGCCTCTGAGACTGGTACACCATTTCACTATCAGTAGTAGACACAGACTGGAACCTGCAGCACTTTCCATTAACCAGTCAGAAGCCATAAAGCTTTCTGTGAAAGTTTTTGACAGCTCCGCAAAACATGAGACTCTAAATGGTTTTCAACAATCTTCAAAACTGGATGAAATTGAGCCACTTTGAGAAGCTGCCTGCCTGGGATCAGACTTCTCTATCTATAATTTGAGCTAATTATCAGATAGGCTATCTCATATGGGGTTATGACTAGGGATTAAAGGGGCCATAGCTCACAGTTGGACCCTAGCTGGGCACAGCTGTAAGGCACACTGAAGGATCAGAGGCACTTTGATATTGGTGTTTATTGGCCAATGTTAATGGCTAAAATTCATGTTCCCTCAATATATATTTGAAAAAAAAAAAAGAAATCTTGTACAGTAAAAAATACTGTGCTTTTTTAAAATTATATTTTAGATATTTCTAGATAATTTTAATTAAATGATTTTTTTTTTTATATATATTTCATATGAAAAATTTACTTTATTCTCTCTTAAATTTATAAAGCCCTTTATCTCATGAATATTCTTTTACAAATTTATGACTTGATGAGATAATTTATTTACTAAACTTTAAACGGTATAATAAATAAGCCATGCAGACTGTGTAGCATCTTGACTATATATCACACAGCTCCTTCAAGGTCCAGACCTGCTTTGTTTGCCAATGCATCAAAATTTATTATTTATTCACAAAATACACCCTCCTCTGATTTATTTAATTTAACTTTTACCAGTTTGTAGGACAAGAAACTGTAAAGTTAATTTAATTATATATAGTGTCTGTCTGTCTGATTTATAAACATTGACTACATGTTGTGATAATGGCACGTCCCAGCTCTCAATGAATTTATTTTCCATCGTAGACTTCAGCAGTTTAATACAACTTATTAAGGAATACATCAAAAACATATTAAATAGTTTTATGATTATGAACACAACTTTCATGAAAATATATTTTAGCCATTCAAAACATATCAAAATCAAAATAAGTCTGCCGCTAAACACCGGTATAAGTATATACACAATACGACCTAATGTGTCGCACAAGGTCTGAGGTAGTCAGCGACAAGATGACAGATCTAACTCATTAATAGAATATGTTTCTCTAACGTTCATCCCAGCAGTGTCCATGGATAAATATAATCATTTAAGAGAAAGTAGGGGACATAAAATATTCATATCTTTTATTTGCCATTTTACGCATAATGAACATGCAAATAAGTGAAATTTATCTTTATCAACCAGGACAGGTGTGAGAAAATCTTCCCATGAACAAGCAAGAGGAGGATGCACAGAGAAAATATCAATGTTGCACCTATAACATGCAGTAACTAATATATATAAACAATAAACCCAAGAATTAATGCAATTACTAATAATTAGAGAGTGAAACAAAAATAAGATCATAATTATCATACCCTGATTTACTTCAGTGGACAGTTTATCAATTAAATCAGATATGAGTTCTGCATTTTTGTATTTATTTAAGTCTATCCCATTTAATTTTTTGTCTTATTTTTGGCTCATCTATCATTGTGCAAATATTTAATAATCCACATGTGTAAGCATACATGTATTGCACATAATTAGACTTTAGTATTTTCTTTCAGCAACGGTTATATTAATTTAATGAATTTAGCCATGGATAACAACATTAATACAGGAGATCAACTTCTAGTGCAAGTGGTCTTTAAACAGAGGTAGAGTTTTTTGTTTTTGTTTTTGTTGTAAGCTTTTTGGGATTCAGATTCTGGTACAAACAGTAAATATACAAAGCCTTTCACCAGCACTAACTAAGACCCATAAGACAAAGGCTTTCAACTTTTATTAAATACCAGAAACACGCATAAACCTTGTTATCTATATCGTAATAAAATGCAATATATAGTAAACAGTCACAGATATTTCTTATCGTCAAGGCGACAGCTGGCACAGAGCAACTGTGCGGGCTTGCAAAGTATTGCTGTCTCTCAACACACCGAAAAAAAAACTCGGCAGCCCTTCGGAAACGCGTCTTATCTACGCTTATCTAACAACAACCGGCTTCCATAATGGAAAACGTTTGTTCTCTTTCAGTGACTCGCCTTCCAGAAGTACCTCACACCAGTAAGGGATTGGAGAAAAAAGATTCCTCTATTTGTCATGAAAATTATAAAATATTAATAGACAATGTTGGGTGTGTTATGTAAAACAGAAGGGCCTTTGTAGTCTCAGGCGCGGATTTCCTTTCTACTTCAGTCTTATCTCAATTGCGGGTGCCATAACCATGGCCATTAAGGCATTGATTAACTGACGATGGGCAGATAGTCCTCCCCTGGCGGAGGAATCTGCTCTATCTACACAATTAGCTTCCTGTAACATATCTGCTAAAACTATAAAATGAATACATAAATGTGAGAAAATCTATATTTAAACAGCATCACGATTATTATAAACCCACCAAGATAAATTGTCCAGATTATGTGGTCACGCAGAAATCATGGCAACATTTTGATGACATTCTGTTATGAAAAAAGGTAAATTTGCATAAAAACAATGCAGGTGTTTGATCCATGATCTTCAATGAATATTTTTATCATTTATCACAACTACTGCACTTATTCATTTCAAAAAGAAACCATTTCTCAAACTGGTACTTTTTCTTCTTCTACTGTTCTTGGTTAGTACATGTTTCAGGGATTTTTATTAAATATTTCAGTCCCAAAAGGGTTCAAACCCACAAACTCTGGACTCTTCCTCTAGACCAAGGAGTTATTTTTTTAATGCTTTATATTCCTCAAGCCATACTGAAATAAAATTTTAATGAAAGATTATGTTACTAACCTGGAGTGTCCTCACATGCAAGCTAGAATAGCCTCTTCCAATGTATAAAACTTATCAAGTAAATCATGGCAAATCTTACTCCAAACTTCCTATACCTGACACTAACAGACCATTACCGCTCTGGCTACACTTGGCTTGACCACCCCAGAAGACCACCCCTTCAGCCTCCACTTGACTAGTATTTAATAGATCGGTCAAGCAGTCCTGTCCATCATTAACATTATACAACACTGCCAGACAAGTTCCTTGGGATTCCAGCCTTCATTTTATATCATCTTAATCACTTTCCACCCATATTAATTCAATTAATCTTTACCACACTTTTACTTTCCTTTCAATCATCGGAAAAATCTCTAAAGATTTTATGACTCCTCCAAACCTTTAAAATTCCAATCCTTTTTCTTTTGAAGTTGATAAACCTGATAGTTCAGTTATAGATTTCTTAGATGCTGGCGTAATAGGCACAAAATTACCATAAATTTGCATAGCTGTTAGCAGGTGATAACTTGATTCTCAAACATTTTTTAATTTTCTTGCATCCCTTAGGCACTGACTACTTCTTGTATCTACAGGTACTTCAATATCATCATACGATTATAACAACTCCCTCTCACTTTCTCAGAGCACCGACAAGACTGCTGGTTCATGTGAAATTGTAACCCTGAATGATATTCAAGCCACCCCCCAACAACTTTTAATCAAAATCTTAATGACTAACTACTTCAATAAAATATAAATAAATATTCCCATCTGAGTAAGCTCTAATGTGCCTAAAAAGTTACAGACCCTATGTCAGTATCTCACAAAGAAAACAGCAGAATAAAAGAAAGATGTCAAACAGGGATGATTTTTTTCCCCAGGTTTTACTAATATTTGGTGATTTAAAACAAAAAAAAACAGCTCTACTTTCTGTAACTTGATTTAATGTAGAGTAAACACATTTACGATATAAAAAAGACAGTTGTCATTAAAAACTGATTATTTCATTGTAGGACTGGTGAAAAATGGTCGTCCAAAGATCATCTATTTTTTTTATAAAATCAGTGACACAGTCAAGGTATCTATGCACAAAAGGACGTATGCCTGGTTGTAAGGGGCCTGCCTCTATTCAGGATACAGCAGCATGTAAACAAAGGTTCAGAACACTACAGTAGGGCAGTCATACCTCCCAGGCAGTGACAAAATATTTAGACAGTTACGAGTGGCGTGATAAATCCCCTGCCCCCTCTGTTTACCTGGACGACAGCTGGCAGGGAGCTGACCGGTGCCATATTGATACACAAACTGACTACTGTCCAGTCTCCCCACACACACAATCACTGACCGGTTGTAACAATAGGCCCTTCTCAAAATTTATGCATACCAGGGATTCTTTTCTCAGAACGAGGTTTAAATGGGTCAGGTGTACGCAACAGTACAGCTGATAACCATTCAGATAGTTATGGTGTCCACTGGTGGAAGCACATCCACAAGTAAACTGTTGAAATAAATTTCCCATTATCATTGCAGTGTTTCAGTTTATAATTCTAATGGAAGATATGTTGCAGATATATCCTATATCTGGCTGTCCAGAGACACTGTAAACTGAGTTTAAATCACTATGTTCAAGAACAAGGGTATTAATTGATTGTATAGAAATAAAAACACATCAACCATCTTCTCTAGTCTTATGCTCTTATTTTTATATTTTAATAACAAAAGTGTATGTACATTAAATCATCATTAGGCAATGTTTCACATGCTTGGAGATGCATATAATATTATAAAGTTTATCTTTATATACTGGGTGTATGTCAGATGTATTACAAAATTCTCTAGTTTACACACTAAAAAAAGTCCAGAATTATAGTCAAATAAACAATGTATGGAAAACTATGTCCAACTTGCATTTTATAAAATTACAAAAACTGTATTGAAGGAAAGTGTTTCTAATAAAAATAATTTTAGCAACAGTGTTAACACTTGATGCAGTAGTATTTGGTGTTTCTTTATTTTAAAGTCTTCAAGGATAGTCCCAGGACACTTGAGAATCCAAGAAGTCCAAAATACCGATTTCTTGATGGGTTATATATACCTTATGGTTCTGGAACCAGAACTGCCAACAATTCCCCAAGAATACATATGCAAAGAATTTCCCTCTATAGAAGCATAAGCATTACGTTCAAAAACTAATCCCCGTTAATTGGCATCAGTTGTTACATGTCTTTTATTCTTTAGTTGCAGGTAGAGACAATCATAATCTTTTCTGCATTTTGCTATTTTACCCATGTTTAATGCTGTAAGTCTGTGCTTCCTGACTTTGTGCCGGAGCTGACCTGATTTTTTTTATTTCATTTTATTTTTATTTCTTCAAATTTCTTTATCTCAGGTTTATTAAGACTGTTAATATGATCTGTCTGAGTCCGAGATAAACTGACTTATATTTGTGAATCATGTACAGTTAAACCTGTCTTCAATGATCACTCAAGGGAATAAGAGAAAGAGGTGACCGCTAAATTAAGTACAAATATATGACAAAATCCTTAAGTTTTGTAAAACATTGTATTCAAATTGACTGCTTAATGCAGATGGTCGCTTTGTACAGGTGGCTTCTAATACATGTTCAACTGTTATTTCTTATAGGCAGGCCAGGAAAACACACACCTTCTGCTTAAAATGCTGTTTTTATGCAATTGAGTCATTTAAAGCTGTTCCAGACTTGGTGGGAGCTAGCTAGTAGTGCCATTTGTGACTATATTTTATGATACTGGATCTGGTCTCTCACTGGCGGGGTTTCTAGTATATAATGTGGAATGAATTGATCTGGATTCTATGGCTGGGTTACAGCTCGAATAACCACTAATTTCAAGGTCCTGAGGTTCCTTTCCTCTTAAATCTGCAATGTCTAGTGTAAAGATGTGTTAATATATTAATAATCAGCAATCTGTTAGAGTAAGCCCGTAATGTGCTTGCAACATAGACATTTGCCTAATTTGGCAGTCACATTTTGCAACTAGTATTATATGAAATGAAATAATACATTTATTTTACATTTATACAGATTACTTAAAACGTATAAGTTGCCTGAAGGAAAAAAACACTTTCATACAACTGAAATAAATATGCTATTCACTGAAAAATATATCTTATAAAAGTTAATCTCACCCATAATTTATTGTTAATATATAATATAATGAAAATGAATGTTGGTTTTGGGGGGTTCTATTCAAGTCTCGAAAAAAGGAGAAAAACGTATGTCATACTCTTTAAATTAAATATTATATTACAAAGAAATGTGTGATTTAATTCCATTCTTGATTAAAATGGCTTAACACATAAGTATGTGAAATTTCATTCTTTCTTTGATCTGTGGCATTTGCTGCATACATCAGTATTATCATGAACTGAAAAAAGACATTTGGGATACTGTTAGCTAGGTGCCCAAAAGAAGCTGGTAATTTATATGTTATATTGTCTAAAAGGTTATCTTACCTACAAAGGAATGTAACCTTAATGGCTTTATTGTAGATGTTGAGAACTGGTTTAACCATGTGTATACATCTGGTCAACAGGTTGTGTATTTGTGAAATATGCATGTCTGGGCTTATTAGGGATTCTGTGTTTTAAATAGTGGATAAACGGAAACTGTCTTAATGTAGATAGTCTTCACCGGAAAACTTGGATTTATTTGTTCAAGGACTTCTACTTTGATAAAAATGTAAGTTATTTAATAAGTTTCTAGGCCTCAACAAAGCTTAAGCCTGTGTAAATATGTACACCACTGCATGACGTCTCTATCAGTGTAAGCTGCTGAGTTTGTTTACAACTGAGTCTGAACTGACCCATCTAAGCCTCGTTCTGGTTACCTTACTGAATATGCATGAGATAATATTAAGAAGGGTCTATAGGTGGGAGGTAGGGGCTTATGGTCAAGAGAGATTCGGCCATTGTCTGTCAAGTGGTCAGCCTCAGTGGTAACATACATTATATCAAAGGATATGGTGGAGAAGCCTGAAATCTTTCCTAATTCTGAAGGTCTACATATACTCGGATTCGCTGGTTTGGATTAATACATTTGAGACCTGTGTAATATATGCTATTATGTTGTTTTCATTTATGTCCAGTTTTCTACTGCATTTTTTTTTCTACAAAGAATTTTAAGCATTTACAGTATAGTATTAAGTTTATATGTTGATAAATTTCCTTTTTTTCCACTATTTTTTTAGGATTCATCTTTACAAGACTAATCTTTTAAAAAAAATATTTCTAAATGCTATCAACATAAATTTTTATAAAGAGAAAATGGCAAACATTAGCTTCAGCCAATCAGTGGGCTTGAAACACTGGAGAAGAAAAAAAAAAAAATGTTTAATTGTCCAATGCCTTGACCTTGCAACAGAAGGAAAGGCCAGCTGAAAAACCCAGCTGCCATCATCTAAGGGGCAACTGACCTTCAGCCCCGTAAAAATGGGGGCCAAATTGAAACTGCCATAAAATACCCACTTAAAGAGCCTCCATCATCACTCCAGGTAGCCTGAAAGACTGGCGTCCCTGTAATAAACATCTCCGGGGACTAACAAGGTTTAAATCCAGACCACAGACTGTCCAGTGGCTTGAGAGTTTTGAAAGTGACCGCTGGCGAGACCTGGATTGTTTCAGCATCATGTCATATCTGATTATTGGCATTCCAGGGGAAACTAAACATGCTGGTTACAATTCCAGTTGAATATCCACTGATATGAATTATCACCTTTTGCAATATTCTACTTGATGACCCTGTAAAAACATTAGGTTTGGATTAAACATGCATTTTGCCTTTAATTGGCATAAATGGCTTCATATTTTGATAAATGAAAATGTAAAGGTCAGGGGTTCAAATAAAATATATGTTTGTTTGTTGGGTTTAACGTCCAACTGACATTTATTTCAGTCATTTGGAGACGATGTCTACTCGAGACAGATATAGTGCTGCCATACTGCAGTATCACCTGTAGACATGTGGCACGATACCACACCCAGTCACATTATCCTGACACTGGGCCAACCAGTCCTGCAACTACCCTTATATGCTGAGCGTCAAGCAAGGGAGCTATAACAGTACCATTTTTTACAACTTTGGTTTGTCGCGGCCGGGGATTGAACCCACAACCTCCTGCTCCTGAGGCGGATGCTGTACTGTAGATGATGCATACACTCCGAAATGTTTCAGCATACGCAAATTTTACAAAATTGTTTCAAGAATACAGAGAACCTGGAAATAATTAATACATTTAACATAAATTCATTATCATATTTTGATGAAAATTATACATACTGGTTAAGTCATATTAAACCTCAATATTCTTCAATTAAATGAAATCTAAGACTCTCTTATAATTTGGAACACCTCTTAAAGAATCGTAATAATGACCATTGCAACCTAGACGTTCTTGACCTTCACTCAAGGTAATCCATCCATCATTAAATTCTATTCATGATACTTCAAATGCTTAAAAAGACTTCAGTGCAGATGCAAGCATCCATTGACTAGGAGTTAAAGTTTCTTTTGCTCTAAGTGTATTAAAGCTTGCATTTACAATAAAACTCCCACAAACACTTGATGGACCATGATCACAACTTAATAATGGATGATCTCATCCTCCACTTTTTTTTCCATTAAAAATAGGTTAAAATTTATCTTCAATTTTTCCAATGTTTTATCTTCACTGTTGATGACACATTAATGACTAATCGTTCTAAATTAATAAAGTTCCACCATGCCCTCTGCACTCTTTGATAAACCTGGACATGTTCGATGCAACACAGTACCTTATCTCGTCTTATCTCATCCAGCGTGACTATTATTTCAATGACTGATGTCACCGAGATAAGTCTTTATCTGGTCAGCAGGTATTGCCTAATTTGTGTAACTTTCTTTTCAAAATATTGTTATGATCACATGAACCATATCTGACTTCCTGATAAAAATCTAATCATTGAACAGTATTTGAACCTGAAAGTAATTGACAACTTTTCCCAGTTCACCTCACATTTTCATAAATTTACCTAATAGTCGTCCACAACGTTCTTTAACCCTTTCCCCCATATAGACTCATTTTGACGCACTCAGTAGGTACCACATAAAGCCTGATCTGCAGAAAACCGCAGTTAAACCTTACCAAATTTAATTACAAAATCCTCATTTCCAGACCACTGAGGAGCAGCGAACAGCATAAAACCTGATCAGCCTGCGAGTTACTCGCAGGCTGATCTGGTTTTATGCTGTTCGCATAGGTCTTTTCATGGTGTCCTCTATGAGGGAAAGGGTTAAAACAGAAAATAAAAATTTATGATGTAAAATTGACAGACAAATAGAATTACAGCTTTTGCTATGAAAATATTATTATTTGCATTTCAGGAATTAACACTTAAAATTTTTGGACTATAACAGGTAGACTTATTCTCCATTTGTGTAATTTTTGACTTTTCAAAGCAGTTCAGAATCCTTGGCTCACACAAGTGCTTTGCTATCTTTGAAAATGGCAAGATCTGCTGGAAATGACAGGAACCTTAAGTTGTTCTTGACAGGAAATCCTAGTTGAGAGGTTTCATTAATAGCAGACTAGAGAGACCTAAGAAAAATACTGGACGAGTTCTAACAGCTGTCAATGGTATAAGAAGTAAGGTGTTATTATGCACACTGTTCCCCCTTCACAGAGGAGCGGAGTTGAGTTTTTTGTAGTTTCCATGAGGCAAGACATACTGCTTCAATCGAGTATAGGGTCAAGCAGTTTATTCCGGAGCTAATTAGTTTGTATCATTTCCTTTTTGCACCTGTTTGTTACACACTTTGACTCCCTGGCATACAACTGTGATTTTTCCAAAAAAAAAAAAGGTGTTTTTTTTAATATCATCTGGAATCTGTCACCATGGAAGATGCTAGGGTTGCCATGGTAATTCATGGGTTTGAATCCATCCTCATGAATGATTCCGAAATAAATACTCCAAGACAATTTTCATGAATAATGCCGGAATAAGAGATATTTCGGTGTAATTCTCTTTGACAAACCCGGAAATTGACAATGGCAGAATTAAACACCCTCAACCATTTGGCCATATCTGTAAAATCCCCATAAACACGTAGCAATTAAAATGCCTACTAATTCCTTCCTTAGATTCATCTTAAAACGATTTAAAATAAGATTTAAAGATTTCCATACATGGCAGGATTCAAGACAATAAAAGCAGGCGGAAACTGCAGAAGGCTCTAAAGCTCGTAAAAAATTCTAATTTTTTTTGGGGGAAATAAAAGGGTTTTACAGCACCTCATGACTGACCCTTGGTAATAATAAAAGTAGAAACTATGAGAGCAACTTGAATGTGAAATTAAGCTCTCATGAAATGTTATTCCCCTCGTAAAACCGGATTAATTTCGAATGTTTCCTGTGGCCATGAAGACTGACCGGAAGAAAGAACAACCATACACAGCGTGTCACTTGAGGACAAGTCATAAACAAAGAAGTGACAAAGTGTGCCTAGCGATATTAACGAGGCCTAATTATTATTACCTCTCAGTCTGTGTGGAGTCCAAGCATTCAAGTGACATTTATTTTTCTTTCAGTCCTTTTCTAATGAAGTTGATGTTAGCTCAGTTTGCATAATATAGGGAAACAAATTGAATGTGGAAAAAAGGACTGATTTTAGAGTATGAAGAACAAAATTATCAACACAAAATAGCTGATAAATATGCAATTTAAATCATGAAAAAATCAGAGTATAAGGCATGGCGGGACGACAGTAATTAGTAATTTGAAAAAAAAAAAAAAAAAAAAAAAACAATGATTCATTTATTTGAATGATTAATGATCTATTTCATGTAAAAGATCCATATCCTTTGCAATGATTACTGGCCATTACCTGTGGCGAATGATGTAATACTATCATAACCCGAAACCTGAGCACCATTAAGGGGTCAATTTGTCACCACGACAACCTATGACTGCTATCCATGTGCCTCATACACACATATAGACAAACCATCCTTATCGACATGCCTTGGGGCCCAAATTACTGGGCAGTGATTAGGTAGAAAAACATGAAGGACTCTTAAATCTGTCAATATTGATGGATGGTGAGGTGGGGGGGGGGATATTTACTTCTACCTTGATCAGGTGCTGATTTGTGTAGGCCAAGTGTGAATTTAGAGCTTACCCAATATGTAACATACATGATAACATCTTACACATGCAAAAATATATATATACTAGTGTCTGTGTGTTCCTGAAAACTATGGTAACGATCCTCAGACAAAGCAAAGTAAACGGAGATTTGAATATATATCCTACATTCATGTTGCATCAAATTTCTAATCTTGGTATAGAACTATTATACTTGCTTTATTTATCCGTACTTACAATAAGATTGCACCATGCCCGTCAGATTTAATATCTTTCAAAAATACACAATAACAAAAATATAGATAGGAAAATTTAATATACATAAAAAAAAGAGAAATGAAACAAAACCCACCAAAAGAATTCCAAGTTAATTCCAAAGAAAAGAAAACACTAGGACGCCATTTTGAGTTACACTTAAGACCATGAATATCAAAATATTCCCGGACATGATCAAACACCAACAAACACAACATTATAACAACCACATGTTACATATGGTAATTAGGACATGTTACATACAGGAACCCCTGTATCCTAGGGACACACCCGGATGCAAGGCCGCCTGGTCATATCAATGTACGGTCAGGAGCCTGAGTGGTCATTAACTGGTCATCAACTGCTGGACAAGTTTATTTAATGTCAATAGGTCAGTTGTTCATTTAGTTCATTACAAATATATAAACTGCTCTGAAATTGACCCATAAACATTTTTCTTTTCTACATACTGAAAACTTCTTTACAGATATGCCAAGTTTTTTATGCTCTAATATGATTTTGTAAATATTTAATTAAAACGTATTAATCATGTATTTTTTATTATTTGTATTTTTATCTATAGCTTCAGTATCATTTATAGCACTTAAGAAAAAAATTCAGATATGCTTTTTACTGAATGAAACAAAAACCAATTATCTATTCATTCTCCTGATTATTGTCTCCCGTTATTTCATGAACTTAGACAATGGAGTGCGACAATGGAGTGCAAAACAATTCTATGTCTTACAAGTTAAGAACTCAAACACCATGTAGGTGATATTTCGACATCAAAATCTTTTTCTGAACACCCTGATGTCAGCCAAGCACTAGAAACATAGAATTCTGCGTAATTGCATCATACTACACACCATCAAGGGGGAACGCAAATAAACAACAATAGCAATAAGGCAAATCGTGAATACATTATCCCCTGTACTCTCTCAGACACCGGGCACTGAACTAATATTGTTTTATACGCCACTGTACTGCTTTATGGTAGTATAAATAGTAACACAACATCATTAGTCCTGATATTCATAGTTTCTCTAATAATGCCATGGTTAAGCAAACATTTTCCTGTTACTGCTGATGATGATAATAGTGGAGAGGATGATGATGATGATGATGATGATGATGACAAAGACAATAATTATAATGATAGTAATAGTTACGTAATGATGATGGTAGTAATAGTAGGAGATGCTGTAAAGATAATGATACGGAAAAATGAAGAGGAAAAATTGATATAACTGATGAACAAAATTAAGGCATCAAGAAATTTCTATTTCCCAAAGTTTTATTGTAAATTTTGCAATTTTTGAAGCAGTGAATTAAAACAGTTATACAAAAGTAAACACTATCATAAAGAAACCCAGATTAAACATTATTTAAAAACTAATTAATCATTTACATTTTACTTCCTTTTCTTCATTTTTTTTTATTGGTCAAGGCATCAACATCAAATGAACATGCACAATTCTAGCTGTTGTTCTCATTAAATAAAACCTGCCTTAGTCACAATAAATTCAACCACAAACTAAGTTTCAGTCAATGAAGTCTCTTTATCTTCCCCTTAAGTAAACATATCTCTCCTGATCCCATTACTACTATTAAACTAAACACATGGAGCTGAAATCGAGGGTCAGCTCAATTATTTGCGACAGCAAACACGGAGCCAAAACGAAGCCCATTGTACCAAATTACACCAAATCACATAAAGCCATTTATCCGTTCAATGTCAAAGTGTACATGGTATACCAGAAGTAAATATTCAATACAGAGAATAATTGTTGTAGAGTTTTCTGTACGGCATTTATGATGTTTTGAATGGGCTCTTTCATGTTAAAATACCCTTGCATGTTTAGATTTTTCTTCATTATAAATAATCAATTGCAGGCAGAAAAAAATGCCAGTTACTACGTGTGTAATGATTATTGATTGGCCTCAATTACTTACAATCACAGTATATGAAATGTTAACAATGACTGACATACTGTTACGCATAACAGTAGTGATGAAAAGCAAGCCTGCGGAAATGATAGAAAAAAAGAAGTGTGATGAAAATCAGAAAGAATGAGAGATGAGGGACAACAGTAATATCACATTGTGAGTTATTGCTATGACAACATGTGGGATTAGGTCAACATCATAAGAATTAAAGGTCAAAGGTTTGAATCCCAGTGAAACTAAAGGTGTCCAACAAAAGGTATCGAACCGAACATGTGTAAAACCAAAGGTTCCAGACTAAAGATATCCAACAACAGATTTAAACCAAAGGTATCAAACCACGGTATCTGATTGTGATTTTCCAAACCTTCACAAACATCTGTCCATTAAAAACAAGTTTTAATACTTTGAACATGCCTCCATAAAATTAACTCATTTTATTGCACCACAAAGCCTTGTTCAACAAACGTTATTACAGCATCACATTTTCCGACTTTGAAGTCGTAATGGCTGAGCGACTGACCAATTTCTTTTTTTTTCCAATTTTCTTCAGAATAGAGTCATATTCCATGAAAAAAGCAAAACAGATAATGAATTAGAATCTAAAATCAATACTATCCTTTGATAGCACGAATCTTTCACTGGATACTACAAGGCTTGCAAGAAATATTAATGATGTACCGGTATTAAAGCCTGGTTGTGTGTGCTAAGTGAAATAATTTTAGTCCCCATTTAAACCTTACCTTACATACATCATAAGCCTCCACATAAGAGGCTTCCAGAGGATAAATGATATGTCTCCTGCTTTTATAATTTCTACTTAATGCTATAATTCATTTTTATAAAGATTTTTTTTTCCATAACAGTGGGCGTGAAAATAGTAACAAAAGCATAAAATCTAAGGCAGTCAACAATCAGAAACTCAATGATGGGAAAGACAATACACATTAATTTTGTAATTAAATCTTTAATCATTCCAAAAAGGGCCACTAACATGGAAGACACTGACATTTTTTCCCCTGAAAACATGCAGCCATTGTCTGGGAAATAATACACTCTTGGTCACCTATACCTCACGACCTAAATTTGCAGGTCACTTTTGATTGTCCATGGAACAATACATTTTGGTCATTTGACTACCTGGCATTTGATTGTTACCCCACCCACTGGGCCTTCACAGTGGAGAATGTCACTTGAATAAAAAGGGGGCGGTAAAATTGTGAGAAACTGATGCTTGGGGTTTTGGGCAGAAAACCAGACCCCTGTGGAAAACACAAAGACAAGATTAGTGCCTTCTGATGTCATTAGGCCGAGTGCATTCATTCACATATTGATAAATTGAGTCCAAGCTAAGCTTACACACTGTTATATATCTCAAGAATCCCGTAATTGGTGACATTTACAAGTAAACGGAATCGTTTGATTGATCAAACTCTCCTGACACAATTGTATGTGAGCTTTCTATATCCGATTATTGAAAAAAGACCCAATTTCAATTTCCCTTATAAACCTGTCATATCTTAAATTCAATGCATAAATCGTTCATGAAAAATTGGGCATAAATTAAAGTTAATTATGAGAACTTTTGGATTGTACATTTAACATATTTAGCTGGATTCAGTTTGTATTTCATGAAAGATTTCGATTTGTGATTTTCCCTAATTCAAATTTTGAATATCTGGACATATATTACTTACAGTATTGAGAGAAGACAATTTGGGTAGATGCTATTCTTATCATGGTTTTTTGGGGGTTTTTTTCCTCAGAAAATTATCTTTATTTTCTACAACATTTTCATATTTCTGGTGATACAGAAATTGAGAATTTGATATTTTAAAATTGCAGAATATCTGATATGGATATACGGTCTTTATGAAAAGTTTTCAAGGTGGTCTAATATAGAAGAAAAACACCTTGGGTTGTAATTACAGCAATATAAACAGTGTTGGGAGGTAGGCCAGAAGTGGTTGATAGATTAAGTACATCAGGCATAACCCATTCCTACAATCCAACCATGTATCTCATACTCTCTCATTTCTTTAGAAAAGGATAGTTTCTTCTTTAAAGAGGCATAATCAATAAACAAACTTATTTTAATATTTTATATACTGCTCATGTGAAGGCTTTATAACAGATGAAATATATGTTTTTAGGACAAGGTAACATCTGAACACTAATAAAATAAACATGAGAAATATTACAGAATCCTATCATGTATGTAAATTGGTCAGTTATCATCTGTTTTATATTTTAATAATTTTAAATCTATATGTTTATTGATTCAAGAAAATGATAACCTTTTAGTTTTCATATACAAAACTTGTCAATGAGAAAATTATGAGAATGTCATTAGAAACAAATGGATATTAGTATCTATGCATATATGCATGACCATTATTCATCAGTTTCCTTTTAGTGTGTCCACAGCGTTATATTCTTGACAAAGAAAAAATTAAAATCATTGTGCAAGTAACTAAGGGATCATTAAAAATTCATGACTGCAATTAAGCACATGCAAAAATACATTCATAATACAGCTGATAATCTCATCAGATCAAATATCCGTAGTCATTGGCCTGGTGTCCATCAGAAATAAGACAAAATCTTGGGAATATAAAAACACTGAAACACCTGATCAAACTGCAAGCTGCCCTGGTTACACAGGTTAGGTTCCAGCTCTATGTCCTGAAATAAAATTTTGACTTTTTTTCTCATATAAACTTTTTTTTTGATACATTGGCAATTAAACAGGACAGACCCAGATCAGACTGCTCCTGGAAGGATTCTCCTTCTGTTTGGTCATACCATATTGACGCTCTGATTCTACACAGTCAGCATGGCATTGGCAACCCATTGTTTCATATACTATTAATGTCAGGTAAGAGTCATTTTTTAAACATGAATATTCATGAGGTAAAGGGTTAAACTTAAGAAGTCTTTTTTTTAATCACTTGGATTCTTAATCTTATATTTCCTACTTACTTAGGAATAATCACTCTATATACTTTTGAAAACAACTAAATTAAAAGCAATATTTAAAAACAGTTTTGAGTGGAAGACGATATATAATTTGAAAAATATTCGATGCCTCCTCATATAAAATACTTGAGTATTATAAATGTAGTTTCTTATCAATCTTTCCTTAATTACATAAACACAGAAACATAAAAATGCAAATATTCAAATTTTCCTAAATGTAAATAAAGCACATTTTTTTGTGCTGAAAAAAAAAAAATCAGTGACAGAATTTCTAGTGCAAAACAATATTCATCTAAAGAAATATGAATGTTAATAATATCAATGCTATACAAACTATTCAAAAAGAAACATACGCTATGATAGTCAGATATAGCGATAACACATCATTCTTTTTTTTATTACATGTTAACAACTAAAATGGGAAAATAAAATAGAAAGTTTACCAAAGCTAAGTAAATTGAGGCCTAACTTGTTAGAATGATATACCATAAAACAGTCATCCGAGAGTTTTATCGCTCTGATCCAACAAAAGAATACAATACCTTCTTGGGATGTCATTTTTTTAAGTGTCACTTTTTCATAGGGACGCTACAGTGTATATCCACCCTAAAATCTAGTTTTACATTTTCTCCATCGTAAACTATCATTTTTATTTTCGTAACTTTATTTTCCCACATTTAATTAGTATGAGGGAGGTTGTCATATCTTAACCTTACACCTGGATTCAAAACCAGCCAATCTGGATCGAGGAGAGCAGCAGACGGCACAAATGACATAAACGTAAACCGATTAAACTGACTCAAAAGTTTCTTTCTTTCGAATTACACCTGATTAATGAGGTTTAAAATGATGTCATATCTATCCCCTGCCCCCTGGGGAATTGTTTGCGGTTGTCAGGTAATGATGCTGATTAAAAACTACCTGTAAAAGGTACGCTACCTGTCATCAAAGTTTAACAAGCTTAATGCATCTCAACCTTTGTTTTAAATCTTCAGTATGAATGAATAATTAATCAAAAACATGTTGTTCATAAGTTTGACATATGTGACATTTTATTTATAGGCAAGTAATTATCCTTAAATATACATTACAAGTTATACTGCTCAAAAATACATATAGATTTATGGATAATTAAATAGACTGATGATGGATAGAGATTAGACATGTGTAAGATAAAAATAAATGGCTATGTTTTGAAATTTGTTTGATTCCTAAAGATGGATAAGGAACACAGTGCACTTTACTGATTGCTGTACTGAATTGCAGCATTACTTTCATAAAGTTTTTTTAATTAAATCTTTTTTATTGAAAAATTTGACAGATTGAAAATTGATAAAAGATATTAAAAAAAAGTATAGCACAGCACTTGTAGATTTTATTTGAAACAGCTGGACTCACTCAATCTGTATGTATGTATACCATAACAAATGAGTATTAAATGCATTTTTACTACAAACAGCATGTAATTTAAGACAGTTTCCTACACCATTAAATAAATGCATACAAGCTAATGTCCAAATTAAAGGGGGCCCCCATCTCTAGTTATCTTGTGTAACTCTGACACACTGTTGCAGCCTTAAAGCGCAGCGACCCTGCATTCTCAACCCCTTTCTAGTGCACTAAGTCCGATAAAACACTGTACCCTTTCATTTATTTTTTTTTCTCCTCATGCCTGCCATTATCTTTAATCTCATACCTCACTTTGAGGGAAAAAATAAACCCCGACACTTGCGTGACAAAGTATGACAAAATTTATGACTGCCAGGTTTATAATACATTCAAGTGTATGTGGCATAAATTTTTAATGATCCTCATTATCAAGGTTACATGGCATGTTATTTTTAGTCTGACCTCACTACATGGCACCAAGTTTGGTTAAAAATAGAGAAGAAAACAGACAGCCTGCCTGCTACTCCCAACAATCCCATTGAGTAGCCTGAACTCTTTTATAACCAGTGATGACTCTCATACACTTTGAAAGCTCAAAATGTCTCTTTGCTTCTCCAGCTTTATCCATTACCAAACACACCAAAATGTGCCTAAAACATGTCAAAAGATGCAGAATTGCACATGCATAAATGGGAATGAACGCACTAACAGCCTTTATGAGTCTGCTCGGCCAAATAATACATACAACCCTCATAAGTATTCATACCGACTCAATAGGAGCAGCCAGGCAGACTCTCATATAAGCCAGCTATTGAAAGATTTCAAAACGAAGCCTGATGATATCGCAAACAGGTTTCATATCATCTTGTTGTATTATGATACCGCTAGATCCATGACGCATCATTTTTGCTGGCAATAAATAGCAAATAGAATCGCTGGTCACATGATCTGGTCTCGAAATCTACCCCAGAAGTTTCAGATAAAGACTTGAGCAATGAAGATTTTACCTTTTTATTTCAAGTCTCTTTCACAAGATCTGATAACAAACAGTGAATATATCATTGTGCCTATACCTGACGTCAGTACTTTGATTGTTCAACCACTTTGAAGACAGAGGCCCTCAGTTGTATATTCCATGATATATACGTTTTGCACAAGTGTGTGCATTAAACATTTCAGATATATTGGGCTGAAAACTGTCTGTTGAAAACTGCTAACAGAAGAATTTTGCATGCATGGCTTCACTACTCAATTCATCACACCTTGCCTGTTAAATGAAAAATTAATACATGCCAAATGGCAGGTTTTGATGTTTGTTGATAAATAATTTGTCTCAGAGTACATTCAAACATACAACATATTGTACACTGTGCGTAAACATAGAGGCTAGATTATTTGCTTGATATTAACTCTTGATCAAATATTAAAAGTTCATAAAGAAAAAAACATTTGGAAAAAAAAACATGACAACAGTTTTGAAACTGCAATCCGGTTGAATATTTTAAACTTAATTCCTTCACAGATTAAGTAGGCCTGAGTGCTTTAGAAGGTTGTTCATTTGAATGACATTATTATATCTTTGTTGAAACCAGCGTATACAATTACAATGTGATGTAAGACAACTCCCTGATTTATGCTTTAACTATTAAAGTAATTAAATCGAATTACTGAAAGGTAAGCGTCTAAAAAGGTAAAAAATTATGCAGCATCAAACAAGACACTTCTTTCCTTACATGATAATTGAAATTTTTAATACCAACAAGTATGGTGTTTATTGATGATGAATCTTATATTTGGAAGCATTTTACTAGACCTTTCCAGACACAAAGTACCGGTCCAACCCAGAAGCAATGAGATGGATTTATGAATTGTAAAAATTCCAAATGATAAAAAAAACAAAACAACTTAAGTATAAACTTGAATTTACACATGTATATCATTCTATTCTTAAGCACTTTTCTTTCTTTTCAGGTAAGCCATCCATCATTAAATTGTGATCATGGTCCATCAAGTGATAGCGAGAACTTTATAATAAATGCAAGCCTTTATAGAACAAAATGACCTACAACACCAAGTCAATGGACACATGCATCTGCAATGAAATCTTTTTAAGCAATTGAAAGATCATGATTATACTTTAATGATGGATGGATTACCTTAAAAGTCTTCACTGTAAGTGATACAAAGATAACTATGGCATTACTATACACAGCATCGGCTATGTTCTATAAATACTGCTGATAATTCTGCAATTAGATGAACATTCTTTCATATAATTATCTATAATTTGAAAATGGGAGACTAAAATATCCAAGTCAATTGATTAGTCAATGAATCTGAGCCAGGGAGACACGTTTCTTGATCAATCATTTGTAAAATTGCCCCGTTATCAAAAAAAAATAAAACAGTCAAAAATTGTCCCGTTATCAAAAAAAAAAAAAAACAGTCAAAAATTGTACCTTTAAAGCATTTATTGTACCGCAATCTTAAACAATTACTTAATAACTTATCATAACAAAATCATGAACACTGTAAACACATGCTTGAGTGACGAAGATCTATGATAATCATCTGAATCTACTGAAATAGTCGTGTTCAACGCTTCATTTGTCTCACTTTCCTAATCTGACATTAAATTGTCACAATCAAATATCTCTTAACATTTATCCCCAAATATTAAATCATGGTTTGAAATGATCATATTGTTTAACTTTATACATAAAAATGCTCAAATTTTTCAGCATTTGAGATTGAGTTATTTCAGGAATATCTACATAATATTATTTGAAATGAGGACATGAAGTAGGTCAATTGTTCAAAACCCTGCCAGTTCCTTATATATTTTTAACCCACATGAACTTAAATCTGAAGAGATATTAGCTATATGTACACTAATCAAAGTATCGAGGTGCAGTCACACATTCGTTTCCATTAACCCTTCCTCATAGAGACCAGAAAGACTATGCAAGCAAAACGATCGCTGCGAGTACTCGCAGCTATCAGTTTATGCTGTTCCTCTCCTCATGTCTGAATGGGTTTGTAATAAATTGGTAGTTACTGTGTTTCGCAGATCAATATGGGTACTATGGTGCGTCAATGATCTATATGGGAAGTTAAATGATATGTTAATCAAACTCTGACTGGATTAATACATCAGGGACATGAACATTGCTCCTTTTCATCCTTCATCTATGTCTCATTGCCTGTGGCCAAACTAATGTACTTCATGTTAAAACTTTATATCATCTTATTTTCAAGAACTTTTTCTAATATTATAATTAGATACTTAAATGCTTAATTCAATACTTTTTCCTTAAAAAAGAAAAATACGTATTTCAAATATACAATCATTTTCGCTTTTGAATTTTTATTCAGAAAATGATTGGTACCAAAAGATATTACAGAAATCTTTTTTCTTTCATTTTTTATCATTCTTGATGAACAAATTCCTACACTTAATACAAATTTGCTTTGATCTTAAACCAGAAACAGAATACACAATGGGTATTCTAACCTTTGCTGACCAATAGGAAACATCATAGAAAAACATTAGCTTAAGAAAACCTAATCCCAATTCAAAACTATAGTGAGACCAAGATTTCTGTTTATCCGTTGAGAAAGGAAGTATTGACCATTTGATGAAAGTTACTATGACAATTGTAGGATTGCTAGTGAATGTCAAGTCAGGCAGTGAGGAGAAATGGTAATCCAGGTAATGTTCAGATTTAAAGTCACTAAAAGTTTATTAATCAGGTGGCTGCAAACTTAGGGCTGTAGACATGACATAGCTGGTAAATATTATGACAGTGTAAATATTATAAACACTGACAGAGCACATCCTGCAGATTTATCGAGGTGCAGATTTGGAGGGCTTTGTCCAGTATTCCATGTTTGAAACAAAAGTTTAGACAAAGGAACAATTGTATGTACATGTATATCATTTTAAAGATAACCAATGCTCTAACCTCTGAAATGCAATTGAAAATCTTACAGTGAGGGTTAAATGAACTATTTTATGAAGAAAAAGATTAAGGAAACTACATCCACACAATCCAATTCTTTCATTATCTTACCATATTGAATCATAAAAGGCACATATTCTTAGGTTTTATTGATGAATGAAAGTACTTTTCAAGTCCAATTCTTGTTACACAGAAAATATTGAATTGGAGCACTGCAATCTAAGAACGTCCTCTTTCATATTTTGTTTCTTCTTTATTCTCTTCTATATTACAGATGGCATTTTGATCTTTACTCGATTTTCCTGAAAATTACTTTGATCATCAATAATCATCAATAAAATATTATAACTCATCAAAACCTTTACAAAAATCATTAAGTACTTCTGAAATATCTTCTCCGACTTCCAATCATAGCAAACATTCTTCAGCTGATGGTCTCCATAATGAGTTCATTAGATTCATGTAAATGATTCATAAATCTCTACACATGTGTCCCAGTCTGCCCATCACTCAATCTGTATAAAATTTATTGATAACCAGTCTCCATGCTATGATGTCATTATGATGTCTTCATGAGCAATGGCCGCTTGGTCAATCAGCTAACCTCTACATCAAAAGCACACCCTAAGATGGATCACAAGCAAATGATCTTGTCATAAAACAATATGCCAAAATGAAAAATGATCTGGAAAAACTGCAAATGTCTTGCAAAATTTGAAACAGAATTTTTGAAGAGCAAGAAAATTAGCTAGTCATCTTTTCTTTGCAACCCCATGCAATATCGCTAATTATTTATAACAAGGGAGGACCTTTAATCTAGCATGCAAAGAATTTAATTTTTACAACATTACAAATTGCATCTTTGCCATATGATATTAGAAAAATAAGTGAAAAGTAAAAACCAAGAACAGTGTAATTCTGACTGATCAAGTTTTGAAAATTCACAGGACCTTAAAATTTAGGACTGATAACATTTGACCTGGCATTCACAGTCAAAAAAGTTTGTTATCGAACCATGGACAATAAAACTGAATTAAAACTGTTCTCTATGATCAGACAGCTAAAATGTGAGATTACTTCTAAAATAATGACCTATTTCTTTTGTCAAGTTTTGGTAAGATGAAAAACTGAAAAACTACTGTAAGCAAACATCTCTATGGTTGCTGCTGTTTCAACCATAAAAATAAAACACTGTAATTAAAGACTATCTGCCCCCTTCTTTTCATCTCTTTACAAAAACACCTGACTTAACTGTAACATCATGTAACATTTGACACCAAATGACTCAGAAAAGTAGCGTACAAAAAAGACTAAAGTGTTGTCCAAAAATGGAAGATAGCTGATTACATCAAACCATCAATGATGTTTGACCCACACTTGGTAGATAGATTACACACTGTGTTCAGACAGGAGAGACACGTAGATAGATACGTTATCAATCAGAGGCCGATACCAAGCGTATTGATACAGTTTGAGACGCAATTCAGTCCCCGTACAGGTGATATCGTCCTTGTGCAGACAACAGCTGCGAACATGAATACATTGGCTGACAGAAACACAATCTCTGCACGTCCTTACATTATTTATTTCCCACAAAAACATCATGTTCTTTTTTTCCCTTCCTGCAAGGTCTTTACCTTTCGACCAGTTTTTCCAGTTTTCAAAAACTGACTGTACGTTAAGCATGTGCATGGCTTTATATTGTTCTTCAGTTCATAAATTAAACTATGTGCTTATTGAATTTCATCACATAGTGAATATAAATGAACTATTAATATTAGATAAATTAAAAGGAAAACAGAAATTAGAAAAAGATCATCAGAAAAATGAGTTTCAAATTTGCTTATCAATAGGAAAGGAAAAGAGGAAATGAAAATCTGCCTTTAGATATATCTTCCTTGATTTTAACTGCTTGTAAAACAAAATGTCAATTAAATCAATTACTAATCAAACAAACATTGGCATATTTATTCATCAGAACAGGCAATATTGGTACATGTATAACATTTCAAAGGTATAATCAATAATGATTGATACACAATTTGACTATTGATAGATCTTCAACATCAATCGATTGTGATCTGTTTTTGTTTCTATATCGGAAAACAATGGCCCAGGGGTTAATATAAAACATCAACATTAGACATGGCTCTTTTAGACAAGAGGGACTTCAGGCTGTGTGTCTATATTTAGAACAACAATGTGTCAAACCAGGATCAATTAGCAGTAATGAGAGAGTGACAGGTGGGGGCGGGTAGTACTAAACACTTTTCTGACCCTTGCGTCACAGAACTGACAGAAGTGACGGCCCTAAGTGATGACCGGCACATTTCATGGCTGGTGACAAGTGCATTGGCTTATCAGTAGGTTTCCTGAAACACTTCATATTATGTGGTAATAATTGATTACTGGAGTCCAGTAATGGTGACCACTAGATGTCAGGTCTGTGTATAGGCCTGTTATCAGTTAGGAGAGAGAGATGGTTAAATTGGACTAATTCTCATGGTTTTACAGATAAATATTGAGTATCACACACAGAAATTACAAAAAATATATACATAATAAAGGATTATGAAATACTACTGTAACAGATTCTTTACTTATATGTAGTTACCTTACTTTTCACACCAGACCTTGAAATTTACCTAAAAGTATTTTTTTTTTCTAAAATCAAGACAGGAAAAAAATACTTCAAGCCATGCTCTTCCAAAATAAAACCTTTGAGACCAATAAAACAAAGCATCAACAACAAAAAATCTTTAAAACAATAATCTATCAACCTTCTGCTTACATTAACAAGAGTGAAGGACTTAAATTAACAGAAACAACAAGGATATTAATTATTTTCAAGACACGAGATTGGCCACAAAAAGGGACTTGTATATAAAATGTAAAAGATAACACTGACCTGTAATCAAATTCAAGACCATCTTCAAACAAAAGCTATCAGATCACATGGCAATTATATTCCTGTTTTTTGTTTACCTTTTTTTTTAAAATCTAATAAAAAATTTATAAACCGACAAGCAGACGGACCTACCAGTTGAATTAAACCCAAAAGTTGTTATCACCATAAATGTCATGTTTACAGCCCATTACCAAAACCCCTCTCATTAATCAATCTATGTTGGGAGGATGGCCACCGCTTTACCTTATATTTAAACCATAATCTCTTGCGACCAGCAAAGAATTTAGATCTACTCTTCCATTAATCAAACTGCAGACGGAAAAAATAAAAGTTAGAAGGTAACAACTCGCTGGATACGGACAGCTGCCCTGTCAAGTTAGTGTGATTATCCCAATTTGTTTTCCACGCTCATTTGACAATAAAGCTTAAAGGTAAGCAAATCACTCGTTGGAGACCTTAACTGTCGGATTATTACCATATCGATCATTGGGTATGGATTTCTGGGTAGCTTCATCCCACCTATCTCATTAGTGCTCCCTGCTTCTAGACTCGGGTACGCCTTTAATTACCTGAGCACTTACAAGCACCTGCATAATTCAGCGTCAGCCAGCAATCATCATCCGACACGAAGCAAATATCATATTTTAAAATCCATAGCCTTACACACACAGACTTCCTTCCTGTTTTTGTTTCATGTTAAGAAGTTCTTCGATCATTGTGTCATTAAATTCTTCGAAGTGTTGCAGACGCAAATGGTTGACAGACCCAAGATCATCTGATAACAATAACAACAACATATGGTTGTGAGATTGGGGGATCAACCATTGGTCTTTTTTGTTTAAATGCAGTGGGTCGTAAAAATAACGTGCTTTGAAATATGTATTAAACACAATCCTTATTCATTATGAGCTTAAAATCAATATTTTTTTTTAAACAATGTCGTTTCTGAAATCAATATTACAATCAATCACTGAAGAACACATTTATATGTACAGCAAAAGGAAAAATGATTAAGATGAATGTCTTCCATGGAGTACATTTCACATTGATTTTGCTTTCTTCTTACAATTCAAAATGTGGAGCATATCTGCCAATTATATATCCAACATTAATAAAGACTTTTATTTACTTTCTTAACAAAATGGGAAACAATCTTTATGATTGAAAAACATCATTACAAAATTTTAATGACCATTATTAACCCATTTCATAAACTGACCTTTTCAATCTTCTGTGATAAAATAACATGTATGAATAAATTTCAAAGACATATATTTTAAGTAGTTTCAATAAACGCAAAATTTCCTACTTTACTTGAGTAAGTATTCCTCCAGTATATACCTGACATTTTTACTCGAGTATCTTTTTCTGTTTTCTACCCTACTCCACAGCATAGTTTCAGATATATCATAATATGAGGTGGATTTCAAAGGCTGACCGCAAAACCATTCCATCTCCTTCTATTTCTATTTGCACTTAGAGTAGTTATGTGGTCTGCCCTTGATTTACTGACATCTTTGATACTAGGGATTATATCACAGACACAGGACCCTGAGTGACAAGAAATATACTATTTACAGGGGTGGGCTAGCCTGTGTCTTTCCCTTATACCACACTGGGACTTATTCTGGGACTAACCATGAGGACCCTATAAACTGCAAGTCCACTGTTTATTCTCTACTTATAAATAAACACATTTTTACCAGCTCAATTATTTGAAAATATACTCATGATAGCTACCCTGTGGAGTGAGATATTGAGAATAATAAACTCTTTAAAAGCAGACGGGCATATGGGGACTCGAGTACCCATATATTAAATGAAGAGTGCATTTCTATTATGCCGAGCGATTTTGATAAAAGTTGATTTATTATGAGGTTTGGAGAAAATTGAAGTGCGCGTCAGTTTAAAAATCTACAGAATGAGCGGATGGTGTTATGTAAATACTAGTGAAGCTTCAAATAAATTAATTCCATTTTTGCCAATTACTAGACCAAACTCTAGTTCAATATTATGATCTAGCAATTTTTCCACATCATCTTTACTCCTTTACTTTTTTTGTCTAACAAGACTTAATAAGATCAGGTGTGATACTGCACAATAAATAAAGAGCAAGATTCAATATTTGATATCGTTTTACAAACTGGCACCATTGAGTTCCCAGCTGGACCTAATTGTACAAGTTTTCCTTAAATCAATAATAACAGATTAATCCAAACAGATAATAATAAAAAAGAAAATAGTAGAGAGACCTGAGTTACTATGTCAACAGTAAATGTTTTATGCTGCATTTTAATACTTAAATGATACTGATCACTGGAAGGGGTCCAGTGAATGTATGAATATACAAATATGTATAAGGAAATGTAAACAATTGAAAATGTGATTATGATTTATTTAGGCATTCAGTATTGGACAAGTCAGTAGCTTACATCTCTTTTCAAAAATCAAAGATGGTGTTAAGTAGAAAGAGAAGGTAAAGAAATAAATTAAGATTTTTTTTTTGTTTTAATTATTATCATTTTAAGTAAATTATAGGAAAAAAAGATAAAAAATTTAAAAAAAACACCCTTTTTTTCCAATAAGAAATAATTATGTTAAGAAATTATCATAATAAAGATAAGAAAAATCTGTTGGCATCAAAAATATTTGCCTGTCCTGTATCTACAACCCTCAGCAAAATGACAGCAGATCCAACCAACATGGTATAGACACTGTATGAGGAGTTGTAACTGGAGAAGGAGAAAGCAGCCGGTGGTCGAGGGTTCAGGTTTCCATGGTGACACCCTTGAGTTGGTGATGACAACCACTGAAGGTGATCGTGTACTGTACTGTACTGGACTGATGAGGATTTGGACAGGATAGGAGGTGTATCGTGGCTTCTAATCACGCATCATAATTAATGTGTTGTGTCTCTCATT